>CM034008.1:6278003-6298214 GCA_019603395.1 Cyrtorhinus lividipennis
ACTATCTTGGATGTGAGTGAGTAAAGTGTTTAGGGAACCATCCGACGAAAATCTCTCATAACCTGTCGAATAAGATGCAACGTGGCGGCAACTTTCAGAGCAAACACTCTCGGCTCATCGGGTAGTGTTGGACCAATGCTGGCTGATTTTTTTCAAACCATTCGCAAAGTATCTTCATCAATACATCGTGGTCCGCTTTTGATTGCTCACCTGAAAAAGTAGATGAAAACTCTTGATCAGAGTATGAACTAAACTGACCGCCTAGTTTCTGGTAGCTCATATGTGATTACAACGTAACAAAGTTGCACGTTATTGTGTGAAATATTTAGCGGGATATAAATACCCTTTGTTTATCGAAGAGGGCCACCATCAGGGCATGTAAAAAGAGTTGAAGTGGCCAGAAAAGAATTGTTAACTACTTACTACATAAAAACTACGAGATAGGGTATCACAGAAATGAGCGTTTAATCGAATGGCAGGTGCCTTTTAAGGAATAAAACTCTGCAAATTATTTCACAGGTTAGTTATTCCTCGGACCAGGAGTATGGAGACTGATTCCAAACGATTTAGCGTCCAAAATTCAGTCGAAAATGATACCCCACACGCCTAGGTACTAGAAATCTCTAAAACACTTTTCAAAATAGGTAGATCGATACCCATTCACAGCCATAAAATCTTCCGGTGGGCGCCAATTGTTACAGGACTCATCTCATTGGATTCAGCGTCCAAATTTAGTCGAAAATGATACCCCACACGACTAGGTACTGGAAATCTCTATAATCCACATTCGAAATAGGTAGATAGATACCCATTTTGACCATAACCTCTTCCGGTGGGCGCCAATCTTCCGGGACCCGTCTCATGGATCCAGCGTCCAAATTTAGTCAAAATGATACCCCACACGCCTCCCAGAAAAACTCAAAACCACATTTAAAATGGGTAGATAGATACCCATTTGACCCATGACCTTTCTGGTGGGTGCCATCGTTACGGAACCCGTCTCAGTGGATTCTGCGTCCAAAATTTAGTGATCCCTAACGCTAAAATCATCGAAAATTATCTAGACATCTCTAGAAAACCCAGAAAACATTTTTGGGCCGAATAGGAGATTACTTTTCGCATGAAAACAGGTTGACTATTCAAGGAATAACCAACCAAAAGGGAAACATCCTTCCGCTACCCGCCGTCCACGCCACCATTTTGGGGGTAGAAAATTGTCTAAAAATCTGAAATGGTCAGATTTCCATTCTTTTTGGACGCTGAATCTAATGAAATGGTCCTGGACCGATTGGCACCCACGTGGGCCAAAAATGGTACTTACCTCTTACGAAAGTGGGTTTTCTAGATATTTGGGTACTTAGGCGTGTCTGGTATCATTTCCAATAAATACTGGACGCTGAATCAATTGGAATGAGTCCAGGACACTCCACCCAGTTTTCTGCATCTTTCTTTAAGGAATAATCAACCATTGTTGAAGGATTTGCAGCGTTTCTTAATAAAACGCGATTACTCACCTTGTCGTTTTATAAAACCCAGTAACTTTGGGTACACTGTGTCGTCAGACGTTACAAAACTCGGACTCAGTATTCTCAGAAGGACTAGTATAAGTTTCTTGTAACATTCTGACTGTTCCTCAGGCAGCCCAAACGGAGATTTGTAGCCATTTGGACTTTCGGCCACGTTAGTCTCCAAAATCTCGTTCATCTCCCAGATTTCATCTGAACGAATTCAAACTGAGCTAATGACAACTGCACAATTAATTAAAGTCATCAAATGGGGTAGCATGGGTGGTCGCAATCTTCCCTATAAATTCCTCATGCTATTAAATTAGACCTGAGTAATGGATTAATATGGATATAAATGAAAAATATTGTAACAAGAAGGAAAGTTTAAATAACCGTGTTGGGTCTGGTCCCAGGAGCACAAATGTTGCTAGAAGTGATCTTTGATTCTAATAAAACATTGATGAAGCCTAAATAATATAATGTTGTACCGCATTACTTAGGTATCGGACTAACGTATAGGTAAACCATACTTACTATTTGTTATGGAATGTTTTCCTAAGAAAATACAAACTAAGATGAAGCAGATAACTGATTATGTCCGAGCATTATACGAGCAGTAGCTGAATAGGTTACCCTGTGCCCAACAGAAGTATTACTCGTCAAATAGACGGATTGGGCTTCAATGTAATGGAAGACTTTCAAAAAAATTTATTAAAGTCAACAACCAACAGGGTGTGGAGTGAGAATTAAATTCACAAACACAGCGAACTCCGTGCTCTTATCAAATCAAGAAACAAGTGTTTGTCGTGTCTACCCGGAGATGGGTATCGATGTTTCAAAAACATCGTTGTTATTACATCGATATTTCTTACCAGACGTTGATGTTTTTGTCAAAATGTCTTTTTTGGCTGTATAAGTAGAATCGAAAGATATCTAGATACGAGATATTTTTGTAAATGCTTAGCTGATTGTTTATTTTTTTATATGAAAGTGATACAAAATAGACTGAAAAACATCGATTAGTTTGAATCGAGCCATAGTTATTATAGAGATGCAGTCATCTCTGTTTTCTTATCGCCTTTTTTCAAACGTTTCGGCCTAAAGCGGATCTTCACAATTAAAAAATCCCTGCACAAGAACGAATATGTCGAGTTAATAAACAACTTTTCTTCTTCTACAAACAATCGATTTATCAAACCCTTGTTTTCACCAATTTTTTGGCATCAACGTTTCTCCTAGAAAATTTATTGATGTTTTCTCGAACAAGAACATCAATAATCGAAACCAATCTCTCATCTACACAGAAAAATCAAAAAATGTAGTGCAGGAAACAAATAGCCTCTCAACGGAGGAAGGGGTGTTCATTGCCCCATACTGCTCTCTGTCGGTCTCTCTCCTCAATACACAGGGGGTAGCGGCCTCTCACAGTGAAATGTCAATGATTTAACTCCGGGACACATCAATTGCAAATTTCACGAACTCTAATGTAATCGAACGATTAACATGACCCTTGCCCGTTTCCCTCATTTTTCCAGAGGCAGCTCAGGAGAAGTGATCTGTGTAAAATATGTTCTGTGCTTCTGTGACATGTTCAGTTAGGCTCCTACCCGTCACGAGTGTCGCAAATGGTAATGAATGTGTCTAGTATACCATTTGATGGTTGTGAACGCCAAATGTCAAATAATGCGGACGTTGATAGTGAGTTAGTCGGTCTGACAGAGTATTGAAGCAGTCCAAACTAGTGGTGGATTGTTCTGTATGAATCGTATAGTTAGTACCAGGTAGTATACTTAGTACCAAAAAGTAGCTGGGACTATCAAATGTGACAAGCCAAAAGCACCAAGGACTCAAGTCTCAGGTTGAACCTTGTGTCCCTAGTTCCTCGTTGTTTATTTCTCTTACTTGTCAAATTTTTGCATATTGGTGTTGTCACATCAAACAAATCACGGAAGAAAGAAAAAGTTTTCCTTTCACTCCCTTCCTAGTTCCTATTTGTTTAATTATACATAGATTACAAATGAGGGGGCAATAATTTACAGACATCTGCAATGCCTATATCACCTTTCTTCAGACCAAGTACTGTGCAGGCTGTGTAGTTGTTGATGCCTATGCCCAAACAGCTCAATCCATGGCTTCCACGCATGGTACAGTTGCAGTGGCGGGAGAAGATGTTGACCTTCCAATCATTATGATAGGCATCCGCACTTCTCCTAACATGTTCTTCCTGAAACCAGGAAAAGCAAAAGTACCACTGACGCCAATAGCCCGGGCAGCTTGCTAGAGAATCCTCTGAGCCACCATATTTCATTCCTCCACACTGTCAGCGGTAGTGACTACATATCTGCCATGTTTAACCAGGGTAAGACTATCATGATGAACCCTGATCTTGTAAACTACCTTGAGCATTACGTGGACCTCACAGCACAAGTCGAGGAGCTACTGAATGGTGGCGAAAATTTTCTAGTGGCCTTATATGGTGATGACCAGCATACCCCTCATCTAAACGACCTCAGGAAACAAGCTGTACCTCAGTACACTGAAGCTGCGAGCATACCACCAGATCCAGCAGTGGCTCGACAATCAGCTTAACCAAGAACAGTGGGGGTGGAAGTCATAGATTTTTCAACGAGACAGTATTGCATACAATAATACATAATACCTCTAACATGAAACCATTGGTACTTATTCATTGAGAAATAAACTGAAGTGTCCATCCGTTGAAAGAATTTTCTGTAGTAGAAATTTTCCTAAAAATCCAAATTTTACTCAGTCACTTCTTCCTGGTCTTAGTTTGTTCTCTATTCTCTGAGTGAAGTAGTTTTTGACGCTTTTTTGAAATCCCGACGAGTGAAGCATTATTTAGCAGTAAAGTATTAATTTCGCCTCTATTCTTATTTTCAGAAAACCGTCGTGGTCATCCTTTCCTAGAAAGAAGAGCAGAAACTGATAGCGCAATGTCTAATGAACACTCAGCAGGTTTTGTCCTTAAATCATTACCAAACCACATCCGCTAACGCATCAAGCACAAAAGTAACGTGCTAAGAACTACCAATAAGTCGAGCTTAAATTTTTGTTTCAGAGATTCGAAACCTGTGCAATAAGCAAGAATTTCTAATCATGGAAGGAGTTGGTCATCAAATCAAATATTATTCAGACAGTAAGAGACCCTTAGCGGAACGTAATAATTAATACATACTGTGGCTGCATACATGACAACAACCTCACTGGCTGGCTAACTGATAGGATTTAATATTAATAGTCAAAAAAGTTTTGTTTGTTGATTCGCTTGCAATGACCTATGCAACAAGGCTGCTGAGTTTGTTTCAGGCAACAAGTAATATGCATAAAAATATACTTATATGTATTTTTTCGACATAAATATGAATATACAGGGTGTTAACCAATAAGGTTAGCAGCCATGAAGCGGTTTTAATTCAAAACTTCCACATGGGCAATGTGTTCATTGAAGGCCAGCTGCCGGTCCAAAAGAACACCAAGGTTGGAGACTACAGAGGGACGTCTATGAGCAACACCATTTGTGGTATAAGGGTGCATAAGAGGAGTCAGCAAGCGGTGATACGTCATCACTGAACATTTGTCTGGGTTGAAGGAAAGACCAATACTTGAACACCACTGAGTGAAGTCAGCAAGTCAAAGCTGAAGAGTAATAGAGTCAGAGGGATCAAGCACCTGAAAGAAGATCTTCATATTATCTGCAAATATGAGAAAGTTGACAAAGGACAGCACCAATGCTATTAATGGCCAAGATGAGAAAAGGGGGCCAAGATGGGACCCCTCGGGAACACCAGACGAAGATGTGAGGGCCGCAGAAACAGCACCACAAACCCTGACTGAGGACAACCAACCCATAAGGTAACTCCGCATCCAGGCAAGAAGACTGCCCAAGGCACCCGCGACTCAAGTGTGCTAAGGATGGTGTGATGAGGAATTCTGTCAAATGCCTTGGAGATAGCAGTAGGCACACAGTCCTGGGCCATGCCGTTGATAGCCTGAAGGATGCATTCCTGCAAAGTTAGGAGGTCAGTCACTGTAGAACGGCCACAAAGAAAACCCTTGCTGCTCAGGGACGATGCATGGCACAATGTTGGGTGAGATAAGGCCAACCACCATCATTTAAAAGACCTTGGGAATTCTGGAGAGAGAATTGATGGGGCGTTAAGTTAGTGATATTTGACCAATTCCCTCATGTGAATGGGAGTGATGAAGCAGTGCTTCTAGCGGTCTGGGAATGATCCAGCAGTCAATGAGAGGTTGAAAAGAGAGGTCAGTTGTCCCACCAGCCATGGGCACAAGAACAAAGCCTTCCCTTCAGAGGCATCCAGCAAGAGCAGGGTCTTGAGTACATCACCCTCTACCTATATTTCTATTACTACAGTTAGTAATACACCACTATGTGTCTACTTGAACGTAATAACCTATTAATAGTTCATTTCCCCTTTACCCAGAATAACAAGAAGCCTTCATTCTTCCTGTAGCCCAACATCTTTTGAGTAGGTTCAATGAGAACTTCTGTCTATTGAGCTAACCCATTGTAAAACTACATAGCCTAAAAAACATATATCCTGATTCAGGCATGGAAGTAAACATTTGTTCGAATAGTTTTGATAACACAGGCAAGAGAAAGATGGGCCTGTATGACGCAGGTTCTTCCTGGATCTTCCCTGGCTTGGAAATCATAATTACCTCTGCTATTTTCCAAATTTGTGGCACATAAGAGAGCCTAATGAATGCATCTATAATTTTTGTAAGCCTGGCAGAAGCATGGAGTGAAGTAAATACATACCAACCACGTAATTTATCCTCGTGGTATAAACAAGATGCTACCCAAGTCATTGACGATTGACACGAAGAAGCAGTTTTACTCACAAGCGAACAACGAAGGCATTTGATGTCAAATGACGGTAGTTCGGAGGAAGTAACATTCCCCATACACGACAACCAAATTCAACGGAAAGACAGGGGTTCTCCAACTGACTAACGACCCTTTCCAAAGGTTTCGATAAATCAAGACACGCGAAGGCTCAAATAGTATTTTTTGTCCAACGGAATTCATCGATGTGGATTACTTCCCGTTCCGCAAAAGAACAACATTGTGATGTAGGGCTCGATAATTTCAAAATTGTAATTTTCCTAACCCAACTTCGTATTATGGTGATCGGTCTGAAAATGAGTTAGAAACAACGAGGGCGAAAATTGAAGTTTTTGTGCACTGTCGGCTTGTTTGGAGCATTCCAAAGACATTTTCGGACCTACATTTCTGTGTTTTGGTTGGTTAATCCATGAAAGATTAACTGTTTGTTAAATTAAATGTTTTCATGCAAGAGATCAACCTCTCCGATTTGTCACTAAATTTTACTGTTTTCATTTTAAAAAACCCAAATGTTGGTTCGCCGTCTACGCCGTGTTTGATAGTAGAATTTTCTCTAAAAAATTCAATTTTCTAAAAATTTAAAGTTTTGGTCGGGGTCTCGTCCCCGGCTTTAGTTGGTTGGTCCTCGAAATGTTTTAGCCCAATCGGACCAAATTTGGGGGGTAGGGGTCAAAATGTGTCTTTGAAAATAGATTTTGGCGATCTAGGCGAGTGGGGTATCATTTTTTACTAAATTTTAGACGCTTAAAAGTCTCTTGGTTTTTTTTTTTTTTGGTTGGTTATTACTTCTCATAACTCATTTGAATCATTTTTTGAATAACTCATTATTTCATGCAAAAAGTCAATTTCTCCGGTTCTTCAGTATAACCATTCTTCAGTCCACGCCAATTTTGAAATTATCTACAAATCTGAAATTTGGGTCAGGGGTCCATTCATGCCTCTAGTTGGTCCTCGAAACTATTCAGCCCGATCGGACCAAATTTGGGCGGGGCAGGGGTCAAAATGTGTATTTTGAAAAATGGATTTTCGAGAATTTTAGACGCTGAATCTATCAAGATGGGTCCCAGGCCGATTAACGCCAACTGGGGAGGGGTTTGGGTCAAAATGGGTACCTACCTGCCTATTTCAAAAGTGGGTTATCGATATTTCTGGTACCTAGGCGTGTGGTGTATTATTTTCTACTAAATTTTGGACGCTGAATTGATTTAAATGAGTCCGGGATAATCCACACCCACTGTTTCCCCATGCTCCTAGTCCGAGGAATAATCAACCCCTGTTTATAACTTTGCAAGGGTTTTTTTTTTTCTCGGACATCGTTTATACTGCGGGTGCATTATTACAAAATGAATTAACAATAAACTCCCTTGAACTGCCTTCGCCTTGGCCTCCTCTCATTTTAAAGGTTCCAACATAACGTTAGTAATGATTGTATCAGAGCCCAGTTATTGTGTATTGTCTATTGTTCGTTGAAAGGTGTGGAAAGGAAAACGCTCAATGCAAAAAAAGGGGGAAAAGGAGAAGAATCGATGGAACAGATTGACTGGTGCTGTCTGAGTGAGGTATGGCTGGCGAAACTCCATTAAATATCTGGGTTAACATCCGTACAGAACATTCTCTCCTCCCCTCTTGTCCGTGGTTTTGACAGAAGCACGGAATCTCTTGGTAGATATCCGAAATATGGGAAAACTTGAAAACCTCATTTCAACCAGTTGTACTCGATTCCGAGTCACGCTCGTGAACATTCTTTTGTTAGATCAATCCAAGTATCGATGTGACGTTTTGATGGGGGGAGTCATTCGCAATGGGAATTTCGTATTGTGAACAGACAACATAATGTCCATATTCCGACGAACAAAGCATTTTGAGAGAAGCCGAACATGGCATGCTTGAATCACAAGTTTTTGGTTGGTTATTCCTTGAGTCTGGGGTGTCTGGAATACCCCCAGGGCTGAAG
Organism: Cyrtorhinus lividipennis; assembly: GCA_019603395.1. Classification (NCBI taxonomy): domain Eukaryota; kingdom Metazoa; phylum Arthropoda; class Insecta; order Hemiptera; family Miridae; genus Cyrtorhinus; species Cyrtorhinus lividipennis. Next base: position 6,286,354 of record CM034008.1, read on the forward strand.
GGTGAATTTTTGACTAGCTAAAAATTATTAGTTTTTCAAGCCTTTTAACCCTATTTTGACACAGGGGTTGCGGGACCCTCCCCAGGAAGATTCAGCATTAAAATTTATCGGTTTCAGATCGTTTTATTCCAATTTTTATAAAAATTTAGCTCGAGCTAAGGGGTTTAGGGATAAACGGCGCTAATCACAGCTTATCTAATACCAGTATTTGATCTCAAATTCCTATAATACTTATTTTTGATGAAATACTTATATTTGCTATGTTTGTACATACGTAAAAGAATTATGGATTAAGATCAAGGACCGTATTAGGTAGGTGACCGTAATAAGGGTAGTGGCTGGCTAGAGCAAACTTCAGGCTGTTTAGAAATTTTGTTGTTGAATCAACATTATTTATATCAACATTTTATAAACATTATTTTATCAACATTATCTAAATTATAACAATGAAACCATTCAGAAGACTTTCGTAAACCGACAGGACATATTTTCATCATGTTAGTCGTCTCTAGTCCTTGAGACTTTCTAGTCCGTACGGGTGGGTGATGGGGCTGTAGGGGTCAAAATGGGCGTTTAGAGAAATAGATATTCGAGATTTTTAGTACGTGTGGGGTATCATTTTCGACTAAATGTTGGACGCTGAATCCAATGAGACGGGTCCCAGAACGATTGGCACCCACTGGAAGAAGTAATGGGTCAAATTGGGTATTTATTACCCATTTTGAATGTGTTTTCGGAATTTCTGCTACCTAGGCGAGTAGGGTGTCATTTTCCACTAAATTTTGGACGCTGAATCCAATGAAACGGGCCCCAGAACGATCGGCACCCTCTGGAAGAAGTTATGGGTCAAATTGGGTATTTATTACCCATTTTGAATATGTGTTTTCGGGATTTCTGCTACCTAGGCGTGTGGGGTATATTTTTCCACTAAATTTTGGACCCTGAATCGATTGGAATGGGTTTGGGACCCGCCACACCCACTGTTTCCCCCATTCGAGGAATAACCAACCCGTGTGTAAGAATTTGCGGTACTTGAGTATTAAACGGAGGCCACTATTACGAAACGCGCCGCGGCACTTATAGAAGGTTAAATTGTTATAGATTATATAGATATATATAGATATAGATTAATTCTAAACTTCACCTGTTAATCTATTAAAGTGTGTTCTTTCCAATTATGTAGTTATTTATGGTATCCCGTACGAAATATTTCTGTAGGTTAGGTGGCCTCCGTTTAATACTCAAGTACCGAATTTGCAGATTTTTTTAAAAACGTTTTTCTTATTTCATATCCTCCTCGAACTTGGGCCGATCGGGCTGAGTAGTTTCGAGGACCAACAAGAGCTGGAATGAAGTCCCTGACCGAAAATTTGGGATTTTCATAAAATTATAAAACTAGGTACTACTAAAAATGGCGCGGACGGTAGACGGAGTACGTTAATTACTGCATATGAGGTACTACCCATTATTTGCCACTAAATGTCGGACGCGGAATCCTTTGAGATGAGCCTAGGACTGATTGGTGCCCACCGGAAGAGGTTATGGGCGCCAAATCAATTTAATTTAGTTTCCGAGGAATAACCAATCCCTGTGAAAGAATTTGCAGAGTTTTCATCTAGACATCTTAAAACGCGAATTTAGGAGCAAATCTTTCTGGGAGTTAACCTCTAGCGCGATGAGAAGATTGATTGATTTTTCAAGCGATAACAAGCAAAAAAGAACTCAATTGAAAAAAAAGAAAAGTTTGATAGTAATATAGTAAAAGGAGTTGATAAATTGGTTACTTCGTAACTGAATTTTCAAGGAGCCGAGTGCAACCCTCCCCTCCCCTTCCCCTGATAACAGAAGTTACCTCCCAAACTTCGAAAACCGCCCCCGTTCATTCGACATGTGGAGGCGGAAACGGGCAGTCCGTTCTGTGGCGACGGAGCTGGAGGCGGCGCCCGTCGGAGGGCCACGGCCTTGCAACGCCCAGCACCGGAGGCGGTTCGAAAGAGCGAAAGCCGCTTTGAAAGCGGAAATTTTACAATGTAGACACGCGCTGAGAAATTTGGCTAAAGACAGAAGACCCAAAAAGTGGAACAAACAACCGAAACCATCAGCTTTTCCTCCGGACGAAGGTACTCACTTGAATTTAATGAAAAACGTAGCAGGCGCGTTCCAACTTAACTTAACCTTAGAACGTTACGTCCTGTTATAACTTTGAAAAGCTGTAAACCCAATTTGATTCGTTTATTGTCGACTCAAGTAACTTAGACCCATACAACAGGAGTTCAGCCATTTTAAAAATGTCTTGCAACTACATACGATTGAAAAACCCTGCAAATTCATACACACGGGTTGGTTATTCCTCGAATGGGGGAAACAGTGGGTGTGGCGGGTCCCGGACCCGTTCCAATCGATTCAGGGTCCAAAATTTAGTGGAAAATGATACCCCACACGCCTAGGCACCAGAAATTTGACACATACAAAATGGGTGGATACATACCCATTTTGACCCATCCTACTTCTTCCGGTGGGTGCCAATCGTTCTGGGACCCATTTCATTGGATTCAGCGTCCAAAATTTAGTGGAAAATGATACCCTATTCGCCTAGATCGCCCAAAATCTCGAAAAATCCATTTTTCAAAAAACACATTTTGATCCCTACCCCGCCCAAATTTGGTCCGATCGGGCTGAAAAGTTTCGAGGACCGTCCTAAACCGGGAACAGACCCCTGACCCAAATTTGAGATTTTTCAGAAAATGTTCTACTACCGAAAACGGCGCGGACAATGGACGGCGGACGGACATTGACCTTTTTGGTTGGTTATTCCTTGAATAATCAACCTTCATGGTGTCTAGATAAAACATAGTATGTTTGATCTAGACTCCATGAAACGTCCAGAAAAAATTTTTGAGCCGAATCGGAAAGGTTGACCATTTCCATGAATAGGCCACAGAAGTCAATCTTCGAATATTATTAATTCGTTTCCATTATAAATTATTGTCTCAATAACATCGCGTTCCCTGAATAATCTATTTTATAGGAAATTCACCAATGAAGTTAGCAGCCTTTGGGGGTTCGATTCTACGACTCACTTGAAGCAAAAAGTGTCTTCACGGCTTATTTCTTAGATGCTTCGTTTTTGATTTATTCACGATTTATGATTTTTTTCGTGTTTTCGACCTGACGTCGCTAAAACGACCATAACTCCCTTTATTTGGAAGATAATGTCAATCTGAGTACACCGTTGGAAACAGCGTTCAATTTCTCTTCTGATGGGCCCCTCAGCGCTTACAATAATTGAGTTCTGGTATTCATCAATTTAACATGAAGTTGGAAAATTAATGAAAACGCTAAATCTTGCCGAAATTCAGCTGGGTTCAAAAAACGGTATATTCCTTCCTTTTTTTTTTAAATTATTTAAGGGTAAAATTGACGTTTTAAGTGGAAAAAAACGCTGCAAATTCCATTACAGGAGTTGGTTATTCCTCGGACCAGGAGCATGGAGACTCATTCGAATAAATTCCGGGTCCAAAATTTAGTTGAAAATGATACCCCACATGCCTAGATCGCCGGAAATCTCGAAAATCCATTTTTCAAAATACACATTTTGACCCTTACGCCCCTCAAATTTGGTCCGAGCTACTTCCAGTGGGCACTGATCGGTCCGAGACTCATCTCAATGGATTCAGCGTCCAAAATTTAGTGAAATATATGACACCAGTTTGAGATCACGCGCTTATGCTTTCCAGTAAAAAACATCAGTCAATTTAACATGGACTTGGCCATAACAACAGAAACACCCAAGTTCAAAAAACCCGCTTTTGGTTCAAGTTGCCCGAGATTTCCACAGGAAAAGACATCACTTCCAACTATAACGTGAGTTATTATTTTTTTTATTATTTTATTTGTTGACAAGAGGGCACCTTTCAAATGGCTGAAATGTTTCATATTTTACAGACCGATCGACTCCCAACAGAAAAAATCACTTGATTGCGAAAGTGACTTTGATTCAAAAAATGATCAAGCCAGTGCGGTGAGTTTGGATCATCATCAGAGTGGAAGTAGATCCAACTACTACTACAATCAACATAATCAGCTTCAATCATTAGAATTAAACTATGCAAACTCCGCTTCACACTCAAATGCGTTTATTCTTCAAGTACGACGTTTCTTCTTCATCTATGTTCATTCAGATTCGTCAAAAATTAGACATGACAGTGGACGAGGTTTTGGATGAGAATAGAATAGCTCTGAAAACGTTTGGACAAGGGTAAGAATGGCTGTTAGAACTCTATCAGCAAAGCCTTTGTCGAATTCCTGCATTGAGTTTGCAGTTTGTCCACTTATTTTCAGGATGTTTATCAGCAAATGGCAGAAATTTAACGAAAGAAAGAAAAAATGGAGGTGAGATTTGTTCAATTTGTACATTTATAAAACGCTGAGCTTGCTCTAAGATGGGTTAAAGATGAAATAAATGTTATATTTCAGGCAAAAGCGTCTTTTTCAGAAGAAAAAAGCTGAGTGGGCAATACTTTTTGGAGAAGATGATAAACCAGAACGCAAGAATATGTGGCAAGTAGCCAGGCGTCCTTTAGTTCTCACGGTAAGGTTGTGTTTAAATAAAGGTAACTTCAGGGTGCAGCAGCAAATCGGGCGATTTTGAAATAAGTGTCAAAAATTGATGAAGTTGATTATTAATACCATAATAATCTGCATAGAAAAGCGTTTACTTTTAACTAAACTAATCCAATTTTTGAAAATGACGTCGGCCAAGTGACATTCCTCTCTCTTCAGGCATTCATCAAGTTGTCAAAGAAAACTTCATAACGTCCTGTAACATTTGCTGCAGTATTTGCGCAATCTCTTGACAAATGAATGAATGATGATGTTTATTTCAACTCAATCATGCATCACATTGATGATAATTTATCAACAACATCACTTAGTGGCAGTGGTATGCGCCGCGGTGATGTATCGATCCCATTCAAAAAGGCAATAAGCTCAATCCTGCTTAGCCTTGGCTTCCTGAAATATCAAACCCTATACTCTGCTAAAACAGGGCACGTCGCGAGGAAATGTTCCACGTTCTCCGGGGCCATCATATTGCACATGGAGCAACTGTATTGCCTATCTGTCCTGCACGGCATGGTGTTCAAGTTGAGCATTTCGCTCCTAGCCCTCATGATGTTGCTTACCGTAAACTGATCGCCTAAATCCAGATAACTTGTTTGGTCATGGTCAAGGGCTGCGTACAGACAGTGATGGGCCGAGTTCCTCGCTCGCTCAGCAATTTGCTTCTTCTCATAACTTTCCATTTTGTCTAGGAGAGTATCGCGCAATGCACGATTTCTTCTAATGTTGAGAAATTCGCGTCTTCATCCATATACTTGCGCCACAGTCCGCTATGCCCTCACCCATCCCACCCCAATCCTGCACACCTCCTTCGCAACGACATTAGGTAGTCTTTCTGGGCTCATATTGGCAACTTTTTTCAAATACCGAAGGTGAAGACCAAACGCGTGTACAAATATCTTGTTTAGGCCTAGCTCTCGGTACAAAAAATAGTCTGGCGTGTTGATTAGTATTCTCATTGTTCTATTTTAACAGCTTTTCTATTTGCTCAAACTGCTGATAACCCCAAGCCTCAGCCCCATATATGTCATCACTGGGTTTAATGCAGCCTGGAAATTTTCCATTTTTGTATCGGCTTACAACTTCAAGCCGTTCCTCTTTATAGTGCCATCTCTCTGACCTAGCCAGCCTACCTCCTCCAGGGCGACGCACCATGATCTTCGATTTCTCGGTGTTAATCGTCAGATTCCTCTTCCGAGAAATCGGCCAGATTATTTATCATTTTCTGCAGAATCCCTCTGTTGTCGGCAAGGAGCACTATGTCGTCTGCATACATAAGCACGCTCGCAGTTTTGTCGCCGACTCGCACCCCTCCATCCAAACACTCGACTAGATCATTTAGGAAGAGGGAAAAAATAAGTGGGCTTATCAGACATCTCTGTTTAACTCCAATTCGTACCTCAAATTCTCTTAAAAGTCCATCTTTTGACCACAACGACGCAGTTGTGCCACCATATAGGCCTCATAATATTGAGATGAATTTACTGGAAATACCCAAATTGAACATCTCTTGACAAATGTTTTGTTTGCAACCTTCTTGCAAATCTTCAAAATTCGCAACCTACAACTTCATTGCATGTGGTGTAGGCACTGGCTGATTGTGAGGTATCACAAATTGTGTTTCAAGAGGGATGTGTCCATGGCCTTCATAACCCTCACCTTTCCATTACCAGGCCACACTACCCCCTCCATAATCATCCGATTCGCTGCCGCACTGTACTATTTGTAGGCAGGTAGGACGACAAATTTTCTGAGAGTTTCAGACTGGCGGCAAGAGCTGTTGCGGATATAAATTAAAAGGGGCAATTTTGGGCGAGCCTCCAAGACCACGTGAGAGCAGAAAAACAGGACCTGGACCTGGGTCTTACAATTTGCCGCAGTGGCCACCAAAAGTGAATTCAGCCTACGCTCCGTTCAGTTCTACGACGGGAAGAAATGAGAGTACCAAGAACCAAGTGCCCCCGTGAGTATGGCACTTAGTATTTCATTTTCAAAAGCAGAAGACTGACGTGTTCAAACAGATCCTGCGGTTTTTTTTTTCGGAGGAAGGTGAGGAAAACCTTTATAAGATATCGGGGGACCGCAACCAAAGACCCGGGTATGTGGAGATTTTTACCCACTAAAAACCTCACCTCCTTTTCCCACGTTGGGGCCCAGTACGGGACTGTTTGACACATTACTTCAGGCTGGGTTCCGATTTCTGCCTGCTAGCTGGTCCCGTTTGCCTGAAGTTCCCGATACCGGGCCCTTTCCTCGACGAGCTTGCCGGCATTCCTCTTTGACTTGCTCTCGAGCATCCTGGTCATCATATCCTCGGGGGTGGGAGGGCTGGTCATTTCTAGCTCGCTTGCAATCTGCCATCGCTCTCTCTCCCACCTCTCGCATTCAATGAATGTGTGTTGAGCGTTGTCCTCTTCGTTGGTGCAATGTAGGCATCCTGGAGATTCCACGATACGCATCCTATGGAGATATAACATCCCGTGACCCGAGAGGAACTGCGTCATATGATAGTTAACTTTGCCGTGTTTCCTCTCTAGCCAGGGACGTGTATTGGGCACCAGTCGAGCCGTCCATCTTCCTCTTGTTTGTCTCCCAGATTTCCTGCCAGGAGTCGATTGTGTGTTCCCGCTCTTGTTTGGCTAATTGAGGCCAGGGCTCCTCTTCCCGTCGCTCGTCCTTTTCCTCTCCCTTGCAAGCAGATGTATTGGTATCACTCCTGCCAGGAGGAGTACGGCTGGTTCTGATACCGTCTTATAGGCGCTGACAATGCGAAGTGCCCCTCTTCTTTGTACTGTGAGCATCCGTTTTTGGTGGCATTTGACATTCAGAGCGTCCGCCCATACTTCTGCCCCATATAGCAGGATGGAGTGTACAACTGACATTAATAGTTGTCTCTTACACGGTCTAGGTCCTTGGATGCTTGACATTAGTCGACTCAGGGCTGCAGTTGTCTTTGCTGCCTTGGCTGCTGCCATCCTTATGTGCTCCCCAAAAGTTATCTTGGTGTCCAGCATTATTCCCAAGTACCTAGCTACTGGTTTTGTTTCCACCTCAACTTCCCCCGCTCTGATTTGCATGATATTTGGGATGCGTTTTCGTGTGAATAGTACCACCTCTGTCTTGGCGGTGGATAGTGGGAGACTGTGTCCATCCATCCATGCTCCCACTCTGGACATGGTCTCATACAACTTCTCCATCCTGTGGGGTTCAACCAGTTAAATGGACATTAGAAGAGCAGTGAAGTGAGCAAAGTACACATCGATAAATGTATTAATTCCAAACTGTTTGGTTTCAGAGTGGGGTCATACAACATCCGCTTGAGCGAAGAACTGGGAAAACCGATAGAGAAGCACAACACGTGGGGAGGTACGCAAACGATCAAATTGGCAACGATGATCCGATGCTCGGAAGAACCCTACGACTGGTGCGTCCTCTGTCAGCTTCAACCTCAAGGAGATTACTTCTACTCAGAAGAGCACGGGCCTCTGTGCAGGTCGTGTCACAAAAGCGAAAAAGCTGGCCACGCCACATTCAGTATCTTGCAAATGGAATCATTCAAGGTTAGGCATTATATGCGCAAATCATTACGAGCGCAATCCAAATATAAATGGTGTCTGCACAACTTATGGGACTAACTCTAGGGGTTGATTCTACAGCAAAATGTGTATTCAGAAAATGGATTTTTGGCATCCCAGGCGTGAGGGGTATCATTTTCGACCGCCATACGAGTGACGACAAGAAGCATGGACGCTCACCCAATCGATTCAGCATCCAAAATTTAGTCAAAATTGATACTCCACACGCCAATATTCAAGGAATAACCAACCAAAATTTGCTTAGAGGACAGTTTTGGGAGAAAATTGCGTCTGAATGCGAAAAAACTTGGGGTTTTAGGTAAAAATCACATCGTTTTCCAATAAAATCCGACTTTTTTCATGAAAATAAGTTCGATATCGCAATAATTTGCATTTTTTTGATGCTGAATCGATTGGTGATATATTCAGCAGGGGAACGGGTATTTTGAATAGCTTATTTCTTATTACTCCAAATACTAGGTAATTTTTTAAAAATAATGAGGAACCAAAAAACTTATTTCGAGGACGCATGGGAGTGTCACTATTGGACACAGCACCAAAAAATGCAAATAATTGCGATTTTCATTTTTTTTAAATCGGATTTTATTGAAAAACTATAATTTTCATCTGAAAACGTATGTTTTTTTGCATTCAAATGCCATTTTCTTCCAAAACTTTCCTCTGAGCAAGTTTCATTTATAGCCAAAAACGACAGAAAAAACTTTGATTTTTAAGAAATTCTCACATTTTTTCACATTATTTCTTCACTCAAAACGAAAAAAAAAATTTTGTTGCAAATTAGTTGTTGAATCAACCCCTTGAATTTGTCTAATAATTTGTTTAGACATTCTGTAGAATGTGTTTACTCCTTTGGTACCTAATTGCAGCCTGCAAGACATTGTGGTTACATGCATTTCCACGATGCGCAATACAACATTTTTACCACAAAGAAAAATAAGGACATCATCAACGAAATTACTCGCGAAGCTTATTTAGCGAGATACCAAGGTGAGTGAGCATATGACTTTTATATGAGCGATAAGCAATATCTAAAACTCTCTTATAAGATTATGTATAAACCAGAAACAATCAGCAACTGTATGGTTAGGCGAATCTGTACGCTGTAAAAGCTGCTACAGAACCACGAAGAAGAGGGATGCTCAGAGAGCTCTAGCTTGAACCGATCTGTGATAACGATGATAACCTTAAACCTGGTTGGAAAGCAGATTTTCCAGAAGTAGTAGGAAGTTCCTTTTACCACTTGATCAATTTTTTTGGCGATAAAGTAAGGGGCAGACCTTTTACCTACATTTTCTTCATCTGAAGAACTCTCATTCTCGTTCAAACTAGAATTTCTTCCTGCAAAAGCAAATACCCAGCTCACTATTAGAATCATGCTCACTCAGCATGAATGTGCTCTTCAGCATTTGTCTCGTTGCAATCGCTATCTGGAACAATTTTGGCTTAATTTAATAGGGGAGATTTGGCGTTCCGTTGCTCTATGGCCAATACCATTGCCTTGAAAGGTACAAAAAATGCAGGGAATTATCGGGGAGTGAAATGTTTCAACTCTCCTTCAAAATCTTTGCACGTTTCAAGAATAAATGATTGACATTTATACACAAATAGCTTGCAGCTAGAGCCTTTTTACAGCTTTGATGAATTTTTAGCGTTCAATAAGACTGAACCAGCCTTACATGCACTGTAGGGGGAATCATAACACCACGTTAGGAGCAAGGGCAAAAGAGGCATTCTCGAGCCTTACCAGTAAAGGCGAGTCGTCAAATTTCAGTCGGATTAGTTGTCTTGTGGCCGAATAATAGACTGTAAAATAACTCGTGTATTCAAAAAGATCGCCCTCTCCTGCAGCATTATAAGAAAACTTGGAAATCGGTTAGTGGGTAAAACTATTCTTTGAGAGAAGGTTCGTATGGCCGCAAGATGTGCGCAACGTTTTTAACGACCTCATTTTTATTGCGCCAAACTGCCCTCATTGCTACCCTCCCTTGGGCTGATTTGTCCGTGTTCCCCTAACGTGTCGATTCTTTCAGAAAACCTTTCCCCTCTGTTTACACTGCATCATGGAAGAAAAAGAAGAAAGCCCATATTTCCATGACACTGCCCAACATTCTTGAGCATTGAGCATCAAGCATTTCGTGATCGTTACTGCCCTATTCTCAGCAAGCAAAAACGCCAAAGAGCATTTGTCGTGAACAGGGGTTTCGAATGAGCATTCGTTCAAGGCTTGGACAGTGTAAACAGCAGTCTCAAGCCAAATAAGGTTCACAAGAAGGCTCAAATCTATCCATCCATCCATCCAATGTCTGGTCGGTTTTCCGGCAAATCATCAAAGGGATGCTTGTTCGCCTCTTGATATTGCATGCATTTGAACAACTGATTGCCAGAAATGCTCGGACAGTGTAAAGAGACGGTTCTTCGTTTGTGCTCGTTGAAAACTGGCCAACAGCGATTGCTCAATGCTCAAAGACAGTTTTGGCAGTGTAGATGGCCTTGTGTTTCCAAAATGTGTCTTAAGTGTTTCCCCCTAAAGGGTCGTTTATGCTGCCCAAACATCATTGACCATTGAACATTTACAATCATTATTCGCCAGTTTTCAACGAACACAAACGAAGAACCGTCTCTTTACACTGTCCGAGCATTTCTGGCAATCACTTTTGTGAGCTAGATTTGCCGAGAACATTGACAGAGTGACGGTTGGCGTGTTTACACTGCACAAGCATCCCTTTGATGATTCGCCAGAAACCGATATAACATTAGGCAAATGAGATTCGAACCTTGTTTGGCTTGAAGCAGCTGTTTACACTGCCCAAGCCTCAAACGAATGCTCATACATGACCCCTGTTTGCAACAAACAGTGCCTATTTCTGCTGCGGCCTTTGAAACAGTTGTGTAAATTATATAAGATAGGTATCCTCTTATCGTGTGTATCAACCAATCTTACTCATACTGGAGACCTCAATGATACACTTCTCCACTGAACGCATGAACTAGGATGATACCTGAAATAATACGTTGCCACCAGTAGATCAATTAGTAGCGTTTAATTTTTTAAACATGTTGAAACACACATTCACATGTTTGGGCAAATTGACATTGACCTCAGGCATGTAAAACATTGGGTAATTATTCATAGAATAATAAACCAAAAGACGAATACGATTAGTACATCACGATGATGGCAATGCAGAAAGTTAGATCTTTTGCCGCCATCTCGTAATCCATCAATAATATCGTATTGATTTGCACGATGAATGATTCAAGACTCCAGCAAGTTGGAGCGGGAACCCGTTTTACGACCTACCACTCTTGACCAGCTTCTCGACAAAATTGGTAAACCATCACATTTCACAATTGCATGTTACATATTTTGCATGTTTTGTTTTCTATTAAGATGTCACCAATTTGAAACTTGATACCTTTCATGACTTATGTATATGACAATGGCTCATGTGAACAGGAAAATGAACGTCACATGCTGGCCTGCCCTAAGCCAGCTAATCAACACAGGCTGAGGAAGAGAAAATTGGAGGAAAAGCTTGTCAGGACGACGCCTCAGACAACGCATCTGTTAACCGAATTTAAAGTTTTAGCTCATAGAGGTGAATAGTCTGCTGTAGGCACCTACTTATTATATCCTGCCAATGG
>CM034008.1:6306425-6394005 GCA_019603395.1 Cyrtorhinus lividipennis
ATCGCGTTATGTATACATCGCTTAGGCGGTTATAAATTCACTTCCACTCAAAGGGAAGTCCTTGGGAAGCGTCCGATCATTTATTTGCAGCGTAGGCTGGAGTTCTGGTGAGAAGTGGTTTTATTGAGTTCACCCGCTCAGTTGTACCCGGCAGCTTTCGTGAGTAGAGAATTAAGGCTTTGAATTTTGTAATAGTTTAAATCGTCGTAAGAAGGGACGTGACCGAGAAGAATGAACGATATCCGAGACGAGACGTTGGTTCGAAGTGAAGTACTAGAACACAGCAAATACTAAAATTGGTGTAAGATTGAGCGAACCTAGGGTGGCGTTTCGTGGAGTAGGAAAGACGCGACATAAATCCATGGTAGTCAAGAAAATCCCCATTGTGGTTCCACGGGAACTGCTTACGTACGATGAATGTTAGTGGACTCGGTCACGTAGATTCTAGCCAAAGATTACATGAACTCTAATCTATGATTCTAACTAGTGCAAGAGCTGTTCCACTAACAATGAATGAAACGTCCCATAAAAATTAATATGAACGAAGGAAAATTAGTCGGGGGTAAGACGCTATGGGATAACGAAAGCTGGCCAAAACAAGAGAGTTTGAGTAAGATTAGTAGTTAATAGATTCTTGACTTGTGTAATCTAAGTGAAAGTAGAGTTGAAGGCATGTTTATGTTTCAATGCATGAAGCCCCCTACATTCGGTTGGCAAGCGCTGTGTCTGATTCGTTCGGATTTCAGGGAATAAAATTGACAAGGCACGACGACGCAAAGACAGGACGCTGCTATGGGATCTCTGCAATATTTACTAACTAAATTTGTACCTTTTGAATTTGTGTTTGTTCTGGTTGTCTGTGCTTACAGGGAGAAGAGGAAAGTTAATGTCAGAAGGAATAGAACGCATCGAAAAATGTGCAAGGAATTCCCAAGCTATCCAAAATGAAATATATTTATTTGTAAATATGCAATTTACTAATACGCTGCCAATGTCGAATGCAAAACTAATTGAATTGACTCCTGTAAAAACATGATCACTGTAAGTAGGTAGTGATTATACAAGTCAAGGGTCTCGTGAGAGGTATGATCTGGATGAGTCCCAAGGTAACCCAAAAAAAGCGACGCGGTCTCCGAGGGATCATGTAATTTGTCCGACTTGCCTGAAAAAGGTAGTCCAGCAAGCTTAGGGTTTAGGGTCGGAGTGCCCCCGTCCAAGTGGCCGTACCTGGGATAACGAAGGTACACTGGTACTCGTGCGTACCATTGAAGTGCAGTCACCGGGGGTGGACAAAGTGGATACCTCAAATCAAATCGCTGTACTTACGGGGAAGAGGTATCAGACTGGTCTACTTTGAAAACTCGCGCAGAAACCAAATTGAAAAATGCCGGGGAAACGGTGGCTCACACGGTATCAATCCTGTCCGCAGTCCCTTCTTGCTGTAGTGGCATCTTTCATGAATTCACCGAAGGCGATAGGTTTTGTTCTCATGTTTTGGGAAAGGGAAGGATGTGTGAGTAAAAATATGATATTCCAGAGACGCGACGAGTCTTGATTGCAGATGGGGAACAGAGCTAACTAGCCGGTACTCACTGTAAGCAATGTAAGACCAATGGCGAATCTGGAGTCAGAATTTTAAAGTGTAAATACACAGAAACTAAATCGTTAGGAGCAAGTTGCACGTCTGGCTCAAGTCTTAGTCTGGCAATCACGCAATGATGTGAACTCACATCTAACTAGGGCAGCTTTGGGAACCATTATTAATTGCACGATTCTGAGAAAAATATACAGTTTGGCCACTGAGATATTTATGCTCTACTTAGTGCAAGGTAAATGGTCTCAATGCCTTCCTGGGGCAAGAGCATAGCCAGATGGATAGGGGACGGACGTAAAACGTAAAAATAAATGAATTCCCAAGTACCAAACTCATGAGAACGTGGAAAAAATGGTTGATCAATCAACCCAAAAGTAAGAAACTAACCGAATTAAATCAAATTGGATCATGAATGAATAATATCACATTTCATGGATGTGGAGAGCATCCTCAGAGGAAATATTTGCACTATCACAAAAAGTCAAACAACTGCAGTTAAGAAAGCATGTTCTTAAAATAATTCTGAGGAAGATGAGGAACCAAAGGGGATGTAGGATAAGACATGTATGATGATCCTCAGAAGGATGCCAGTTAAGTCAATATAGTGTAAGAGTGGAACATTAATAAAGTGCTGTGTTCTAGGAAATGTGACTAATTTGTGTGGGTGAAGATAAACATGAATTAAACATAGAGGTTGATACTCTGTGTAGTTTTGCAGGAAAGTAATGGTGGATAGCAAGACGATTCAGGCAAGAGAAGCTAAATTCAGGCAAGACAAGCTAAGTTCAGGCAGAAGGTGATGAACAGGTTCACGCAGGAAGTGGTAAGGATGTGACCAGAATTTAGTGCGCTCATGGACAATACAGCCAAGGCGGCTGCCACTGGAAGACTGGGTAAGTTCCTAGACTTACTTACTTCTCCTTAGAAGAATTCAGAGATTGATCTTGACAAGCAAACTGAAAAGTAACTCAAGAACCCGGAGAAGAAAACGTGGCTGCAATTATTCCATGTGGAGAAGACAGAAGAGTATATTCTACGCCCTGGATGTCAGAAGTTCGATGAAACACAGGACTACTCCCTCTGGCGCGGCGTTCTTTGAAATGGAGTTGAGGTCAGCAGATTGTTGGCACTTGTTTGACCCAGACGTCAGAACAGTCACAACTACACCAGGGAAGAACTCAAGCAGATGAAGAATTATGTGACACTATCTACTACCTAATTACTGTACCTGCTTATTAACATTATAGAGACACACCGACAATGGAGAGGCAAGAAGATGACCCAAGAGAGATGCTTCGTCAAATGGACCCCGCTATCACTTGGACGCAAATTTAACCTGAGATAAGAATATGTGAACATGAAATTTAATCCAAATTCCAAAACTGTGATGGACATCATCAACTGCTTCGGTAAACTCGCCAAGAACAATCAATAGTATCCAGGAGCTACATTGGATGATCAAGAAGTAAGAAGGAACTTGGTTACACAATCTGAAATTGAATACTTGATCACAGCAATTGGTGAGGCCTGTCCTAAACTAAACTGGATGCTCTGAAGACAAAAAGCCAAGAATGGCTGTTGGTACCATCAAACAGATGATGTCTTAATTGTACTCTGCCATGGACAAAAACAGGAGGAGAGTTATGGCTCTGGATCTGGAGGGGCATTGATTGGCTACACCTGCGGTCAAGATGAGAAGAAAAGGGGCAGCCATAGCAAGCCTACAGAATGTAAGATACCCATATAACCATGTTACAAACGACCATATGGACACTTCGTGCAGAGCAATTTGGATTAGCGGTCCTACGCCTTGGCCACCTCTTCCTTTGCCACTTCGTGAATGAGCTACAGACCAAAATGCAACTGATGAGGCCAGTACAGTCAAATGGCAACAGGCCCTGCTATTGCTGGGAGGAAGGATGGAAACAAAGCAACCCCAAGAAGGTAAGAAGAATGCAATCCACAAAACAGACAAGAGGAAATTTTATCATTATGCCATTATTCTTCAGCAAAGAAAACCGATACATGAAGGACTGGCAAGAGGAAGTCAAAAACCCCTGCCCAAGATCACATGGTTGTGCTCAAAAGTTTGAAACTAAAAGCCAGAAGCAGTTGGAAAGTAAAAGAGCAGACCTGAGATAGGACTCTAAACCAATGTCAAGTCTCATGAATGATGAAGTTGAAGGTGAGTCTTCAAAAACTGACTCCTCTGTATGCAATGATAAATTATGGCACAAGGTACTGCTACAACACGAAGAAGAGGAGGAGGATTTGGACTACAAGGGATATGGTCCAGCAAGTTGTACGGTTTGGAGTAACTCGGCAGATCTGGAAATTTGACGGAACAGCGGTTTCTACTCTCAAACATGTCAGTGAGATGCAACTAATTGGCAGAAGAATTACAACCATTCTGAAGGAAGGACAACATGAAGGAAAGTTTTAGTAGGTCTCCTTTAACCTGCCAGCACCATGTGAACTGAAACTGAAACTGCAAATACTTTAGCAGGCAGACTCAAATTTGAGCTTGGTCGCTGACACAGGAGGACAGCATGACTTGCAGTCTGGGGTGCGGCAGTCAAAGCAGACTTCAAGTGACTCCACAAAGAGTTGTAGAGTCAGGAGGGAGAGAAACACCGTCAAAGCAACACGATGATACAGAAAGCCATTGGCTAGAGGAGAGTTCGACGCAACTTGAATTCTGGAATGAAGATGGCGCTCCTGAGATCCTAGTAACTTCAGAGAGAGAACAAAGGGATAGGAGGGAGTCCTTGAGAGAAAATAAAGGACTCAAGGCATTAATGAATGACCCATACCTCCAAATGATACCTGGAATTGGCAATGAAGTACCTGCCAGAATTGAAGAACATCCAATTCAAAAATGTCACATTTGATTGCCCAGGCGGCATAAGGGAAAAGACAGCCAAGTATTCAGAAAAGGAATAGATCGGAAATCCCTTTTGCAAGTTTCTACTCAGATCTAATGTGACCCATTAAATCTCATGCAACAGGACCACAAGCAAGATATATAGCGACATTCACGGACGATGCGACATGATATGCCTTTACCTACGAACTTGTAGATAAAACAAGAGTTAACATGGTACTAATGTAACGACTCGAAGATAGACGCAAGATAGCTGGCCCAAGCATGATGGTGGCAGAAATAAGGCCAGAGGCTATGAGTACAAGACGACAGAAATGAACTCGTTATTGTTCAGAGAACAGATCGCATTAACAGTGTGCAAACCTGCGACGCCTCTGCACAATGCCACTGCAGAACGACTGAATCTAGAGCTTAAGCAGAAGATATGGTGAACTTAATTTTATCAGGCATACCAATGAACTTCTGGACTCATGCCATGTGATTTGTGTTGAATGATCACAATCTTCTAACTTTACTTGTGGATTCAGAACCCCATATGGAATGGCAGTGGGTCAAGCGCCGGTTCTGAAAAACCTGAGAAAGTTCGGATGTAAAGCTTTTGTACTGGACAACCTGGCAAAGCAGAAATTTAAGTTTGCACCCAGAGCTCACGGTTAGATTGGGAAGAGACAGACTGTGTACTCTGACTGGAAAGCAAGAAGACTATAATTTGATCGAATTCGTCGAAGATAAAACCTATGAGGACTTCAACACAAGGGAGACGCACGTCCAAGTGAGGCAAGAAGTAATTCAAATATATAACATTAAGTAAGAAGGAAATAAACAACTGGAAAAAGAACAGGACGCAGAAACAGAGGAGCAAGAAGAACTACGAGATGAAATTCCAAAGAAAATTTGAGTCAAGGCAAGATAGAGAAGTACAACTTCTTCGAAGAAAGCGAAGGCAAAACATAACTTGCCTAAATAAAAAATTATATATTAAAAGGAAAAAATAAATAAATAAATAAATGAATAAAGGCAAAAGCAAACCTAGAAACCAATAGCTACGCTGAAGCAAGTCAATGGATGGAAGCCATTAACCAGGAATTCCAGGCGTTGGAACGATATGAGACTTCGAAAATAATCCCGCGATCCTAAGTTTCTTTAGGGATCAGGATTATGGAAAAATGCTGGATGGACAGAAGGACGTTGGAAGTTGATGGAACTACAAGTCTCCGAAGCAAGCTGATTGTAAGAGTATGAGCTGCCAGAAATATATACGCCATTAGGTGGACTACCTAACGTACGATTCATGCTCATAGTCGCAACGTAATGTAATCTATAGTAGAACTGAAACAGTTTCCTGAATGGCTCGTTGGATGAACCGATACCTATGTATAGATGTGCTGGATGGTTTCTGCAAGTACCTGGAAAAACCCATCAATTGAAAGAAAAAAAGTGTACGAAGTACATAGGGCTTTATATGGATTAAAGGTAGCGCCCAGAAGATGGTACAAACGATTCCTGGAAGCAATCGAAAGACGACCTGAAACTATACGAATTTTAGCAATGCCTATTCGTATGGAGGAAAGAAGAGAAATTGGCAACCATGCTGCTGTAGATAGACAACATTCTCTCCGCAACCAACCTCAAAAGAAAACCGGGACAATTTTAAGTAGTAGAAATCGTAATTCTCAATTACGGACCTGGAGGAACCGACGAAATTCCTAAAGCTGGAAATTAAATGTGATAGGAAAGAGAGGACGATGCGAGTGCACCAACATTCATGCTACAGCATTCGTGTTGATACCATTTCGGAGAGATACGATCCAAATGGCAGAAGATCTCGGGAAGAGATACCCATGATGAGAAAGATGAAGAAAGGGAAGAAGAAGGAAGTATGATGAGATGCCATAAAAGCATTCAAAACAGACAAGCAATTATGTTGCTTATGTGCCTACAAGGAGGAAGCCAATTGGATATTGCTTAAGCTGTTTGCATTCTCAGCAGAAGACAGAGAAACTATACGGAAGAAGACCTGGAGAGCGGTACTACGAGTTATCCAAAACCTATGAGGAACCAGAGACGTTGGACTAATCTACAAGGGAAAAGGAGATTCTCAGGAATGCTACATGGACGCATTGCTCGGACGTCGAAGATGGATACTTAACAACAGGACTAGTGATAGAATTATTTAGTGACCTAATGATGTAGAAGGCTCAGAAGCCGAACTACATAGCACTCTTTTCAGCAGAAAGCGAATTTGTAGCTATGAGCTGGCATGCCTCAGAGCTATTTTCCACAATTTACTAAAATTAGGTACCTTTTGCACCAACTTAGAATGAGGATTCAAAGCCAGCCATAAGATTGGCTGAAACTGATTATTTCTAAGCATTGAAACTTTTGGTCAGTGTTCAATTTGTTCATTTGAAAAGAGTACTTTCAGGGCAACATCAAAATTCAATAGATCTTTAAACAAAATAAAAAGGCGGATGTTCTGATCAAACCATTGCCAGAACAGTTTAATTAAATTTTGAAATATAATGATGTAATGAAGTATATTGAATATTTGATATTGTGGTGAATTCTAAAATTTGTTCTGTGTTCTAGGTAATCTGATGTGGAGAGCCCTAGCCTGGTTAAAAACGTGTAAGACGAATAAGTAAGACGAACGTGGAATGAAGATGTGTAAGACAGAAAGTTCCTTGGAGGAAAATATTGCAGGAAGAAGTCATACAGATGCCGAATCTAAGTTATGTATATAGGCTTCATGGGTGGGCAACCATCAAGGTGGTAGCACATCAGGAGCAAGATTTTATTGTCTAGACAATGTTGTACATAAAACCAAGTTTATACACAGTGTGTGATATGCATCCTTTGTTTCTAGCACTTCAAAGGTAACACTGGTGACAGAGATCTAGTTCGACAGTTCCAGAGTCTACTGGACTACAGCAACAGCTGAGAATACGAGGATCTCCGCTGGAGCAGCAGGTCCACCAGACTCACAGACGACGCTGGACTGATGGCTGAGATTACGAGACTCGTCAAGGAAGCAGCTGAACCTCAGGCAACGTCGCGACAACTGGAACTACATGGATCTTCACAGTAACGGCAGGGTCAACCAGAATCAAATTTAAATCTGGCAGTTTGAAGAACTATGAAACGGCAGGGTCAACCAGACTGAAATTAAAACCTGGCAGTTTGAAGAACTAAGAGACTGTAGCAGTGATCAGCAAATCAGAATTTGTGGCAGCAGCTGAGTTTTGTACCTACTGCAAGTGACATTGAAGTGCCTTGCCTTATAGACTGAGGAATCAAGCATTGTGCAGTTGGGAGGGAGTGTTGAGGTTTGAGGACAACTACCCAATCCTTGACATTCCCCTCTTAGCTAAGTGACATCATACACGAGCGTCATCTACAGTTGAACTAGGGAGGTCTCCGTTGAGTGCTGCTGTCGCGGAAAAGGTTGTAACCTCAAGGAGTCTTGTTGTTCGGCCATATTGACTTTGGTGCTTGGCTATGAAAGTGTTTTATATCTTCTTTCGAGGTGAGACGTATTTAACGAGAATACAAGTATATCAATTCTATCCTATCATCTTCCCCAGGTTCCATTTAATTGAATTATTAGTAGTTAAACCAATATCGCGTTAATACCAAAATAAATGGTATTAAAAGAAAAGTATCGATACCATCTCGATATTGATCAGTATCGTTTATCCCTAGTTTCGATAGTAACCTGTTCGATATTCGATGGTGGCTAATATTGATGGTGAAACGCCGATGTTTGAGTGCCATCGATATTGACTTTGCGATGTCGATAGTAACATCGATGTCCCATCCGAGTTTAGTGATGGAGTGATGACCAATGTTGTAGGGTTGATCATCGAAAGAAAAACATAGATGTTTACCATCGCTACCACCAACGGACAAAACATCGATAGTCAAAAAACATCGGCTTGTAACCATCGATTTTTTCGTTGTTTTCGGGGTTTTCCATGAAAATTGAAAAGCAATCACTGCGTGAAAAGTAGAACAATTTATTATGATAAAATCTTGCCATTCCACAATCTTACTAACACAAAGTATTATTAAAATTATTTATTTCTTACAATTGGTCGGTACTATGATCTAATAGTCTTGTCAACCCAAATAGCTAACTACAAAATCAGTAAAAAGTATGTACCACCGTTTAGCCATAAAAATGTTGTTTTCGACATTATCTGCCCCGCCTTTGAGAAGAGACATTTGCGTGGGACTGAAGACCCTACTGTCATCAAGTGGTCAATGGCGATTTGGTAGTGCGCCCAATGTTTGTTTATTTTTGGCATTATTTAGGTCAAACACAGACAAACTAAACACTGTTGTTGGAAAACGAAAGATGGATCAGATAGGGATAAGAAGAAGAACAAGAAATGATGAGAGTTTGGCCAACCTTTTTAAGCTTAATGCCTGGGATCTTGGATTGGCAACAATGACAACCCTGCATAGCAATAGCGAGTCCATGCTCACAATGAAAACTTGCAGTACATCTATGCTGAGGACTGTTAGGTTGGTAGATAGGTAGCGACCCTAAATCATACAAAATGGACTAGATAGGGATAAGAAGATTATCATAATGTTCAGTTTTCAGAGAGAAAGAGAATATATTTTTCTAACCTGCAACCAAAACCTGTTCAAATAAGTAGGTCGCCTACAACCATCGATAGTGGAAAAACATCGAATCTCACCATCGATGGTTGGTAAACATCGACCATCTATGATCAACTCTACAATGTTGGTGAAAAATCGATGTTTCAAGACGTCGATGTTTAATATACATCGATGCCAACCCGACCAACAAATAACCGAACCGATACATCGTTCCGGCCTTGCAACATGGATGTTGATCTGGCAGAACTTGACATGAGAAAAGAACAGGGAACTGGATGTGTTGGAGTATAACTATTATTCTTTCTTGAACTGAATATTTGCATAATTACACACCAATATTTCATTTTCTTTCTACCTAATCCTCTCTCCGTTCTTTCGTCCATGCTAATGAGTAATCTGCACCAATGTACCTACTCAAACTTCAACCGTGAATATACAGCTAGAGAGCCTCACCAGTAAAATCCAGGGCCGAGGCAATCAAAGGCTGGAGCGTGCCTGCAAAGGGATTCAGTAATCAGGTATATCGTAAGTGTTGAGCAGTGAACAATGTGGATAGTCCTTCTCACGGATACTAAACTACTACAATAAGGATCACCAGGAACGTGGCCCAGCTTGATGACGTCAGCGGCCCCAAGCCTGCTTGGCCTTCTGTCAGCATTACACAATTCGATTTAGCTTGACAAGTAGCTCACTAGTCAGCACTTACCATTCAAGTTAGTGGAACTCGGCACATTCATGAAAAATCACCCTACATGAAACGTTGGGGGCTATGAGGGCTTTTATCGACGCCTGGCTGTCAAAGAGAATGCAGAGGGGATTCGCCTGCTGCATTTGCTGAATACTGTTGCATCTTTCACTCCAGTAATAACCTTGAACCCATCTGGTCATTTTCGCGATGTGACAGTATTTCACGACGGGTGCGATATATCCGTCGGGTTTGGAGGGAGTTCTGGGCATGACATCCACCACCACATCTAGTAAATGGTGTGTTTATCTCTAACAGCAACGCCAGCAACATCAGCGGAAAATGAATCAGCCCTTTCACAGGAGTTTATCCATTTCAGTAGAATTTCTTTGTTTTTGGGAAAACTGTGAAATATAATCCCTGATTGTTTTTGCCGCTTGCCTATGGTTTGTACATTCTGCTACCGCACAACAAAGTATTATTGACTGAAAATCTTGGTATGCTCACAGCGTACTGTGCGTGCTCCAGTCGTAACTGGATATAAGCAACAGACAGGCTTGAAGGAAGACAACACCAACTTGTCAGGTCTCCAGTGACCCCTACCGTGTCTTCAACCTGCTGGGGTAATCCCTACCGTACTGTGTGTGCCTGTGCGTGCTCCAGTCGTAACTGGATATAAGCAACAGACAGGCTTGAAGGAAGACAACACCAACATGTCAGGTCTCCAGTGACCCCTACCGTGTCTTCAACCTGCTGGGGTAATCCCTACCGTACTGTGTGTGCCTGTGCGTGCTCCAGTCGTAACTGGATATAAGCAACAGACAGGCTTGAAGGAAGACAACACCAACTTGTCAGGTCTCCAGTGACCCCTACCGTGTCTTCTACCTGCTGGGGTAATCCCTACCGTACTGTGTGTGCCTGTGCGTGCTCCAGTCGTAACTGGATATAAGCAACAGACAGGCTTGAAGGAAGACAACACCAACTTGTCAGGTCTCCAGTGACCCCTACCGTGTCTTCAACCTGCTGGGGTGATCCCTACCGTACTGTGTGTGCCTGTGCGTGCTCCAGTCGTAACTGGATATAAGCAACAGACAGGCTTGAAGGAAGACAACACCAACTTGTCAGGTCTCCAGTGACCCCTACCGTGTCTTCAACCTGCTGGGGTGATCCCTACCGTACTGTGTGTGCCTGTGCGTGCTCCAGTCGTAACTGGATATAAGCAACAGACAGGCTTGAAGGAAGACAACACCAACTTGTCAGGTCTCCAGTGACCCCTACCGTGTCTTCAACCTGCTGGGGTAATCCCTACCGTACTGTGTGTGCCTGTGCGTGCTCCAGTCGTAACTGGATATAAGCAACAGACAGGCTTGAAGGAAGACAACACCAACTTTTCAGATCTCCAGTGACCCCTACCGTGTCTTCAACCTGCTGGGGTGATCCCTACCGTACTGTGTGTGCCTGTGCGTGCTCCAGTCGTAACTGGATATAAGCAACAGACAGGCTTGAAGGAAGACAACACCAACTTGTCAGGTCTCCAGTGACCCCTACCGTGTCTTCAACCTGCTGGGGTAATCCCTACTGTACTGTGTGTGCCTGTGCGTGCTCCAGTCGTAACTGGATATAAGCAACAGACAGGCTTGAAGGAAAACAACACCAACTTTTCAGATCTCCAGTGACCCCTACCGTGTCTTCAATTTGCTAGGGTGATCCCTACCGTACTGTGTAGTTCAGTGTCCGTGTATATTCTTACCTGAGAGACAAACATTATGTTGGTTTCTTTCATCAGTACATACCAATGCTGTTAAGAAGAATGTTTAAAAGAATAAACTGTTTACTTATGAATGAACTTTCAATTAACCTATATGGTACAATACAACAAAGTACCAGGAGAAAACCACTAGTAGCAAGAACTACCTGAAGAGCGCAGCCAAGGCGCCACTCTCCGCAGTGCTGCCCACATTCATGTCAAGTTACTAATACTTATTGCGTCTGAACACGTTTCTCTTCGTTTGATTAATATACTCACGAATCTTTTTCGAGACAAATTGCTTCTGATACTTCAATAACGGAATTACTTAAAACCGAACACGTCCACTGAGACCAAAATGACGTAACGATCGGAGCTCTCGACGCGATCGGGCCAACGTCTTCACAAAACTGTTGGCAAATTTAGGTCCTTATCATATAAATCACACTACTTGTCCCAAAATAAAAACCTGTTTGATAGCTCATCTTACTGGTTGTCGCCCCAAACAGTCGGGATCACAATGAACTACCGCCAAGCCGTCCAAATTTTTGGAAACGCATTTGGCTACACCACAAACACTGTGAGTTGTGCAAATGGACTTTGGCATTGGAGCGCGATAACAGGTTAAGAAGCCTGAAATTAATTTATTTTGTACGATGATGCACCTTCCTGGAGTTTCATTGATTTAGGCACTTGTGTTTTTGAATGTTCATCTTTTTTAGGCACATGTGGTGTCAAACACCTTTTGGTTGGATATTCCTTGAATAATGAATAATGAGACGATCCCGGAACGGTTAGTGCCCTTTGGTTGAGGCTATGGGTCAAAATGGGTGCCTATTTACCCATTTCGAATGTGTTTTCGAGATTTCTGGTACCTAGGCGTGTGGGGTATCATTTTCCACTAAGTTTTGGACGCTGAATCCAATTAAATGAATCCTGGAACGATTGGCACCCTCTGGATGAGGTTATGGGTCAAAATGGGGGCCTATTTACCCATTTCGAATGTGTTTTCGAAATTTCTGGAACCTAGGCTTTGGGGTATCATTATCCACTAATTGTTGAACCCTGAATCGTTTGGAATGGGTCTGGGACCCACCACACCAACTTTTCCCCCATTTTCGCCATGTTGAAGAAATGAGTCTCCATGCGCCTGGTCCGAGGAATAACCAACCCCTGTGAAAGAATTTGCAGCGTTTTGCTTAGGGAAGATACTCGCAGAAACATGATTTTCCTTACCAACAACTGGATACAAGGTGCGTTGATCAAATTGTTTAGTACAATCGCAGGGTTCGTTCAGCTCTTCTTTAACCATCATAGTCGGGTTACATAGCTTTCTATGAACTCGTGTGATTTCGGATGTGTTTTGTCCTGCAAGTTTAAAATCGGATGAGTGGAAAGACTAGCGATAAATAATTTCCAATTTGATTTTCCAAAAAGTGTGGCATATTCCCCCAACTTACCCTATCAACTTTCAGGGAAAATACTTTCCCGAATACTCCATTGATTTATTGATTTGTAATTGTTGCTCACTCACTTGGCTCTTCTTGAAAAGAACACTCGTAGGGTCTAGCTTTCTTCAGAGGGAGACTGCACAATTCCCAGGTTCTTATAACGGAACATTCACACGTTCCAAGGTACACCTCAGCGACGCTGCCTGGCGTCAAATCGGGACATGAACTGTCGCTTCGAAATTCAAGAAATAACTGGATAAAAAAAAAGCTTTCTGTAGTATTTCCTAAGTAAAATTATCATTATTTCCCTTACTACCACAGAGCAATAAGGTGAGTATTCGAAAAATGCTGCAAACTCTTCAAAGGGGTTGGTTATTCTTTGTAACAGAAGCATGGAGACCTACTCCAATCAATTCAGCGACCAAAATTCAGTGGAAAATGATACCCCACATGCCTAGGTAACAGAAATCTCAAAAACCCACATTCGAAATGGGTAGATAGGTACCCATTTTGACCCATAACCTCTTCCGGTGGGCACTAATCGTTCCAAGACCCGTCTGATTGAATTCATCGCCTAAAATTCGGTGAAAAATGATACCCCACATGCCTAGGTACCAGACATTTCAGAAACACACTTTCGAAATGCGTAGATAGATACCCATTTTGACCCATAACCTCTTCCAGTGGGCGCCAATCGTTCCAGAACCCGTCTCATGGAATTCATCGTCTAAAATTTGGTGATAAATGATGCCCCACATGCCTAGGTACCAGAAATTTCAGAAACACACATTCAAAATGGGTAGATAGGGTACTTGTCAATTAGAACCCCTCCCGAGGGTGACCTGTTTACTAGCACCGTAACCTTCCCGTTGGACAGCGATATATCGCACAGCGATATATACGATATATCGCAACGTAGCCTGCACCGACTTTAACATATTTCAGAATTATTTATTTATTTCAACGGTAATAACCATTTATGAAGAGGATATAAAAATTTGGGTATAAAAATGATACAAAAAAGGATATAAAAATGATGCCACGTTCTTGTAGAAATTCAGCTGCAGTCTTCTCATCATGAACAGTCATGAACAACTTCCTGAGATTCCACATCGAAAAAATAAAAGGAAAATGGAAATAAATTAAAAACAGTGAAGTAAATGAAAAGCGATTCGCACAATTGACAACTGACAACAGCGTGGTAGCATAAACTAAAATTAACCGCTAACGTGGAGGTTATATATAGATCGATATATAGAAAATCGATTCATCACGCCATGTTTGGGATAGTTGGTTACCCTCGGGAGGGGGTCTAATACCCATTTTGACCCATAACCTCTTCCGGTGGGCGCCAATCGTTCCAGGACCCGTCTTATTGAATTCAGCCTCTTGAATATAGTGGAAAATGATACCCTACACACCTAGGTACCCACTCTAAACAAGTTTGGATTCAGAAATAACGGTACTTATGTATTATACCGACCACACCAAAGTATCGACATTAAAGTATTTATGTATTATACCGACTACACCAAAGTATCGATATTAAAGTATCGATTTCTGTTCACTCCTAACATAACCTTATCCAGTGAGTGCTTGCTAGTGAAAGTGCAATGTGCTTTGTTTATAAATTGTCTCGTTTCGTTTCGTTTAAAATTCGTTTATTTTGGAATTCGTGTTGTGCTTTGACTGTAATAAATTAGTGATGAGTGATGTTATGAGAATTTGGGATTTGCCCAGAAGTGAGGAGGATGCGATTCGTTTTTTACAAGATCATGACTTGTTGCCTAAATTAAAAATATGCTTGAATGGGCATGACATGACAAATAATCCTTGTAGTTCTGTAATTAAAGAGTTGTTTTTCATGATATAATGTTCGTTTCTATAGAGTTCCTTATTGGGTGTGGTCGGTATAATACATAAGTACTTTAATGTCGATACTTTGGTGTGGTCGGTATAATACATAAGTACCGAAATAACTAACCCTAAGCGGGACTCAGCTTCTAATTTAGATTCACTAACGAGTGTCGAAATAGGTATAATATAATATAATAATAAAACGAATATAGTAGGTATAACTCACACTGCAGTATCCTTGTCCAACTTCGACAATAGTACAAAACTGAACGTTCACGGCGTTGACAAACGACGTTATGTCGTAATTCGGACCGCAATTAGATTCCCAGTCGACTTTACCCGACTCTTCAGTCGATAAGTGGATCATTCGTGCGAGGAAAAAACTCAAAACGTGTGTCGAAATTTGGAGTCGGTCGATCATTGTGAAAGTCGTTCAGTTCCAGATGAGCATTCAAATGTGAATGTCTCTAAATAAACGAGAATTGGGTTATTTTCTTGAGTTTCCAAGAAATAGTTGAGAAGAGTGTAACTTGGTCACCAAGTATAGTACGTATATCATCTTCAACTGGGGACTATTTCATGAAGATGTCCACATCTCACTTTACACATATTTTCACATGTTTTTCTACTAAGCAGGGAGTTATAGAGACAAGTAATGTAAGCTGTCGGCTACTCAGTGTCAATATCCTCTCATAGGACCCAGAGAAGGCATGAAATTTTGGAATAGTACAAACCAACTCACTTATAGAGCGAAAATATAGGAACTCTTTTCAACCTTGTCGATACTCGTAGAAGTAAGTACTCATTATTCCAACATGAATAACTATTTTAAAACGGAACAAATTCTTCAACAGGGGTTGGTTATTCCTCGGGCCTGGCGCATGGAGACTCATTTCAATCGATTCAGCGTCCAAAAATTAGTGGAAAACGATACCCCACACGCTTCGGTACCAGAAATCTTGAAAATACACATTCAAAATGGGTAGATAGGTACCCATTTTGACCCATAACCTCTTTCAGAGGACGCCAATCGTTCCGGGACCCATTTCATCAGCGTCCAAATTTGTTCGGCCCAATCGGAGAGATTGAATTATGGCATGAAAACATAGGTTACCAAAACACATTTGGGTAAGAAGAAAGCGTCTCGTAACTACCAGTTAAGGTCTCTCGCTTTTCACAATTACCTACTTAGAATTATTTTATTCATGTCCCCTTAAGAGAGAATTACAACAACTTTCAGCTCCCTCATGTTCCTTCAAAAGTTTGTTATGAACTAACGATTCAGAGTCCAAGAGTTTGTATATGTGCACAATGTAATTCTTTGGCTAAATTATAACTCAAATTTCAACAAAAAAAAGTGTGGAGTAGGGGACACAGGATACCAAATCACATAATTATTATTATTCTGTGAATGTCAGCGCATAGGAGCCAACAATCGAGTTGCTGACTCTTTCTTATCTACAAACAGTAACTTGATTGTAAACTCTCACAAAATGATTCCATGGGGCGTGATTGGATCTATCAGTCATCATGCACTTAGGAGGGTTGTGTGGGTATGACACCACACGGACTCGGAATGTTTCCCTAGGGCCAAGTTAGGCAGCAAAGAGAGGCAGAAAAACAGGAATGTTGGAAACAAAAATTTGCTTATTTTGATCTGGAACCTTAAAACGCCCAGAAAACCGCTGCAAATTCATTCGCAGGGGTTGTTTATCAATCGAACCAAGAGCATAAACACTCATTCCAATCGATTCAGCATACAAAATTTAGTGGAAATTGATACCTGACGCCTAGGTACCTGAAATCTCAAAAACACACATTTGAAATAGGTGAAAAGGTACCCATTTTGACCAATAACCTCTTCCGGTGGGTGCCAATCGTTCTGGAACCCATTTCATTGGATTCAGCGTCCAAAATTTAGCGGAAAATGGTACCCTACACGCCTAGATCGCTGAAAATATCGAAAATACATTTTCCACTTTGGACGCTGAATGGATTAGAGTGATTCCTGGACACTCTACACAAGCTCTTTTCCCCATTTTCAATCTAGATACAAAAGATACAAAAAATGTCACAGCCAATTAAAGGTTATGATCACACAGGGTGATTATTCAATGAATTACCAACCAAATGAGAAAAATATACAAAACACGTATAAAAACACATAATTATTTATTGAAAATGAATTCATCTCTAAGAAGAGATTAAGTATACAAAATAGGAACCTATACTAAAGAAATAGAAAAACTAAAATATTCATCATCGCTCACATAATGAAAAAAATACAGTCTGGAAGAAAGTGCCTTCGAATGGAAGAAAGCACGATAAGTTTCAACAGCGTAACTTAACACCAGCGTAATCTTACACAAAACTAAATGACACTCGATATTTACCGCATAACTTACCTACATAATGGGCAACATGTGCTTATTTCTACTTAGCAGTTAGGACGTCGGA
Organism: Cyrtorhinus lividipennis; assembly: GCA_019603395.1. Lineage (NCBI taxonomy): Eukaryota > Metazoa > Arthropoda > Insecta > Hemiptera > Miridae > Cyrtorhinus > Cyrtorhinus lividipennis. The sequence goes on from CM034008.1 coordinate 6,323,730, forward strand.
AAATGACGAATATCGAGATTGTTGGAGCAGTTTCCGTAGGAAAACCACGGAATATAACAGCCACAACACGGATATCACCAAAATTCCATATAATTAGTAATTTTGGAAAATATAAATGAAAAAAAAAAAAAGGAATGAGATATCGTCAAATAAGTCTGAAAAATAGAAAAATACGTATGTCGAATCTACTATTCCTGAATTACTTGTACAATGTCGCTGTATCCCAACAATGTCTAACAATAAGTGAAAAAATACAATACTTTTTATTTACCATTAAACTGTCAAAACTATCGACTAATTTTAGCAACATCACTCGGGATGGATAACTAAATGCGAGCAACGCGTACGTGAGCGCAAAAACATAAAAAAACAATTGAAAACGCGATGACATTTTTATTTAAAAGGTGGGGAGGATTTTTGGTCGTAAGAACCCAAGTTTTTCCGTCAAAATCAGACTTTTTGAAGAAATTAATGGGCAGTTTGGCGGTTTAAAAAACAAAATGGAGAAACAGTTTATCAGAGTCGATTTCACTCGTTTCCTTTTAGTTGAATGTCCGTCGTGGGGGTGTTGGAGGGGGAATTGTCTCCGACTCTCAGCACTTTTTTCGTGTTTTGAACAAATTCCTGAAACAACGAGAATTTGAGTTTAAGCGGTGTCGAAAAGTGCCTTTTACATTAAAATGAACGTCACCTTCTTCTTCCAATATTTAAAAAATTGATGGTAAGTACCAATAATACTATATTATTATACAGGGCGTCCCACGAGTTACCCCCCTCCCCCCTGATAAACCAAAATTGGTTTATTTCCCGCTCAGAAAACTATCTTTTTTAAAAATTTAATAGGTTTGTGGGATTATTTTATTTTAATTCTACATTTCATTCCCTTCCTCCGGTCTCAACCACCTTAAAATAATTTTTTATTTTACTTTCCCCCCAATATGGTGGTAGAATTGGTAATATTCCTTAAGTAAGTGAGCGTTGAAAATTTATTTATTTATTTATTTATTTATTTATTATTACTATTGCCAATTATTAGTCTGGTTGAGAAAGGATTTAGGTCAAATATCACTCATTATTCCGCTAAATTTGAATCAAACCAAGTTACGGATAACATCACGTAAATCAGCGTTGAAAAACAATGAAAATACATGTGCCACACTCAAGATTTAACCATCATCCCCAACTTGGCAATTTCGGGGTTGCGCAACTTTGCGTGCTCGCTGAAATGGTTGCGCAAAAAATGCTACGAATTCATTCACATGAGTTGGTTATTCTTTGGACCAGGAGCACTGTGTCAAAGGAAGGAAAACAGTAAGTGGATTCAGCGTCCAAAACTTAGTACCTTGATACCCAAAATCTTGTCCAAAAAACCATTTGTCGAAAAACAGACTTTGAGGCGTGTGGGGTATCATTTTCCAGTAAATGTTGGACGCTAAATCGATTGGAATGGGCCCGGGACACTCCAATCTCACTGTTTTCCCCAATTTCCTAGTACTCATAGTCCAAAGAATAACCAACCCCTGTGATTTGGGTGGTAGACATCATGAATCATTTATACCAAAAATGGGGAAAACCAGTGAGTGTGGCGTGTCCCGGACTCATTCCGATCGATTTAGGGTTCACAATTTAGTGGAAAATGATACCCCACACGCCTGGGTACCAGAAATCCCGAAAACTCACCTTCGAAATGGGTAAATAGGTACCCATTTTGACCCATAACTTCTTGCAGTGGGTGCCAATCGTTCCAGTACCAATCTTATTGGATTCAGCGTCCAAATTTTACTCAAAAATGATAAGCCACACGCCTGGATCGCCAAAAATCTCTCAAATCTATACTTCGAAAGATTCATTTTGACCCCTACCCTCCTAAATTTGATCCAATCGGGCTTAAAGGTTGGGGATTGATGGAGGGGGGAACTTGAGGGACACCCTGTGTTTCGTTGATGGACGCTCATCCCTAAAATGGATACAAAACAAGACCTACCATCAAATTCTTGCTCATGAAGTAAGGTTTGCTCATGCCATCGTTCATTTCGCAGTCTTCACAGAAACAGATGAAAATCGTGTCGATGATCATCTGCAAATTAAACGAAAGTAAATTTATGAAATAGTCAAGTGAAAATTCATCTAGGTACTGGCTCAATGTTCATTGTATCATCTAGAATTACTGTAAGAAAGGGGCTTATTTTAACATTTCAACTGGAACACGTACCTCGTACACGGTCATGAAACAGTGTGAAATGAAATATGCGAAGATTCCAGCCAGAGACAAGAGGACCCACAAGTGTTGAACGCCTTCTCGATTCTGCAATAAATCAGATGAGATATGAGAAGGTGAACTTGAATCTGAAGGATAATGGATTTCAGTCAGACATGCACTGGCTTAGGCAAGTCAGTAAGCTGTAAAACGGCAGATAATCAATATCGCGTAGAAATGTACAAGTAATTAGTCATCACAGTTTTAATCATCCATTCGACTAGCTGCATTCGGAGGTCAAAGCTAACAAATTGGGGTTTACAGACAATTCACAAGTTCCACAAGCAGCAATGAAACACTGAACTATATAGAAGATGATCCAGGAACAAAATAATCCAAAAACACCGCAAATTCATTCTCAGGGGTTGGTTATTCCTCAGAATGGAGCATGGAGACACATTCCAGTCGATGGGTAGATAGATACCTATTCTAACCTATAACCTCCGGTGGGCACCAATCGTTCTGGAGCGTGTCTCATTCAATTCAGCGTCCAAAATTTAGTGGAAAATGACACCCTACATGCCTAGGTAGTAGAAATCTCGAAAACCCACTCATGGAATGGGTAGTTTGATAGATACCCATTTCGACCCTTAAGGGTACCGGTGACCCAAAATGACCTTTTTTTTTGCATAAAAAAACTAGAGAATCTGCTGAAAATTTTGATATATTACATTCAATTATTTGGATAAAGGATACCTTCACAATTGACGTCTGAACTAATGACCGCCCGCTTCGTATGCTGCAAAAACGTACGCGCTCCTTTCTCGCCTTGTCCGATGGCGCGCATAGCGTAGATTAGGCGTACATTCACATCGTGAAATTTCGTTTCAGGTAGAGTATTTGCATTTGAATAGAATGCAGAATAGGAGCAATCAGAACACAACACTGAAATGTTCACAGCTAAACCTGTGTGCTCACCACTATCTAGACTCATCTCACCACCACATTCAGGGCCCATCCAATTTCTTCTGAATCCATGGCGGAATTCTTTTCTGCTTCTTGAAAATGGTAGCAGAACCTCTCGGCATTCTCAAAATGAATTAGGTTCGAGAGAACAACTAGAAAATCCGAGAGAAAAACTGCGAAAAATAGTAAAACTGCGAAACTGCGACGGCGAGACGGGAAAAGTAAACAAACCATCGAAAAGTAAACAAATTTCAGCCACTACCGGTTTTTAGCGTGATATCGTCTCTTCTTCTCTTACTCTTCTTCATCTTCAGTGTATTATTTCTTCTACCCAAGCTCCAACCGGAAAAACACTGCGCATTGAAAGGTGGGACGAGTGAGCGTACCGGGCTGAGTAGAGCCATCAGTCTTTGTCTCTGTTTTTCTCGAAACACGTTTTTTCACCTTCCGAATAGAGTTTCCCAGGAATGAGTGGACGGATTTTCGTTTTCTTTTTTTTGTTTAGTTCAGAATGGAAAAAGGAACAAACGAATGTATGGAATTTCGTAAATCATGGGATTTGGTAATGTGACATCCCCTCAAAGTTAAGAGTAGCTGAATACAGCCAAAATAGTTCTTTCTTTAGCCACCCAACAGTATGTTGATGAAGCAAAAACAAATCCTTACATTCGTTTGTCCACAACCATTCGAGGAACAACTGGAAAAAGTTTGGGACTGATCGGATGAGGAATAAGGTCAGGAATCAAAATAGAATGATGCGCGGAGAGCTTGGCTTATCTCTCAATTTCAGACGCTTTCTGTTGGTCATAATCAAAATGTTCTTTCAAAGGCGTGTTCAGGACAGAATTACGAATCAGTTAAAAGGAATCTGATCATTTTTAGTCATCCATTGGGGACAGGGCGAGAGTTGAAAGCCAGGTTGCGCCGCGGTAGCGCGCTTCCTTCACGGGTACCCTTAACCTCTTCCGGTGGGTGCCAACCTTTCCGGGACCCCTATTATTGAATTCAGCGTCCAAAATTTAGTGGAAAACGATACCCCACACGCCTAGGTAGTGGAAATCTCAAAAACCCACTCTTAAAATGGGTGGATAGAAACCCATTTTGGCCTATAACCTCTTCCAGTGAGCGCCAATCGTTCCGGGACCCATCTCATTGGATTCAGCGCCCAAAATTTTGTAGAAAATAATACCTTACACATCTTGATCGCCAACAATCTCAAAAATCCATTTTGTTAAAACACATTTTGACATAGTTTTATTATTCAAGGAATAACCAACCAAAACCGCCGAGTTTTTGGTATGTTAGACGTACTATATATTTTAACTGGTCGAAAACTCAAGCCGGGAGACTTTTACAGCGATCTGACACACTACAAATTACGAGGGCACACATTTTGAAATTCAACGTACTCGTGCTGGAATGAAATAAATAAACCACCTAACGAACCACACGAAAACAAAATGAGTCAAAAACGGTAAAAGAAATCGGGCAAGGAAGAAATGGGGAAACGTGCTTAGTGGAAAACACATCATACGAGAAACAAAGTGCAATTCACAAAACAAGTGAAATGAAAACAAGAACAAAACAAAAATGACTAGATTGGTAATGATGTAAACAATAAATGAACAATCAGTTCAGACGAGACCATGAGATGAATACATTTTTCGGGAAAATATCTTTCTATAGGAAACACTTTTATGAGGGGGGACTATAAAATGTAGCAAGAGATGATGGAAAGGCTCAATTGAGTCGAATGGTGAAAAAATACAAATTGCAAGCTGGAAAAACTGCTTAGTTAGTTAAAATAACCTCCTCTGAATATCCTCTGGAGTCCTGGAATGATTAGGTGGAAAGATATTAGGAGAAAGGTTGTAAATATGATTTTTGTATATATGAGATAAGTATTTATTTTATTCTAACTATCCGGAGAAGTAGCCGAGACAAGTTCTGCCACAATTAGTAGTCTTCTGAGGGGCATTCTGAGATGATACTAAACCTCGGGCCAGGAGCAAGGAGATTCATTTGAATTGATTCAGCGTCCAAAAATTAATGGAAAATGATACCCCACACGCCTGGGTACCAGAAATCTTGAAAAGCCACCTTCGAACTGGTAAATAAATACCCGTTCTGACCCAAAACCTCTTCTGGTGGGCACCAATCGTTCCTAAACTACTGAACCTAGGGCCAGGAGCATGGAGACTCATTTCGATCGATTCAGCGTCCAAAAATTAGTGGAAAATGATACCCCACACGCTTAGGTACCAGAAATCTCGAAAACTCACTCATGAAATGGGAAAATTGGTATCTATTTTGACCCGTAACCTCTTCCGGTTGGCGCCAATCGTTCCGGGACCCGTCTTATTGAATTCAACGTCCAAAATTTAGTGGAAAACGATATCCTACTTGCCTAGGTAGTAGAAATCTCAAAAACCGACGCTTAAAATGGGTTCATAGATACCCATATTGACCCTTAACCTCTTTCAGTGAGGCCAAATCGTTCTTGGACCCTTTTCATTGGATTCAGCGTCCAGAATTCATTAAAAAATGATACCCCACTCGCAATAAATCTCGAAAATTAATTTATTGAAAAACTCATTTTGACCCCTACCCCCCAAACTTACTTAGTTAGCTGTATTTTGTATGACATACCATCAGTTAATGTTAGTTACTGAAGATAACCTAACGGGTTGAAATCGATGTATTGATCTCATTATTTTCGTGGAAATATACTCACTCAGTATATTATACCTATATACCAACTGATGCTTCCTTCGTCCCCTCCCAACTCTGAACTGTCTTTATTTTGAATTTAAATCAGTAATTAAGAAAACAATATAGTTAGAATCGGCCTCTATAAAACCGCGAATTCAATATTCAACAGATTATTGAAAATGTACTCACTTCAAGGAGAAAAGTACCGATGAAAAACGTCGCCAAAACGACGAGCACTTTGGTCAAAAACAGGACGAAATCACCGATGGCGTTGATGGCAGCAACACGTAGAGCGTTGTTGACCAACACTTTGAAAGCTTGTTGCCCACTTTCGCAAAAGTTTGTCCCGTAAATACCTGAAAATGATAATGAGTGGTTTAGTGATTATGGCGTGAAGGTTGTGCGAAATGTGCGCAATAACTATGCGCATTTTTGGTTGGTTATTCCTTGAATAATCAACCTGTTTTCATGCAAATGGTCAACCTCTCCGATTCGGCTCAAATTTTTTTTCTGGACGTTTCATGGTGTCTAGATCAAAAACGCTGCAAATTCTTACACAGGGGTTGGTTATTCCTCGGACCAGGCCCATGGAAACTGTTTTAAAAACTTTGGGGAAATGGGGAAAACGGTGGGTGCGGCGGGTCCCAGACTCATTCCAATCGATTCAGGATCCAAAATTTAGTGGAAAATGATACCCCACACGCCTAGGTACCGGAAATCTCGAAAACACATATTCAAGATGGGCAATTGATACCCATTTTCACCCATAACCTCTTCCAGTGGGTGCCGATCGTTCTGGGACCTATTTCATTGGATTCAGCGTCCAAAATTTAGTGGAAAATGATACCCCACTCGCCTAAATCGCCCAAAATCTCGAAAATCCATTATTCAAAAAACACATTTTGACCCCTACCCCGCCCAAATTTGGTCCGATTGGGCTGAAAAGCTTGGAGGACCGTCCTAGGCCGGGAACAGACCCCTGACCCAAATTTCAGATTTTTAGAAAATTTGCTACTACCAAAAACGGCGTGGACGGCGGACGGCGGACGGCGTACGGCATACGGCGGACGGACATTGACCTTTTTTGATCAGGACATCATGAAACGTCCAGAAAAAAATTTTGAGCCGAATCGGAGAGGTTGACCATTTGCATGAAAACATAGGTTGATTATTCAAGGAATAACCAACCAAAAGTCAATGTCCGTCCGCCGTACGCCGTCCGCCGTCCACGCCGTTTTTGGTAGTAGAAAATTTTCTAAAAATCTGAAATTTGGGTCAGGGGTCTGTTCCCGGCCTAGAACGATCCTCCAAGCTTTTCAGCCCGATCGGACCAAATTTGGGCGGGGTTGGAGTCAAAATGTGTTTTTTGAAAAATGAATTTTGAGATTTTGGGCGATCTAGGCGAGTGGGGTATCATTTTCCACTAAATTTTGGACGCTGAATCCAATGAAATGGGCCCCAGAACGATCGGCACCCACTGGAAGGAGTTATGGGTCAAATTGGGTATATATTACCCATTTTGAATATGCGTTTTCGAGATTTCTGGTACCTGGGCGTGTGGGGTATCATTTTCCACTAAATCTTGGACGCTAATTCCAATGAAGTGGGTCCCGGAACGATTGGAACCCACTGGAAGAAGTTATGGGTCAAATTGGGTATATATTACCCATTTTGAATATGCGTTTTCGAGATTTCTGGTACCTAGGCGTGTGGGGTATCATTTTCCACTAAATCTTGGATCCTGAATCGATTGGAATGGGTCTGGGACCCGCCGCACCCACCGTTTTCCCCATTTCCCCCATGTTTCAAATAAGTTTCCATGCGCCTGGTCTGTCGAATAACCAACCCCTGTGTAAGAATTTGCAGCGTTTTTTGCGATTATCTCCTGAAATAAGTGTTGTTTGAGAAAAACACTGCAAATTCACAGGGGTTGGTTATTCCTCGGATCAGGAGCACAGGGACTCATTCCAATCGATTCAGCGTCCATAACCTCTTTGGGTGGGCGCCAATTGTTCCGGGACCTGTCTCATTGGATTCAGCATCCAAAAGTTAGTGGAAAATGATACTCCACGTTAAAAATCTCGAAAATCCATTTTTTGAAACACATTTGACACCTTTCCCCTTCTCTAGGACATAAAAAGAGGAAAACAATAAGTGTGGAGTGTCCCGGACCCATTCCAATGGATTTAGCGTCCAAAATTTAGTGGAACATGATACCCCACATGCCTAAGTACCAGAAATCTCGAAAACACACATTCAAAATGGGTAGATAGGTGCCCATTTTGACCCATAGCCTCATCCAGAGGGTACTAAACGTTCCCGGACCCATTTCATTGGATTCAGTGTCCAAAATTTGCTGGAAAATGATACCCCACACACCTAGACCACAAATTCGGTTCCATCGTACTAAGTTACGAGAACCAACTAGAGCCAGATTTTTGGAAAAATGTCTACCATCAAAATCGGCGTGGACGGCGTACGGTGGATGGACGTTGGCTCATTTTGATCACCTTGAAACGCTCAGGATAATTAAAGGAATAACCTACCAAAACCATGAACTTGAAAAGTTCGGTAAATTGGGCTGGCAGCTATTCATTGCGATTTGGTTTTGTGAAATATGCCTTTAGTTCTTCATACAAACCCACATTAATATTTAAAATCTTCAATTAGTCCAAGTAATCCACTTACAAATCTCAATGTACGCGTTCCGGGTGAGGTAGGCGAGACACTTTTCGAAGCAGTACAAGCAGCAATGGCAGCACTTGAAGAGAGCACGTGTCAAGTCGTTCTGAGGATCGCTCAATAGGTCTTCGACTCGTTTGAGGACGGCGCGGATAAATTGGACGAGAGCGATGAAAAGCGAACCAAGGGCGACCGAGCCGAGATGAAATCGAACTAAATTGTAAGTCGCAGTCTGAATCGGTGATTCCATGTTGTCCTTGTTCCTATTTCAGAGAGAAAAGAATTGGCAACGAGTATTTGGAGATTATTATATGTGACCGTTCACAGGAAAACGTACCTAAGCTTCCAGAAGCAAAATTTTCAAAGCGAAATGTTGCGAGCTCGCACCGGCGCCGGTCAAATGGGCTGCTGGCGTCGCAAGGTCAACGACCTGTGGAGGATTAAGGGTCTCGAACATTCGGGAACCTCCCCGTTCGCTCCAGAACCAGGGAACGTTCTGGAAGGTACTTGACCGAGAGGCAGCAGGTATAAAACAGACCCAGGAGCGCCGCCCAGTTCAGTTCAATTCGGAGTCCGGATATAGATGCTTCGGGTTATAAATTGTGCCGTGCCGCGTTATAAATAGTGCGACAACCGCGCGTTACAACCGTGTATTGTGATTCTGTCATTGTGTAAGTGCGCGAATGTGAACAGTGTATGTAATCAAGTGAACGATTGTTAATAAATTATTTACTAAGAACATAAATCGTTACTGAAAAATTTAAGTCCAGGTAAAAAAGTCGACTTTTCTCTGGGTTATTGTCGATTCTTAAACGAAATTTAACGTAGTTTCTGAATCCGTTAGCCATTTTACGAATACACAACTAGAAATCATCAATAAATCGCACAAAAGTTAAATCTTCCTGATATATAAACCGCTTGGCAATGCCCTCTTCAGGAGGGAATATGTTTCTTTTCCAACCAACACCTTATCTCCCTCGTCCAACGCGAGAGACACCCTTTTTACTAAACTCTAAATATCATCCAAAGTGCTTTTTCCCACTTGAAATCCATATTGACCCTCGTTTATTACTTTTTGTTTATTTATATAATCTAAAAGGTACAGTTTTAATGATTTTTCAATTATTTTGCTGGAGAGGGTGCTGAGAATGAAGCAGTTGTATACGTCCCTCGAGCAGTCCAGACTCTGCTCTAGCAGCCTGCAATACAGTGTCCCTTGAGTGGGTGGCGGGGCACAGGGGAATTGAGGGCAACGAAAAAGCCGATGAGCTGGCCAGGATGGGCTCCAGAACGCCCTACATGGGCTCAGAGCCGGCTGTAGGTTTGCCCAAAGCTCTTTCAGAGCTGCCATCAAGGAGTGGACGTACAAGAAACTCACCGACAGACGGCGGAATATTGAGGGACATGTCCACAGTAAGCGTATGGTGGCAAAATCCATCCATCACTCACCAAGGACCTACTCAGACTTAAACGCGGCGACCAAAGAGCGATAGTTGGCTTACTAACCGGCTTCGCTCCTCTGCGTTTTCATCTGAACCACATAGGGGTAACACAACCAACAACTCTATGCAGATTCTGTGAGGAAGCAGACGAAACTGCAACTCACATAATCTTTGAGCGCCCAGCACTCACATCCCGCGGATACACCCTCTTTGGGATACAAACCCCAATGAGAACCGTACCCTGCAATAAGTTAGTCCACAACCTAACAACCCTCATCAGGGGACTAGGGCTGTTTGTGGACTAAAAGAATGAGACACCTAAGAGAAGCACAACAAGCCACCAGGCTTCCGCGCTTGGGGCCCCCCATAACCCCTCCTCTAGGTGTCTTTTACCAGCTACCATCTACCATCAACCCTCAAGCAGTCAGTTCTGCGATATGGCATCTTTGTATGTATGTGGGGACTGGTAAACTGGTAGCGCTGCAAAGGCAATTTTGAAAGTTATCCTTTCTAAACCTAGAATGTTTTACGTGAACTTGTCTACCAGCTAGTAAATACTGTCCGGCAACTCTACCAAGCAGCTAGTTATGTTCCTCCACAGAAACCTCAGCATTATTAATGTGCTCTATCACTCTTACACCACTCGTTTCCAACTCATTCAAAATATAGTCAATTCCAGACTAATCTTGGCTTTCCCAGCTAGAAGCTCTCATTATACACCTTGTGTTCAATTCTCTACCCGACACCCAAGTGCCTACAAGAAGCTAACAATGTCTTGGCTTATAAAGTTGGGGCCTGATGGCGCAGAATGTATTTTGAATAGTGTTTATTGTTAAATCTAGTTTTCCCTCTGCTCTATGCTGGTTGTCTCTAGGTTAATACAATAGTAAATATGTGAATATTATCTTCCTAGTTGAGTAAAGTTTGTACAACTCTAGCCCGTCAACACAGGCTATAATATTCACAATCGTGATTTATGTCATTCTTCTGTTGTTGTTTATTGAATGTAATTCGTCTCTCTCTCTCTTCCCAAGGCCACATTCCTCACCTTCTTCGTTTTCGTACGAAAAGTATCTAAAACTTTGATTGCTTTATTCCCAGAAACGCTATTTTGCAAGTCAGAGGTCCAAAAAATGATGAGTTTCCAACGGGTTGAGATATTGACATTCTGAAAACGGCTTAATGCCCAGAAACTTCTCATCTGGATAAGCGAAAACCCCGATTTCGAATTCCGTAAGCTGAGGTACGTTTTCCTGTAGACGGTCACATGATGAAAATTTACAAAAGTGAAATTCCTACCTCGTAAAAAACCACGTCGCTACCGAACCAGCGATGATCATGTGTTGACAACCGATGCAGAACTGAGTCATCCAGAACATTCCCAGGAGGTTGTACCACCGCGTGAACTGAAAACGACGGATGATTATTACACTCCAAAATCGCCAGCATATTAGAAAAATCTAAATCCACCTACAAAACTCACTTTCATCATGAAATCCTTTTTGTAGTAGAAGCTGGGCGTGTGGTACGTCAAATATCCGGAGCTTTCTATCCAAATGGTGAAGTAAATCCAGAGACTGATGACGCACAGCAAGGCTAAAAATGTCTGAAACACGGTGGAAAATCAAAGTAAACTAACGATGAGGGAATCAGGGTTGGATGTTGTCACCCCTAAACAGGCGGACACTCACCACGAGGGGTTGAAAGATGAGGAGAGGCATTTTAGAAAGAGCTTTGCCAGCTTCGGCGAACAGTTCAGCCACCAACTTGATTCTTTTCCTCATGAAGAAAACCACGAAGAACATCACAACCTGTAAACATACGCTTGGTCAATCCGACATTCACATTTTCAGAGCACCTTTTTGGAAGAAAGGGGATAGACGCATTATGTGAAATAATAAACCAATTGCATTAACATTGTCTTTGTCCAAAATCCTTGAAAGATGCATTGAAACAAGGCTTACAAGTTTTTTTGCGACGAACAAAATCATTTCTAAAAACGCTGCAAATTCTTACACAGGGGTTGGTTATTCCTTGGACCAGGCGCATGGAGACTCATTTCTTCAACATGGGGTAAATGGGGAAAAAAGTGGGTGCGGCGGGTCCCAGACCCATTCCAATCGATTCAGGATCCAAAATTTAGTGGAAAATGATACCCCACACGCCCAGGTTCCAGAAATCTCGAAAACACATATTTAAAATGAGTAATATATACACAATTTGACCCATTACTTCTTCCAGTAGGTGCCAATCGTCCTGAGACCCACTCCATTGGATTCAGCTTCCAAGATTTAGCGGAAAATGATACCCCACACGCCTAGGTTCCAGAAATCTCAAAAACACATATTCAAAATGGGTAATATATACCCAATTTGACCCATAACTTCTTCCAGTGGGCGCCGATCGTTCTGGGACCCATTTCATTTGATTCAGCGTCCAAAATTTAGTGGAAAATAATACCCCACTCGCCTAGATCGCCCAAAATCTCGAAAATCCATTTTTCAAAAAACACATTTTGACCCCTACCCCGCCCAAATTTGGACCGATTGGGCTGAAAAGCTTGGAGGACCGTCCCAGGCCGGGAACAGACCCCTGACCCAAATTTCAGATTTTTGGAAAATTTTCTACTACCAAAAACGGCGTGGACGGCGGACGGCGTACGGCGGACGGACATTGACCTTTTGGTTGGTTATTCCTTGAATAATCAACCTATGTTTTCATGCAAATGGTCAACCTCTCCGATTCGGCTCAAAATTTTTTTCTGGACGTTTCATGGTGTCTAGATCAAAAAAGGTCAATGTCCGTCCGCCGTCCACGCCGTTTTTGGTAGTAGAAAATTTTCTAAAAATCTGAAATTTGGGTCAGGGGTCCGGCCTGGGACGGTCCTCCAAGCTTTTCAGCCCGATCGGACCAAATTTGGGTGGGGTAGGGGTCAAAATGTGTTTTTTGAAAAATGGATTTTCGAGATTTTGGGCGATCTAGGCGAGTGGGGTATCATTTTCCACTAAATTTTGGACGCTGAATCAAATGAAATGGGTCTCAGGACGATTGGCACCCACTGGAAGAAGTTATGGGTCAAATTGGGTATATATTACCCATTTTGAATATGTGTTTATGAGATTTCTGGTACCTGGGCGTGTGGGTATCATTTTCCACTAAATCATGGACACTGAATCGATTGGAATGGGTCTGGGACCCGCCGCACCCACCATTTTCCGCATTTCCCCCATGTTTTTAAATAAGTTTCCATGCGCCTGGTCTGACGAATAACCAACCCCTGTGTAAGAATTTGCAGCGTTTTTTGATCTAGACACCATGAAACGTCCAGAAAAAAAATTTGAGCCAAATCGGAGAGGTTGACCATTTGCATGAAAACATAGGTTGATTATTCAAGGAATAACCAACCAAAAAAAAACAGAAAAAGGTATTAGCTTTCAAAAAGGTATCAGTACTGATCATGCTTCATTTAAATTAAACAATTCTGTTTTGCAGAATCTCTCCTTTTAATTGTGGCTCATTTCCTTGCATTGGGGTGAGAAACACATTAGACTCTGCCCTGAGAAGCAACCTGATTAACGTGTTCCGAAAATGATAGCTGAGGGTCAAGCTGCACACCATGGTCACGAGCCAGGGAAGAGCGGGAAAGAGGAGTGCCATCAATGTGGTAGCAAAGAAGAAGAGGGTTGGTCCCAGATGTGAACTCTGCGGAACCTCGGAGGAGGCAATGAAACGGTGAGAGGTGACTCCTCTAACCCGAACACAAAGCTCACGTCCAGCAAGGTAACAGGCAATCCGAGTGATAAGACTACCGTAAACCCCTATTCCATCGAGGACATCAAGGATGACCTGATGTGGGAGCTTATCAAAGGCTTTGGTAAAATCTATCGTGATCATATCCATCTGGTAACCATCCCCAATGGCCTGAATTATGTGCTCCTGAAAGGTGAGGAGATTGAAGACGGTTGAACAACGACGGGTGAAACCGTGCTGCTCAGGAAGGATGATGGCTGATAACACAGGCGACAGAAGGGGAACAACCAGCTTCTCCAAGACCTTGGGAATTGTCGATAGGGAGCAAACAGGCCTGCAAGTGCTGATATCTGAACGATCCCTCTTCTTATGAATAGGAGTAATGCAAGAAACCTTCCAGCAAGAACTTTAGAACTTATTCCCCAGTGGACAATTCTATCTATAATTTACATTCCTATTTACGTTTTCTTTTGTCTTACAAGAGAGTTTTCCTCATGCCTATTGCTTCTGTTTTCATATATATTGCCAATAAACAAATTTTGACATCATAAAACGAAAATTGCTTGCTGCTGGACCCCACTGCCTTGCTATTAAAGGTCGTTGTCATCTTTGGAACTGCGACTTGCCAGACTCTTAGAAACCCTCACCAGGAATACCTGCATCTTATTGACACTCTTGACTTACCGTGACCACTGTTGTTACAATGGCGTAGACTAAATAAGTCATCACAACTCTGGCGTCAATGTCACTCATCGTTTGTTGATCTTTTTTATGTTTGTATACAACCCTGAAAAGCGAAAACAGGTACAAATATTGTTGAAATTTGGAAAATAGTTTCTGTAACAGGACTTATTTGGACTTAAAAGATTTGGCCAAATCTTTAGTGATGCATACCAAGCGTAGATGGTGCCAATGACTCCCATGCCGAGAGATCCCAGAAGTACAACCCAGATCATGATGTCAGCAAAAAACCGAAGAGTAAACAACGTCACCAGAGACAGGGCTGGAAATGAGATTTCAATCAAATAACAACTTGTAATGATGATCGAATGGAATCCTTCCCACATGAAAAATCCTCTGAAGGATTAGCCTTCTGCAGTTGTTACTGGTCAGATCGTCTGAAATCGCCGCAAGTAGCTGTGGTACATTTTTTGGAGCACTCACCAAGAGCGATTAGCGCTAAATAGAGAAGTTCTTTCCACGCCAAGTGAAGATCTTCAGATACTTCCTGAAAACAGGAAAATAACTTTAACATTTAGAACCAGCGAGGGCCAGAAAGGCTATTAAAGATCAAGAGGAAATGTCAAAATGATTCTGTGTTGACAAGGGTTGTAATTTCGTGATCTGTGGTCGAGATCAGGCCTCACTGTGACCACCCATTAAAGAAGGTCTAGCATAAGAACTTTGAGGATGTACTCACATGGAAAAAATCTTTGAACCCAGTCTTTGAGAAGAAGCTATTAACGACTTCACTGGTTTGCTTGGGTATGCACCTGTGGAGGAATTTGCGACTGAAAAAAAAAAAAAAAAATTAAATAAATAATAGCGGCTTGAATTGGTGAAAACTGAGTAAAGACAAGACTACATACATTAAAATAGTATTTCGCGCAATTTGAAAATATTTTTGTAGGTTTCCGTTGTCCTCCCACCATCATGTCCCCCCTTCCTCATAGCTCAGTCAAATGGTAGTTTATACAATGAATAATTAGGGTAGAAGGTTTCTCGACGGATTCTTATGTTTTTCGGTGAGCTGAATCCAAACTTGAAATTTGCCAACAGAAAAATGACGGCTTCACAATAAATATATCAAAAAACCCTCAAGATTTCTGACTTTTTTCACACAATTGCTCATAAGTTGAAAAATACGCAACCTACTGATTTTCTCATTATGAACAAAATTAAAGTAGACAAAATTTCCTTCAAAATGCACTGGTCACTTTTAACAACGAGCGGCCAGGTCTTTAGTTGGTTGGCTATGCAAGCAAAGTTCATGTTAGCTAACTTTTACAGGCTGCAGATTCAATTGAAATAACTTCAAAGCCTTGGCGAGTGTTCCAACCCCTATTCCCTGAAACACCCCGTAAACTAAAAACAAACACTAAATTAGATTGCAGGATTCTTAATTATGTCAACTTACTAATCTGGATAGGCTGAACAATCCTCGACACACTCCTTGTTGACATTTTTGGGACTGTAGATCAATTTTCCAGCTTCCTTAATCAGAAGATATCTGCAATCATACAAAGTAAGGCGTCAAATGATTCCCGGGTACAATGTCCACTGTAGTAGTCATCGAGGATGATGAAAGTATTTCATGTACTTCTTCGTGGTGTAATTAGCCCCTTTGCAACTTAATTGTGGGTCATCTTCAGGGGGTGTCACATGTCCACAAATATTGCCGCAGTTGTCGTAGCCGTAAATAACACGATTGATGTCTCCGTGTTTCATGCAGATTCCAACGAGGGTGAACTGAAAAACGGAAATATTATTAAATGAAGAATAAATTAGTCGTGTGAATCATTAAAAACTCATTTCACTGTCACGTTATGTGACAAACTAATACGAAATTAAAATGCTAATTTATATATTACTGAATCTATTGTCAAAAAACAAAAAAGTCCTGAAGTTTGTAAAGGAGCAGATAGAAATTCTGAGTTTGAATTTTCTCTTCAGTGCTGGCTGTGCCAGAGTTGTGGTCAAACAGACTATTCTACCCCCGAAAATGTAGGAAGCTATAGAATTAAAAATATATTTCATGGCCTTGTGCGTTGTTGTGGTTGTGAAAAGAGGAGGTCCGCTCGGGAGAGCCAGTATTTGGAAGCCTGTTCCGCAAGGCAGACACCATGCCAATCATGGGGGTACTTATTCCACGGACCAGGAGCATGAGGACTCATCCTAATCGTTTCAGCTTCAAAATTCAGTGGAAAATGATACCCCACACGCCTAGGTACCAGAAACCTCGAAAACCCCCTCATGAAGTAGGTAGATAGATACACATTTTGACCCATGACCTTTTCCGGTGATTGTAAATCGCTCCGGGACCCGTCTCATTGGATTCAGAGTCCAAAATTTGGTGGAAAATGATACTTAACACGCCTAGGTACCAGAAATCTCGAATACCCACTTTCGAAATGGGTAGATAGGTACCCATTTCGACCCATAACCTCTTCGGGTGGGCGCCAATCGTCCCGGGACTCGTCTCATTGCATTCAGTGTCCAAAATTTAGAAGGAACTGAAACCCCACAAAGCTTGATCGCCAAAAATCAACCAAAAAGTCAACTTTGTAAAAAAATTCAAACTTACAAAAGTGAAATTAAAAAAATAAAAATAAATTTACAACTTCCAAAAATTTAAGTAGTTCAGCGTTGAACCAATTACCAGAGAGATGGTAAACAGGACGAGAAGGACAATGCCGATGACGTCAGTGCAACTCCTCCCTTTAACTGGCCCGTCAAACTCATCACCTCGAGTAGGGGATCTTGATACACCTTCTCTCTGTAAAATAACAATTATTTTAATACAATATGTAATTAGTATCAGAGATAAAATTTACTTTAGGGGCTATGGGAGGTTATGGGGTATAATCGATTTATCGATCTATACCGGCAAGTCGATGTCGTCAATCCGTTAGATGTTATCATTGCGCATGCATTGAAAAATTTCCTCAGCAATTCTAAATTTGTGTTCGTTTAGCGTGTTCGACGGATTGTCCTTTTTATTTTGACCATTATGTAAGTGATCAATTTAGTTTCATCGTGTTGTTTGAAGCGTGTATCTCCAGAAAGGGTGATTGAGATAGGAAGCATCTGGGATTGATTGCGAAAGAGTATGTGTGTCCTGAATACGGGAAGAGTATGAATGTGAGAGCATGTTCTGAGGGACAAGGTTTCATGTGGATGTGTGCGATAAGAGACCATAATTATGAAGTCGCTTTACTATCGATATCTCGCATACAAGGTATCGATATTACGTCGTCACACCTGCGTAGCTCCTATAGTAAATTTTTATCAGATTTAGAATAGCCTCAATTGTTTAGTAATGTAAAATTTCACAAAAAACACTCACCCCAACAGGATCCACCTTTTCTGTTCCTAAGCAACCCCCCATAGTTGCTCAATTCTGAAACAAAAATAACAATACATTAATATAATGTTGATATATTGTCATTAGTGGACTGTCTACGCACATTTATGATCATTCCGATGTCGGAAAGTCCATTGGTGTACTGCTACCCACTGACGGGCTCGAGTTCATGCGGTGACGTCACATAACCGTCCTTGACGAACTAATCGATCCTCGTGATCCCGCACCCTGGCTCCGGCCAGTTGGCCGCAGTAGCCATTTTATAGCCTTCCCCGAAACTCGAAAGAGTTTTTTAGCGTTCTCTTTGTGCTGATAAACGTCGATGGTTGTGATCCTTGGTTTGTACGCGAGTTTAGAAAATCTATGTGATTGTTACTTTGACGAGAGTTGGTATTATTATTCGTTCGTGAATATTTGCGTGTGAAGGAATTTTTTTTTTGAGACGATTGGACTGCGAAGCTTCCACATGGCAGCGCCGACGAGTTCGAGCGCATCTCCTTCGAAAGGTAACGCGGAAGTTGTTCAGAAACATTACAATTCCATTCAAGAAAAGGGTCTGGTTCAGAGAAATCAAAGCCGAATTGTGTATTTGAGGAATTTCAACAATTGGGTAAAAGGGATGCTCATTGACGAGTACCTGACGCTCATCAAAAAGACCAGGCCCGAGACAGAGGACAACATCAAAGTGATAGATATGTGCTGCGGCAAAGGTGGTGATTTTTTAAAATGGAGCAAAGGCAACGTGAAACACGTAATCGCCGTCGATATTGCGGACCAATCGGTGGCCGATGCTGAGAAGCGACACGCAGAAATGAAAACGAAAAATCCGCGTCACTTGTTCTCGGCAGAGTTTATTGTAGCTGACGTCACCAGAATCCCCATACGGACCAAGTTTAAAGATCCTACGTTGAAAGTTGATTTGGTGTCGTGTCAATTTGCATTGCACTATTCGTTCGAGAGCCTCCCACAGGCGCAGAAAATGCTTGAAAACGTTTCAGCGAGCCTGAAGAAAGGCGGCTACTTTATAGGCACGATACCTAACGCTTACGACATCATTGGTCGGAAACGTGTCACCAAAAATAACTGGTTTGGAAATTCCGTGTTCACGGTGACGTTTGAAGACAACCTACCAGAGCCCTACCCGTTATTCGGGGCACGGTACAATTTCCATCTTCACGAAGTCGTCGACTGTCCGGAGTACCTGGTTCATTTTCCGACCTTCGAACGTCTCGCGGAAACCTTCGGGTTTAAACTTCTCAAAGTGAAAAGATTTCAAAATTACTACGACGATATGAAACGCGACGGCAAACAACTTCTGGGCAACATGAACGCTCTGGAAACTTACCCTGCCGCCCACGGGACGCACCTTCTCGGCCCGAAATCGGACTATTCTCACGCCAAACAGTATTTCGAAGACTTTCCGGCCAACAGGTACATCGGCACGCTGTCCAATTCCGAGTGGGAAGTGGCTACTCTGTACATGGTGTTCGCGTTTGAGAAAGTCAGTGACTGGATACCGAAATAAGACTCCGGTCTCCTATGTCACTTGTACGGTTTTGTAAATGATTTTTACACTTGTGAGATTGAATCACCAATACTTCCATCACGCGGTTTGTCGACAATCGGTGCGAGATTTAGAAAACAAAAGTGCATATCGTGGCAGTAGCAGTAGAATGTGCGGTCTTTCTAGATTATGTCTGTAATGTCATTATATTCTTGCAGCGCATACGATGTATATGCTAAGTAATGAACTAAGCATAGTACATTAAATACCGATAATGACCCCTCCACTTAGCTGGCGCTGATTGTTAAGAGTTAGAGTTAGTAATCTTAAACAGTGGTTAATGAAATGGCCGAGATTGAAATCAGGGCGTTGAAGTAGCCAGAGGACTTCAGCAGTATGAAAGTATCAAGGACCATAGGTAAGCCACTCGTACTGGCAGTTATGAGGGTACCCCCTCCAGCCAGTTATTCACGTGTCATCAGCAATTTCAGATCATTGTCCATCCTCCTGATATAGGACTGTCATTCTGGAGAGATAACGAGGCTGGCTGATGACGCGTTCTCAAGGCTTTGTACTCTCACTGCTGTTCATGTCATCCAGGTATTACGAAGCTGTACTACTGGGTTCGCCAATTTTCCATTTTCACTTGATGTTCGCCAAGTCATTCCAATCAGCTTCAGTTCTTCAAGCAGCTAGGTACCCTCATCACATCAAGTACTCCATTTGAGAGACTAAATATATACATTTATATTGGAGGGTCTTTGTCCTACAGCTCTGCTAACCCTTATCTACACATAATTATTGGAATTAATTAATGAAAACTCCACTCCCACTTGGCTTCTTCCTCTTGGCCAGGCGCTACTGATGAGATATGAGCCGCTTGCAGAAGAGGCTAGCTAATGGATGGGACAACTGTTAGCAAAGGACAAAGTTCTTTCAAAATGCATATTTAGTCCCTTGAATGGAGTAGTAGCTTTGATGAGGGTAGGGTACCTTGATGGTTGGAATGGATAAGTTTTTACTGCTAACACAATAATGTTACAGCCTCATGAAACCTGGATGACGCAAAGTGCAGTTACAGCATAAATTCCTTGAGAATGCGTCAGCAGCCTGGTTATCTCTCCCTTATGCTGTCTCTCCAGAAAGACATTTATATTAGGAAGATTGTATGATGGTCTGATTGCTGATGTCGACAATAACTGTGGCAGAAGGGGGCACCATTACTGTCAGTACGAGTGGCTTACCTATGATCCTTGAAGTAGTTGCTGAAATCCTTTGGCTCTTTTGATCCCTTATTCATTTCATTACCCACCATTGATGCTAAGTAGTGGGGGTCTTTATCGGTATTGAATGTACGAGGCATCTTTCTTCTATTAGAAAATTGTGTGATTGAAAAAGAGGAACTAGAAGATCCAAGTAACAAGGATTTTGAGAGAAAATATTCCTGTACTTTCTCCCTGTAACAATCCCATAGTACAGGCAGCCCGTGAAATGTTTGTATTGGTAATTTCACCATCCCACACGAGTGATGTAACTTATAAATACTGCTTATCATATTAAGAAGAATAAACACGATATTTTGAAGAAAAAGATGAGTTTGAATTGTACGACGACTGGTTCTATGATCTACGTCACCCAAATTGTGTTGTTTTGATTTCAATAATTTCTAGGTTAGGTAAGAAGAGGTAAATTCACTGACAACTAAGTAAGTTTTAGTAATTTCAAATTAAAGACCTCATGAAAATAAATATAAGAGAACCATTTGAGGGTCCATTTGGGAAAACCCCTTTTGAAAGTTTCAAGACTCCTGGAAGTCAACTGAACCCCTTGGAAAGTATGGAATGCCCCGAGAACTTTTAGGAAACTCCCTGTTTAGCGGATAGGATAGTTTGAAAATAATTCATTGAGTCTGAAGAACGTTATTCATGTTGAGAACCAATGTGAATTAGAAGTTAGTTGCTTAAACAGGTTTCCAACAAACTTCTTCACTGCTGGCAGAAACACAATTACCAAGCCATTTCTACGAATTTCCGTGAAAATCAGACGATTCGACTAGAGCAGTGGTTCCCAACCTGGGGGCGATCGCCCCCAAGTGGGCGATTTGGTTTATCTTGGGGGCGATGAATAAGTGGGGGGCGATGAGTGTTCAAAGGGCGAAAAATTAAAATAATACTGTACAGTAGAAATTGCTAGGTAGCAAGAGTCTCTGGCTGTTCTCAGCCGGCTAGTTCACTGCACTCACCCCTTTCCGCTGTCCCCACCTGTTGTTGCTCAGCGAAAAAATGAACGAAGTCAATATAAGTCTTCAAGGGAACAAGATGAACCTTATCAAAGCCAAAGGAATTATTTCATCATTCATCGCCAAGTTTGATATTTACAAGGTAAATATTAGCTGTAAGGAGCTGATTCAGTTTCCAAACCTTAAGAAGTTTTCAGTGTCAGATAACGGGACTCCTGAACTCCCTGAAGACAAAATCCTAATTTTTACTGATCACCTTGACCAGTTAAAAACTGACATGGAATCAAGATTTGAAAATTTTACCAAGTTGCAAATTCCAGAATGGATTCTAGATCCGTTCTCGTTTGATGTACCTACATAAGCTTGATAAGTCTTTGCAGACAGAGTTTCTAGATCTGAAGCATGACTGTGAGGCAAAAATCATTTTTAAGAAGAGCGGTTACGAGTTAGCCTGGGTGAAGCTTATGGACACTTATCCAACTGTGGGGAAAAATTGAACCACTTCTCATCTCATTCCCGTCAACATATTTAGTTGAAAAAGGATTTAGTTCTGTTGTCCAGCTCCTCACAAAAGAAAGAAATAAGTTGGACATTTGCCTCAAAGGAGACTTGCGCCTGAAATTGACCAACATAAAACCGGATATTCACGCTTTATCTGAAATCCACCAAGCACAAGGCAGCCATTGAAAAGGTAAAATAAAACAATGACAATGTTTACAAACTTTCATTCACTTTTTTGAATTTTAACTGTCAACTTTCTAAATTTTTCCAGATTCTTAATTTAAAAATGAAAATACGTATTCCTGTTTTTAAATGTTTGTGAATGATCTTAGTTAATTATTTCACTTCTTTGTTCTTAAAAAAAAAAAAATCAGTCAACCTCCAGAAAGGGGCGATGGGCCACAAAAGGTTGGGAACCACTGGACTAGAGTTTGAAGGCATAATTTCCTTCAAATAAACAATTGTTACGATATGTAGCAGGTTTTCATTCATTATTTAGCATCACCTTCATCGTTAACGTGCTTTGTTTTCTCGTCTAGGTGACCTACACAATTCATCGCGTTCATTTATTCATTATTGGCGTAATTGGGCCGACGTCTGTCTACGATGTAAATAAATTGGTGAACTTAAGTGGATTTTTAGGTCACTTTGTAGGAAAATATATGTTCAAGTATTTACTTTGAGACTGACAAAGAAAAATGATTAACGGTAAAATACGAATGGAAGTAGACCGCTACTGGGGGGGGGGCTAATAGTAATTCAACCTTCAACGTTGTAATAGCGCCAAGAGGAAATAAGTGACGTGCCTTCGCATGCTCGAGTCTAATCACAGGTCTATTCAACGCATTAACAACTGGACAACTACCACTCGCAAGTTCTTCAACAAGATTCCAGCTGGAAGCTTCCTACGTTAAAATTCGTTTTTTTTTGTTCAAATGTTACCCTTTAATGGCATTGGTTGTCTAAGCGAGTGTTCGCGTGATCAGCAGGTTGGCGAATTCAATAGATGAGTCATTTTCCGTATGGGCCCTCAAGTCATCAATATCGAGCAGTGGAAGCAACAGACATTCCTCAGGTCAATCTAAAAGGCGCCTTTAGGTTGTGCCAGGGATGCGATTTCAATAGTGCCAACGACTTAACCATGGCACAGGAAGGGACATAGGCTACTTGCAAAGTATCGATACCAGTACCCATAAAAGTACTTTACCCAAGTAACGAATGAAAACTATCGATACTTCAAGTACAAACATGAAATACTTACAAGAATGAAAAATTTGAGAAAATCAGTTCAAGGTAGTGTGAGTAAAATTTTGGAACTATAATAAAGAGATATAAAAAAATGGCTAATTTATCTTCACTTCTAAAAGGCTGTTTATTCAAGAAAGTACTTCAAAATGGCAAAAACCCTACAGTCCCCACTCTTCCATCCCCATACCATATAGAAACATGAAATGTTCAAGATGTGTTGGTGACGGTCTATTCCTTATTTTGACCAGAATATTCCCAGTTCGTAGGAGGCCTGGACGCGCTGTGATGGACAATATGGACTGGGTTTGAATTTAGTGAAGATAAATAGGATTTTGTTAGTGGTAGCAAAATTGAAGGGACTGTTAGAATATTTTCTCCTCTTGAAAAACAGGAGCCTGTAGAAAAAGAGGAAAACAGTGAGTGTGGAGTGTACCGGACTTATTCCAATGAATTCAGCGTCCAAAATTTAGTGGAAAATGATACCCCACACGCCTAGGTACCAGAAATTTCGAACACACATTCGAAATGGGTAAATAGGCACCCATTTTGACTCATACCCTCATCCAGAGGGCACCAATCGTTCCGGGACCCGTCTCATTGGATTCAGCGTCCAAAAGTTAGTGGAAAATGATACCCCAGACGCCTAGGTACCGGGCTGAAAAGTTTCGAGGACGGAAAACGGGTCCCTGACCAGATTTTCTGGAGGAACGGAGCAAGCATTGGGTAGAGCTGATCAAGGCACAGCGCAGCGCTCTTCTGATGGTCACACGCGCCTATCGGACTGTCTCAACAGAGGCACTCCAAGTCTCGATCAGTGGCAGCAGGCTGGATGCTGAGCCATGGCAGAGAGAGCCCCATATACATCAGGCTGCAATACATCAGAGCAGGTGGAGCAGTGGTCCATGGCAGAATGGCAAGCCAGATGGTCATCATCCACAAAGGGCAGGCACACCTACAACATCTGGCCAGACGTCGTGGAACGAAGGAGGAGCGACAGGTTCATTACCCTCGACCATTTTGTCTCCCAATTTCTGACGGGCCACGGGGACTTTGCTGCCAAGCTACATGGGTTTAACCTGAAGCCATCCCCTGCCTGCCAATGTGGCCAGGTAGAGACAGCCCACCATGTCTTCATGGAGTGCTCAAAGTACACAGCCGTAAGAGAAGACTGGAAATCAGTAGTGGCACCAAATGGAGAGATCACGTGGAAGGAAGCTGTGGGAACAAAAGACAGATTCCGTGCAACAACGATGTTTGTGCACACTGTAATGCAAACCAAAGGGTGGCCTATGGCCAAACAAGCAAATTACCCTCCTCATGGTCCCGCCCACGTAGCCTCCGCGAGGCCCATCCTGGACCCTGCTCTGAGTAGTGGTGAATAGCGTGGCAGGAGTTGAGCGGAAGCGACCGTCTATAACACCAAGCGCCCTCCTATAAGAGCCAGAAAGGCGAAGGAATAGGGAGAGAAAGGCAAGACGGGCGGGCATTTGCTAATTTTGATCTAAGACCTTGAAACGTCCAGAAAAAAATTTCGGGGCAAATCGGAAAGATTGACCTGTTGCATGAAATCATAGATTGATTATTCAAGGAATAACCAACCAAAACAATACGACTTTTTACGATACTGGCAAAGAATCGATATCAAAAGTACTTGGTATTGAAAGAAATATTCGATGCTCAACTAACATTGATTCAGTATCATATATGTCCTTCCGCACAGG
Organism: Cyrtorhinus lividipennis; assembly: GCA_019603395.1. Lineage (NCBI taxonomy): Eukaryota > Metazoa > Arthropoda > Insecta > Hemiptera > Miridae > Cyrtorhinus > Cyrtorhinus lividipennis. The sequence continues at coordinate 6,348,776 of CM034008.1, forward strand.
TATCCTAACCTAACTGAAGACCGATTTTCCAGCCTAGACATTTAAATATTCGAAATACACATCTTTATTCAGATGGATAGAATTCGTTTTTCCACGCTCTTGGGAGCGCTTCTTATTCAAGTGTGAGGATGGAGACTCTGAAACATAAACCTGGCACCTTGTACTAGTGTCAATTCGAAGATACCAAAGAAGAAGGTTTTATAGGCACAACGACAGATGAATACATCTGAACAGGGGTGGAGACGTTATTGGGAAGCTGTTAGTTTAGCTATATCGTATCTGATAGGCTGATCCTATCCTTGTTCTTTTGGGCAGTCCGCAGGCCAACAGAAGGTTGGACCGAAAAGGTTAAATGGTGTCACCTGGACCTACTGGGCTAACCTCAACCACTCAACCTTTACAGTAGGATAGGATACAAGCAGCCATCTTGACAGCTAAGAAATCACACAAATTACTCTCTGGAACCTGCTGTGGTGCTCTTCTATCCTCACAACGCCGTGAAATTCGTCAATTTATCGGGTATTCCAGGGTTTACGACCCAGGAGTATCTTTAATGTAATTTCTTCAAGTTTGGGTTAACGCCCGTAATAAGCAAAAGTGTAGTATCGATTAACGGCTTCATACACAGTAAATGATAACACTCACCGCAATGGTGTGAGGTCGCAATGCCCTCATGAGCGCCAGCAGGGTATACTTGGCAGCAGATACTTAGTCTCTTTGTAAAAAGAATTCAGGTCATTTGGCTACCAGGGGAGAAAAGGAATTGTGTATCGAAGTAATGGAACCCAACTATAGTGGAACGATATGATGTCGTGACTGAAGATCATCACTCGTGGAGGACAATGAGCAAATGTCGATTACTCTTGTACATAATGTTGTGAAAAATAATCTAAATACTGGCAAAGGATGCCGGTTGAGTCAAAAGAGAGTAACTACGTCTGACAGAATAGGAGAGGAAAATAATTTCATCGAGCATCTTGCATTTTCACCACTTTCCGTTGCCTGTGTAATGTGAGACAAAACGGTTTGCCGACCGGTTTGCACGTCACCTGTTTCGTCAGGTTTCCCTTTCAGGGTTATTCAACTTGAGTCGTCACCATAGCGATGACGTGACTGCAACTTGATATGCAAACGAAATCCAGACAAAAGGAGCGCGAAAGGATGCCAATCACGTCACGCTAAATCGCAATTATCGGCGACTTGGCGGACTCTGACCAGTGGCGGAGTTAAGGAATGGTCAACGTATGGCATTTGGTGGTTTTTGAGATTTGCCAAATTGTCATCATGGATCAGAAGTTGATTTAAAAATGGATTCCGGAAATATTCTGGGGTCACATTGATGTACCGGAGGATGTTGCAATCTCCGCCATTATCAAAGCATACAACTTCATTTGGTAAGGAGGAGGGAGAGAGGGGGGGGGGGGGTATGCAAACTATTCCACATGGGTATGGGGTATACTATTCCTTGGAGCAAGAGCATGGGTTAAACTGTGAGTGTAAACTGTCCCAGAGCCGAAAGGAGATCTCTGACCAAAATTTCAGAGTTTTAGAAGATTTTCGTACGGTTTTTGTGGTTATTCCGTGAATAATCAACCTAAGTAATCATTACCAAGGTCATCAGGGGTCTACTATCTCCAATTGGCCCCAAAATTTGATTATTCAGGGAATAACCAACCAAAAAGGTACCATGTCCGTTAGTCGTACGCTGTCCGCGCCGTTTTCGGTAGAAGACAATTTTCCAAATATCTGAAATTTTGTTCTGGCACGGAATTTTGGCTTTAATTGTTCCTCAAAATTTTTCATTCCGATCGGACAAAATTTGGGGGGATGAAGGGAGTAGGGGTCCAAATGTGTTTTTTGATAAACGTATTTTTGGCGATTTAGGCGTGAGGGTATCATTTTCTACTAAATTTTGGACGCTGAATTCAAAAAGATGGGTCCCGGGACGATTGGTGCCCACCGGAAGAGGTTATGGATCAAATTGGGTATCTCTCTGCCAATTTGGAATGTGTGTTTTCGAGAATTGAGGTGCCTAGGCGTGTAGGGTATCGTTTTCCACACTAAATGTTCTATGCTGAATCGATTAGAATGAGCCCGAGGCACTCCACACCCATTGTTATCCCAATTTCCCCTATGCTCCTGGTCCAAGGAATAACCAACAGAAAGAATTTGCAGCGTTTTCGATCCAGCCACCATGAAACGTGTACTTTCAAATTTTGGCACCAATTGGAGTAATTGACCTCTGACATGATTACATAGGTTCATTATTCAAGGAATGATAGTGTATATTCCTAGCCTAGGTTTTCATAAATTAGCATTGTAGGGGGACATTATCCATTCAAATTTTCAATGACCCTTATTGACGTATGAATCCCGTACAAATATTCTGTAACGGGGCGGCAGAGTCCAAGCGCCCCGTCAAGAAACTTCGGCGGCGGGGTACGGATCGAGCCCTCTCCCCTCCAAGCGCCTGAACCAGCGGGGCGAAAGGCGTGTCCTCATCGGATTGGTCGGGCGACGGGTGGCAAAAGGCACCCGGGGAGTAGGAGGAGGGGAAGGCGACTTGACGAGTGGGCTGGGGAAAGGCTGGGCAGTCAGTCGTGTACAAACTCAAGTGAAACGAGGTTGGCCCCCCCTGCTCGCCATAATCTCGAGAGGACGAGGCGAGGCAGGGGCGGGGCGGAGCAACCGGAACGGAACAACCCCAGCGAAACAACCTGTTTTGAAGCGAAACAACCGAAGCGGAACATCGAAGCGAAACAACCGACGCGAAGCAAATCAACCCCTTGTGAAGCCGGTGTTGTGAACGTGACCTGAGGGAACAAGTGTATCGTGGTTCCTTCAGGGTGAGAATTCGGGAATTGGGAGATCAGCCAATTCCTCTCCCAAAACAGTGGGCCCTTATACGAACTGAAAATCCCCCGTCGGACCCGAGTGTTGATTCGTTCGCGCCCGATCGACGGCCAATAGTCCGGGTTCCCCACGCACCGCCAGTCGTCGGACCTCCGTCGGAAAGAGCCTCGCCTCCTCCGGCCTGGACGGCGTTCCCCTGACCGAAGCCGAGCAGCGAAGAGAACATCACCCTGTTGTCTCCATCCTAAGGAGTTGGTACACGTAAGTGGCGAAATACCTCTGTCTCGTACCCTCGCAACGCGAAAGTCGTAACTCTCTAAATCTGGCCCAAGCCCTGACATTTAGTCACCAGAAAGCTGATCATATAGTTGTAGATTGTACCCGTATTATTTAGCATTTTGTCTGTCGTACGTTAGGAAAAGAGAAAGGGATTAGGGGAGGACACTTAACAAATCACTTTCACTTTTACCGTTATTCAATCCAACATTTTTGAGCCTTCAGCTACCTTCCTGTAAATTCATTTGGCCCTCAGCCCTTCACTTTTGCCTACTCAATAATTAGGTTACGTAATAGTCAATATCCTTCTCGGCCGAGACATTCCGTATTTTATATTTCTGTCAATTGCGTTCATTATAAGTCAATATTGAATCCTTGTCTTTTCAATCACGAAACCCCATTCCTCAGAGCTTGGTAAATTCTGGTATACATATTTGGACAACCTAGAATACTCTTCAGGTGTACTTGACGTCCTCGACCTACCGTTTGCAGACAATCCTGACGGTAAGTAAAAGCCTTTAATTTCCCACTATATACTCGCCTGGGTCTATTTTTGGATCCCTAGCCCGTTAAGTGAAAACGACGGGTTACATCGGGTTACATCCAGCACTGGGCCAGAAGTGTTTTTAAAAATTCACCCAAAAACCGTTTAGGGATGAATAATTCGATATCTGGAATCCACACTGGCAATACTAATGAAGTAACAATATCGACAAAGGGCTAACAGAAGAGCTGTTGATGCCTTCACTCACCAAGACATCACGGTTTATATTCCCGATGATCGTGGAGGTAGAAAAATGCTGCAAATTCTTACAGACGGGTTGATTATTCCTCGAACGAGGCGCATGGAGACTAATTTTTACCTCGGACCAAGCGCATGGAGATTAGGGATGGCGGTTTTCAGGAAAAAACTGGTTTTCGGTTAAACCGGTTTTTTCCACCTCCTGTTTAACCTGGTGGTTTAAATAACTTAAAATAACCGGTTTTTCTAAAAACCGGTTTTTTTAAAAACAGGTTTTTTACTTCCATGAAAATGGAAGTATGGTGATACCCTCGAAAACGAGCACGCATGTTGCTAGTGCCTCCACCTGTTTTTACCCTTTTAAGGCAAATAGAGCTTCAGCCGATTGAGACATTTTTGTAGAGAAAGTAGAAAGAGAACTGAGAAAGTGAGAAACTGATAACAGATAATGAGAACTGTAGAAGCAGAACCAGCAGAAGGCTATTGGAAATTTGGAATCGAGTTACGGAACAGTGTTGCCAATGGTTATTAAAAATCCCTCACCGGAGGGCAACGACTGCTGTTTAGATTAAGAAATTTCATTAAAATGTTTTCTTTTTTTCAGTTTTGTGTTGTGATGGGTCAGGAAAATTATTCCGGTTTTTAGGTTTTTTATAAAAAACCGGTTTTTTACCGACCAAAAAAAAACCTAAAATAACCGATTAACCGAGAGCAAAAAACCGGTTTCCGGTTAAAACCGGTAGGTTTTTCCCATCCCTAATGGAGCTTCATTTCTTCAACATGGAGAAAATAGGGGAAACAGAGGGTGTGGTGGGTCCCGGACCCATTCCAATCGATTCAGGGCCGAAAAATTAGTGGAAAATGACATGTATCAGAAATCTCGAAAACACATATTCAAAATGGGTAATAGATTGCCATTTTGACCCATAACCTCATCCAGTGGGTGCCAATCGTACTGGGACCTTTCTCATTGGATTCAGCGTCCAGAATTTAGTAGAAAATGATACCCCACACACCTAGATTGCAAAAAATATCTAAAATATATTTTTCGAACTACACATTTTGACCCCTACCCCCAAATTTGGTCCCAGACCCCGGACCGACATTTCAGATTTTTAGAAAAATTTCTACTACTAATATTGATCTAGACAAATTGAAACGTCAAGAAAAATTTTTTGGGGCGAATCGGAGAGATTGACTTTTTGCATGAAAACATAGGTTGATTATTCAAAGAATAACCAACCAGAACGCATTAATCTACCAGAATTTTTCACAATGCATCTTCTTCTTTGAAAATAAATGCTGTCAGATTTTAATAATTATTTACAGAAAAGTCAAACGGACACCGCTAATCATTGAGTCTCATGCGTATTCAGCAACTGCACGCCATAAGTAATTCAGTGATTATTGAGTGTCTCCACGCTAATCCCAAAGGACCCCACCTCAAAATGATCACTATTTCATTTACTCGTACACGAACACGATTATGAAATTAACTTAGTCAAATGCGAAGTAGATATCTGACAAGGCCATCACTCGGACGAGTGATATCGATTTGACCGATTGACCAACATCAGATGCCCTAATGACCACGATCTCATACAAAATAAAGTTTTTACTTCTATTTATAACTTCCAAAGTTTTTCCACTCCTATCTTCATTCAAAAATATTCGATTTTGTAGATCGACAAGACAAATTGATTGTAGACAACTTTAAGGCAGTAATTGTGGGGCATTATTATTATTATTTTTGGAATGTCGATCGAGTTGAGTTTCTCATTGCCCACTACCGTAACTATCGTAACACTATCGTCCACTCGAGTATTCTTCGTCCATTATTGTATGAACATTTTCTGGTTATTGGATTTTCATTATAATCTGTAAGCTGGGAATGGGCTTTTGAGGCAAGTAAATTCATGCGAAAATCACACTAACATTTCTATTTTAAATGGGAGCCTCAATTTTCTATTGCGAATTCGGATTCTACCCAAAATTTCATTTTAGAAAATTAATCCCTCAACCGATTCTTTTGATTGCGCTGAACTGGTTTGGCGAGCATACAAAGTTTGTTGCAACCCCAAAATTGTGTCTAGAGTGTGGAATATGATTTTTTTTTTTTTTTTTTTAAATAAGTTTACATGTGCCTATCAATTTTTTGACACGACTCCATTTTTGCAGAATAATGACCGACAATGTGTATTTCGAAAAAATGAATTTTCAAGATTTTCAACGATCAAGTAGTATGGGGTATCATTTTCCAGCAAATTTTGGACGCTAAATCCAATTAAATGGATCCCAGAACGATTGGCACCCAGTGGAAGAAGTTATGGGCCCAAATGGGTATCTATCTACTCATTTTGAGAGAGTCAATGTGGGTGTCTATCAATCTTTTTCGAAACTGGGTTTTCGAAATTATTGGAACCTAGGCATGTGGGGTGTCATTTTCCACTAACTTTTAGACGCTGAATCCATTGAGACGGGTCCCGGGACGATTTTTGCTCACCGAAAGAGGTTATAAGTCAAAATGGGTACCTATCTGCCCATTTCGAATATGTATTTCCGAGATTTCTGGTTCCTAGGCGAGCGTGGGTATCCTTTTCTACTCAATTTTGGACTCTAAATCGAGTCTCCATGCTCCTGGTTTCAGAAAATTTGCAGAAAGGAACAATTTGAGGTCACCAGTGTATTGGTTGAAAATATTAATTCGGGCCAACGTGTCCATTTGTGGTGTATGTTATGCAAATTATGAGCATCGATAATTCAAAATGAACACACTAGGCGTCACACATGAATTGATTCGCAACGAGACCGCATTAAATTTATGTTGAAGAAGACAAAGCTGACGTGTGTAAAGAATCCCCCAGTAGAACAAATGACTTTCTTTACAAAATCCCTTTCAATTTATCACATTCTACTTCCGAGTAGTAGTTTCCCTATTGTAACTCACAGTGGCCAACGACTTATCGATTTTCCGTCTTTTGAAAGAATGAGTGATAGGTTTACATTAGACAACAACAACAATTGGAAGTGTGTGCGAAGCATTATTGTGCTTACGCGAAGAACATTAATGTTACTTTATCCTCAGTAGGACGTCAGAAGATCGATTCATTTGTACTCAATTGCCTCGTTTCGTTTCATGATTTTTCGATCCGATCGCCACGTTTCCTTCAAGTTCATCGAGTATTTATTCAACTCTACAATTTTATCCGCTTCTCGTTGAGTTCTCACGCGTATCGCGTGTCATGGGGAAGTTGACGAGAGATACGAACAACGGCAGTTACTCAGAACACATTAACTTTATCCGGTTTTTGTTCCTTCGTCTGTAGACCGTAAAATGTGCTACGAGCGATTTTATGTTTCGTTTAATTTAATTTCTTTCGAGGCAGCCGGAATAGGAGCAGAGCCATGGCAGTTGTGCGTTGGTTTTGGTTTATTATTCCATGAATAAGCAACCTATGTAGTCATACCAGAGGTCAACGTTTCCGATTAGCAACAAAATTTGAATTCGTCTACAATGGTTCATTATTACTTGGAGCAAGAGTATGGGGAAAACAGTTTGTGTGGAGTGTCCTGGGCTCATTTCAATAGGTAATTAGGTAACCATTTGGACCAATAACACTGTCCACTGGACACCAATCGGCCCGACACCCATCTCAATGAATTCAGCGTCCAAAATTTGGTAGAAAATGATACCCCACATGCATAATACGCAAAAATCCCGAAAATCGTGTTCTCAAAAAATCTGCAAATTCTTACACACGGGTTGGTTATTCCTCGAATGGGGGAAACAGTGGGTGTGGCAGCTCCCAGACCCAATCCAATCGATTCAGGGTCCAAAATTTAGTGGAATATGATACCCCACACGCCTAGGTAGCAGAAATCCCGAAAACACGTATTCAAAATAGGTAATAAATACCCAATTTGACCCATTACTTCTTCCAGTGGGTGCCAATCGTTCTGGGACCCATTTTATTGGATTCAGCGTCCAAACTTTAGTGGAAAATGATACCCCACACGCCTACGTAGCAGAAATCCCGAAAACATATTCAAAATGGGTAATAAATACCCAATTTGACCCATTACTTCTTCAAGTGGGTGCCAATTGTTCTGGGACCAATTTTATTGGATTCAGCGTCCAAACTTTAGTGGAAAATGATACCCCACACGCCTACGTAGCAGAAATCCCGAAAACACATATTCAAAATGGGTAATAAATACCCAATTTGACCCATTACTTCTTCCAGTGGGTGCCAATCGTTCTGGGACCCATTTTATTGGATTCAGCGTCCAAACTTTAGTGGAAAATGATACCCCACACGCCTACGTAGCAGAAATCCCGAAAACACATATTCAAAATGGGTAATAAATTATACCCAATTTGACCCATTACTTCTTCAAGTGGGTGCCAATTGTTCTGGGACCAATTTTATTGGATTCAGCGTCCAAAATTTAGTGGAAAATGACACCCCACTCGCCTAAATCACCCAAAATCTCGAAAATCCATTTTTCAAAAAACCCCTACCCCCTCAAAATTTGGTCCGTTCGGGCTGAAAAGTTTCGAGGACCCATCTCAGCTGGGAACAGACCCCTGACCCAAATTTCAGATTTTTAGAAAATTTTCTACTACCAAAAACGGCGTGGACGGCGGACGGCGTACGGCGGACGGACATTGACCTTTTTTGATCAGGACATCATGAAACGTCCAGAAAAAAATTTTGAGCCGAATAGGAGAGGTTGACCATTATCATGAAAACATAGGTTGATTATTCAAGGAATAACCAACCAAAACACATTTGGACCTCTACCTCACACCGGTCCGCCGTCCTACTTTTTTTAGAAGAGAAAACTATCTAAAAATTCGCCATTGTAGTCAGAGGCTTCTTTCCAGCTTTAGTTGGTACTCGAAGCATATCAGCCCGATCATCCCAAATTTGTGGAGAGTAGGAGGTAAAAATGAGCTTTTTAAAACTCGACTTTCAATATTTTTCCGTAAATAGGCTTGTGGGGTACCATTTACCACTAAATTTTGAGGGCTAAATCCATTAGGATGAATCTTAGACCGATTGGTGCTCTCTGGATGAGGTAATGAGTCCAAATGAGACCAAATTTGGGTGGGGTTGGGGTCAAAATGTGTATTTCGAAAAAAGGATTTTCATGATTTTTGGCAATCTAGACGTGTGGGGTATCATTTTATACTACATTTATGGACGCTGAATCCAATGAAATGGTTCCCAGAACGATTGGCGCCCTCTGGATGAGGCTATGGGTCAAAATGGGTGCCTATTTGCCCATTTTGAATGTGTTTTCGAGATTTCTAGAACCTAGGCGTGTGGGTTACGATTTTCCACTAAATTGTGGACGCTGAATTCAATTAAATGAATTTCGGAACGATTGGTGTTCTCTGGATGAGGTAATGAGACATAATGTGTACCGAACTACCTATTTTAAAAGTGAATTTTCGTGATTTTTGGTACCTATCCGTGTGGGGTATCATTTTTCACTCAACCAGTGTCGCTGAGTCGATTGGAATGAGTCCTGGACACTCCAAACTTACTGTTTTTTCAATAATCTTGCTCTTAGGTATAATAAACCATTAAATCTCAATTTTTCAGCTCATAATATTTTATAGATAGTAACACCCCACACAAGGATATCAAAAATTAATATTTTTTGCAAATATACATTTTATTTTTTGTTGTGTGGCTAGGAGAGTCGAAATGAGCAGAATTCCAGGTTTATTAGCCTATTATATTCATGACTTTAACGACAGATTATATTCGTGAAGCAAGAATTTCCTCGCTTACGACGGCCATATCACACGTCGGAGCCTTCTGCCTGAAAGCAGACTTCTGCCCTAAAACCCGGTGTGTATAAGTTGAACCAATCAGAGACACGATTTCTCGTAGCAAGGAGTTGAGAGGATGCCTTAAGTGATGGGAAGTGGTTATAAAAAGAACGCTCCCCCTATTCACCCCAACATGTGCGTGGATATTGCCCGTGTGGAAAGGAAGGCTAAGAGCGCTTTTCAGTGCACAGAATAAACAGAATACCTATTTAGTTTACTCAAGCCTGGATAATATAGCCTGTACTATGATGAATTAGTACGAAATTGTATTTAAAACATTGCAAATTCATACACAGGGGTTGGTTCAGTTTTCGGATCAGGAGCATGGAGACTATTCAGATTGATTCAGCGTCAAAAATTAGTGGAGAACGATACCCAACACGCCTAACATGGGGGAAAATGAGGGAAACAGTGGGTGTGGCTGGTCCCGGACCCATTCCAATCGATTCAGAGTCCGAAATTTAGTGGAAAATGATACCCCACACCCCTAGGTACCAGAAAACTCGAAAAACCACTCTTGACACGGGTAGATGGATATCCATTTTGACCCATAACCTCTTCCAGGGGGCTCCAACCGTTCTGGAACCCATTTACTTGGATTCAACGTCCAAAAAATGACTCTTTTGGTTCCTGATTGCGGACAAGACTACTTTGTACGTTTCGTTCCAGTCGAATACGCAGTTCAGAATCACACCAGATTCTACAGAGATTGATTTTAGTACTAGTATTCACCACCTGGAGGCATTGCTTTGAATTTTAGCAGGGTTGAGCATCCAACGGTCGAACATCGATGCCACTATCGGAAGGTGACATCGATAATGATAAAACGTCGACTGATTACGATCATGTTTCACGCTTTCAGATGTTAAGGTAAAATAAAAATTGAACATTAATACGCAAAATTTAATTATTCTCTGTATTAATCACCCCTCTGCAATGAGTTAACTTTTAATAGTAAAATAGTATGTTTGAACCCCCCAACCTCCTTCAAAACTCCGTCCCTATTAGTCCTAGAGAGCCATGATGTCATTTGGTTCTAAATAATTACTTTTCACCACTCAGAAGCATTTCAGTTTTGCTATTCATGGCTCTTTTTCCCATGCTACCATCTCTGCAATATCGATGTTAACATTGACTACAACCATCGATAATAGGATAACATCGAACACTCAACATCGATGGCGAAAACATCAAACATTGTTCCTTCATTATCGATGCTCACCCCTAGACTTAACCTCTCTCGTAAGGAATCATTTTGACTCACAGTCATCATGTTAGATTAAAAAAAAATCAAAATAGACGGTACACAAGTATTTACCATATAAAAATATTGCTGCGTCTCAACTTCTCATTGGCACAATTCTGTTCAATTTGCAGTCTTTACCCACCTGATACAGGGCAAACCCTGATCTCAGGATATATGTTAGAATAAGTTTGTCAACTGAGATTAGGCAAGAGACCCAATACACATTATTACTTAGTATGGACAATAAATTGGGCATTAAAAAAGTATTTTCTTTGTTCACAACGTAAGAGTCCAATTAGTTCGACCCACATCAGAAACAGGATAATCGCTCTGAGCCTGGCGATCTTATTACCGCGAACTAGAAAGTGGGACCGCAGACAGTAAAAGTTCTCCTTTCTCCTCGTGTCGAAAAGGTCGGTATAGTTTGTATCGGCTCAGTCAAAATGAAAAACCCTGCAAATCCATTCACTTAAGTTGGTTATTCCTCGAACCAGGCGCATGGAGACTCATTTCTTCAACATGGGGAAAATGAGGGAAACAGTGGGTCTGGCGGGTCCTGAACCCATTCCAATCGATTCAGGGTCCAAAATTTAGTGGAAAATGATACCACACACGCCTAGGTATCAGAAATCTCGAAAACACATAATCAAAATGGGTAGATAGATACCCATTTTACCCATAACCTCATCCAGAGGGCACCAATCGTTCCGGGATCCATTCCATTGGATTCAGCGTCTAAAATTTAGGGGAAAATCATACCCGACACGCCTAGGTACGAGAAATTTCGAAAACCAACTTTCGAAATAGTTGAATAGGTACCCATATTGACCCATAACCTTTCCCGGTGGGCGCCAATTGTCCCAGGACCCATTTCATTGGATTCAGCGTCATGAATTTAGTCGAAAATGATACCCCACACGCCTAGGTAGCAGAAATCTCGAAAACACATTTTCAAAATGGGTAGATAGATACCCATTTTTACCCATAACCTCATCCAGAGGGCGCCAATCGTACCGGGACCCATTTCGTTGGATTCAACGTCCAAAATCTAGAGGAAAATGATACCCCACTCGCCTGGATCGCCAAGAATCTCGAAAATCCATTTTTCAAAAAACACATTTTGACCCCTACCTCGCCCAAATATGGTCCAACGGGTCCAAGTTTCGAAGATCAACTAGAGCCGGAAACGACAAAATTTGGGGCGCTGAATCCAATGAGATGGGTCCAGGGACGATTGGTGACCACAAGAAGAGGTTATGGGTATCTATTTACCTATTTCGAATGTGTTTTCGAGAATTTTGGTGCCTAGGCGTGTGGGGTATCATTTTTCACTACATTTTGGATGCTGAATCGATTGGAGTGATTCCCCATAGTCCAAAGAATAACCAAGTCCTGAGAATGAATTTGTAGAGTTTTTACTATTTCAAGACGAAAGTTTTGCCATTTACCTCAGTTCATTTTTGACAATTTATAGCTAAAAAATCAACTTATTTGGTTTTTTCTAACGTATATACAATACAAAATAGCGTCCATTGATGCCAAAGTCACATCACTGGTGGTGAAAATCAGGCGCTCCAAATTGTCCCGTCAATTTGGAAATTTCCACAAATATGCCTGAGACTACTATCATCTGAATAAAATCAGTCATAGAAGCTCAGATGGTAGCAACATTCTGCACTATTGAGCCAATCAGAGCGTGCAAAACTGACAGTTGCAACTGAAACGGTTTCTTTCCGTCAACGGCAAACAACTATCCACCAACAGTATGACGACAGGACTACCGTAATTTTTCTGCCAAGGTCACAAAAGTTGTTGACGCAGACTGTACCTACTCATCCTCAGACCTCACTCAATCAAATCCTGCGCTTTGTACATACGAAGATTCACCTTATACGAGTTAGGATCATATTAATCACGCTCCAAGAACAAATTCCTTACAAATATCCTCATTCGAAGCAATCAAGTTATTTTTATATAAAAGAAAAAAGTCAGCAACACAAATAATGTCAACTCATGATTGGTAAAATCACCCAACAATACGACGCTTAGATATTATTATGCTGATTTCGATGTTTTGGAGTCAAATGTTACGATTATCAAAAACAAGGTTTTTTATTATTATTTAAGGAGCAATGAACCCGTTTTTATGCCAAGACCAACGTCTCCATTTTGCTAGAAATCTACCAATTCGTTTCAAGATGTCTAAATTAAGACGCTGCAAATTCTTACTTGGAGCAAGATTATGGGGAGAACACTGAGTTTGGGAAATCTTTAGATCTTTCTAATCAAATCAGCGACCAAAATTTAGAGGAAAATGATAACTCACACGCCTAGGTACCGGAAATCTCGAAAACCCACTTTTGAAATGGGTAAATAGACACCCATTTTAACCCATGACCTCTTCCGGTGGGCGCCAATCGTTCCGGGACCCGTCTCATTGGAATCAGCGTCCAAAATTTAGTGGAAAATGATACCCCACACAACTAGATTGTAAAAAATCTCAAAAATCCATTTTTCGAAATACACATTTTGACCCCTCCCCCACCCAAATTTGGTCCAACGGGTTGAAAAGTTTCGAGGACTAACTAGAGCTGGAAACGGGTCCCGGACCAAAATTTCAGATTTTTAGAAAATTTTCTACTACTTTTCTACTGAGACAATTGGGTAAACACGATTGGAACAGAGCTCACGCGCTGAGCGCGTGACCCGCAGCGAACGTGTTAAACATCCTAGAACAGGAATATAACTTAGAATTATTTCACTATTTTTTATAATTACATACCAAATTTCGACAGTTATCTGTAATTTAACCAAAACTTCGACTATCTTGAATTAAGACTCAATAAATAGGGCTAAACACCAGTCCATATGAAATGCTGCTATATCGAGATGCAGTGGCTAATGTACAATAGAATCAGGAGGTAGATGATCAAAATCAACAATTTCGAAAAATCGCACTTTTTCACACTTGCCCCAGTGTGCGCCGTCCACGCCGATTTTAGGTAGTGGGAAATTTTCTAAAAATCTGAAATTTCGGTAAGGGAGCGGTTTCCGAGTCTAGTTGGACCTCAAAACTTTTACGCCACAAATACGCTACAAATATCCTCATTCGAAGCAATCAAGTTATTTTTATATAAAAGAAAAAAGTCAGCAACACAAAAATGTCAACTCATGATTGGTAAAGTCACCCGACGCTTAGATATTATTATGCTGATTTCGATGTTCTGAAGAACATTTTTGGAGTCAAATCTTACGATTATCAAAAACAAGGTTTTTTATTATTATTTAAGGGGCAAGGAACCCGTTTTTATGCCCAGACCAACGTCTCCATTTTGCTAGAAATCTACCAATTCGTTTCAAGATGTCTAAATTAAGACGCTGCAAATTCTTACTTGGAGCAAGATTATGGGGAGAACACTGAGGTTGGGAAATCTTTAGATCTTTCCAATCAAATCAGCGACCAAAATTTAGTGAAAAATGATACCTCACACGCCTAGGTACCGGAAATCTCGAAAACCCACTTTTGAAATGGGTAAATAGACACCCATTTTAACCCATGACCTCTTCCGGTGGGCACCAATCGTTCTGGGACTCTTTTCATTGGATTTAGCGTCCAGAATTTAGTGGAAAATGCCACCCCACACGCCCAGATCGCCGATAATCTCAAAAATCCATTCATCAAAATACATATTTTGACCCCTACCCCGCCCAAATTTGGTCCGATTAGGCTAAAATGTTTCGAGGACTAATAAGAGCCAGAAACGAGTCCCTGACCAAAATTCCAGAAAATTTTCTATTCTACTACCAAAAAAGGTGTGGATAGTCGACAGACATTTTTGCTTATTTTGATCTAAACAACGCTAGTCTAAGTAACGCCAAAATTTTTTTTTTTTAATTTAATTAAAATTTAAAACTGAGGTTGATAACATTGATAATGATATCCCACATGTCTAGTTCCTGAAAATAAAGTTTAAAAAAATTATTTTCCACCCATATCCGTGCAAATTGGGTCTATTGGGCTGGAAAATTTCGAGGACCAACTCAAGACAGAAAGATATCTCCGACTGAAATTTCAGATTTTTAGAAAAATGTTGGGCTAATTTTAGAGGTTTACATTTGGAATGGAAATAAGTTGATTATTAAAGCAAATAATGTCTGTATCCACTGTCCATGAGGTATTACTCGTATCTAGAATGAACATTCCTAATAATCTAAAATTTTTCTGTCTTAAGAGGACTCTAAAAACTTTTCAGCTCAATAAACCTCAATAAAAATAGAGGTAAAAATGTTCATTTTGAAAAAGGGATTTGGGGTAACACGCGAGTGGAATATCGGATTCCTCAGAATTTTGGACGCTGAATTGAATAATAAGGATGTTTTTTCTGCTCCAAACGAATTTTTCCGGGATAAAGCTTTTGTATTGACCATAATACTGTTTGAGTGCGTTATCTGTACAATTTAAGTTGATTAGGAAGATTGTTATTGAATTGATTATAAGAGACTTCATTGATGAGTTTGCTATCGTGTTACTTTCTTAAAATAAAAATCGTCAACAACGCAATTAACAACCACTCCACCAACACCATTGATCTGGCATTTGCCACTCGAACAAATATTTTTGAATGATTTATAACGGGTTTGTGATACGTTAGAGATTCCAAAGCAATCCAGAGAGTTGGTGATAAGGGAAAGATGAAATAATTGAACAAAATTGCCAATATTTCACGTTCTTGTGCGGCATTTTTGTGGTTCACAACTCTTCAACAGTGGGCTTTGCTATTTAATCTTTCTGTTCATCACAAGCATGAACCACCTTGAGCGTTTGTGCCTGGTAATTGAAAGATTATACAGAGGATATACAGATCTTCGAGACGCGCCAAGTTTCATCTTGAGTTTCATGCTAGTGTTGTTGTAGCCGAGGTCGGTTTACTTCGTAAAAACGACTCAACCTCTTGAAGGTCGTCCTAACAACACCAGTGTCGTTCCATTTTCTTCCCCATTAGAACCCTGCTGGCCTGTTACATCGATAACGCCGTTCCCAGGCTCAGAAGCCTCTCGAAGCTGGTGCTAATGGACTGGCTGACTCATTCGTTACCAGAAAGTCTTGGCAACGTTTGGAAATGAGCTGACTCAAGTGCAGGGAGCTAAATGGATGCTTAGAAGTACTATACTACACGGACTGTACTGCAATCAATTGATAAATTACTATTTTGCACAAAGGGGTTTCAAATGCTGCCCACGTTGATAGAAAAAACGCTGCAAATTCTTACACAGGGGTTGGTTATTCCTTGGACCAGGCGCATGGAGACTCATTTCTTCAACATGGGGGAAATGGGGAAAAAAGTGGGTGCGGCGGGTCCCAGACCTATTCCAATCGATTCAGGATCCAAAATTTAGTGGAAAATGATACCCCACACGCCCAGGTACCAGAAATCTCGAAAACACATATTCAAAATGGGTAATATATACCCAATTGGACCCATAACTTCTTCCAGTGGGTGCCAATCGTTTTGGGACCCACTTCATTGAATTCAGCGTCCAAAATTTAGTGGAAAATGATACCCCACTCGCCAAGATCGACCAAAATCTCGAAAATCCATTTTTCAAAAAACACATTTTGACCCCTACCCCGCCCAAATTTGGTCCGATTGGGCTGAAAAGCTTGGAGGACCGTCCTAGACCGGGAACAGACCCCTGACCCAAATTTCAGATTTTTAGAAAATTTTCTACTACCAAAAACGGCGTGGACGGCGGACGGACATTGACCTTTTGGTTGGTTATTCCTTGAATAATCAACCTATGTTTTCATGCAAATGGTCAACCTCTCCGATTCGGCTCAAAATTTTTTTCTGGACGTTTCATGATGTCCTGATCAAAAAAGGTCAATGTCCGTCCGCCGTACGCCGTCCGCCGTCCGCCGTCCACGCCGTTTTTGGTAGTAGAAAATTTTCTAAAAATCTGAAATTTGGGTCAGGGGTCTGTTCCCGGCCTAGGACGGTCCTCCAAGCTTTTCAGCCCGATCGGACCAAATTTGGGCGGGGTAGGGGTCAAAATGTGTTTTTTGAAAAATGGATTTTCGAGATTTTGGGCGATTTAGGCGAGTGGGGTATCATTTTCCACTAAATTTTGGACGCTGAATCCAATGAAATGGGTTCCAAAACGATCGGCACCCTCTGGAAGAAGTTATGGGTCAAATTGGGTATATATTACTCATTTTGAATATGTGTTTTTGAGATTTCTGGAACCTAGGCGTGTGGGGTATCATTTTCCGCTAAATCTTGGACGCTAATTTCAATGAAGTGGGTCCCGGAACGATTGGCACCCTCTGGAAGAAGTTATGGGTCAAATTGGGTATATATTACCCATTTTGAATATGCGTTTTCGAGATTTCCGGTACCTGGGCGTGTGGGGTATCATTTTCTACTAAATTCTGGATCCTGAATCGATTGGAATAGGTCTGGGACCCGCCGCACCCACTGTTTCCTCATTTCCCCCATGTTGAAGAAATGAGTCTCCATGCGCCTGGTCCGAGGAATAACCAACCCCTGTGTAAGAATTTGCAGCGTTTTTTGATCAGGACATCATGAAACGTCCAGAAAAAATTTTTGAGCCGAATCGGAGAGGTTGACCATTTGCATGAAAACATAGGTTGATTATTCAAGGAATAACCAACCAAAACGCTGCAAATTCTTTTACACGGGTTGGTTGTTCCTCGGACCAGGCGCATGGAGACTCATTATATCAACATGGGAAAAATGGGGGAAACAGTAGGTGTGGCGGGTCCCCGACCCATTCCAATCGATTCAGGGTCCAAAATTTAGTGGAAAATGATACCCCACACGCCTAGGTACCAGAAATCTCGAAAACACACATTGGAAATGGGTAGATAGGTACCCATTTGACCCATAACCTCATTCAGAGGGCGCCAATCGTTCTGGGAACGATTTCATTGGATTCAGCGTCCATAAATGTAGTAGAATATGATACCCCCACGCCTTGATTGCCAGAAATCATGAAAATCCATTTTCCGAAATACACATTTTGACCCCTACCCCACCCAAATTTGGTCCAATCGGGCTCAAAAGTTTCGAGGACCAACTAAAGCCGATAACGGATCCCTGACCACAATTCTAGATATTTAAAAAATTGTCTACTACCTAAATCGGCATGGACGGCGGACTGTCATTTGCTAATTTTGATCTAGACACCTTGAAACGTCCAGAAACAATTTTTGGGCTGAATCGGAGAGATTGACTCTTTGCATGAAAACATGAGTTGATTATTCAAGGAATTTTTGACTAAATTTTTGACGCTGAATCCAATTAAATGAATCCCGAAACGATTGGCGCCCTCTGGATGAGGTTATGAATCAAAATGTGTATCTATCTACCCATTTCGAATGTCTGTTTCGAGATCTCTGGTACCTAGGCGTGTGGGGTATCATTTTCCACTAAATTTTGGACCCTGAATCGATTGGAATGGGTCCGGGACCTGCCACACCCACTGTTTCCCCCATTTTCTCCATGATGAAGAAATGAGTCTCCATGCGCCTGGTCCGAGGAATAACCAACCCCAAAGCAACTTTTTCATTTTGTGTACGGGAATACGATGGTGCATTCCAAATCTCTTGCTCCCCATGCTTTTAAGGAAGTAGTTTTTCATAGCTTAAAACCGTCATAGCCTCTCGGCAGACTGAAGGTTGGAAGGAAGCCATGTGGCGAGTGTCGAAAAGGACGAGGAAAAAGTGAGAAACTATCTTTGGAATCCTGCAGCTTCTGAAGGAATAATCGTGACGACGTCAAGGTTCGTTAGCGGCGCTATTCGACCGTAGAATGTACACTTCGTTTTTCATTTTGTTGATTTTCATTGGGGCAGATTATGTTTCAGGCGCTTCCACTGCTCGTATTTGACTCAAGAAGGCTGAAACTGACCTTTAAAAAACCCAAGCAAGCATTAGGCGACTTGAATGATCCAAGCGATGTTGAAAATGATGTCATCCAGATTCACAGTAGTACCAGGAGAGGTCATAGATTGTTTAAAACGTTCATTTACTCGTACATCTGGGTTATCCTTTGACTGTCAACAATCGGAATTTTATATTTTCCCATGTTGCCCTGTGAGTAAAAAATTGAGTACCAAAGAGCACTCTTTTTATCAATAATAATTTTCTTTATTCCTTAATATTACACCAGTCAAATTGTACATAAAAGGCCCCCTAGCAGGAAAGTTTTGGGGTAGTTTTGATTTCTTCCACTCTTTAAATTCTTTGGGGTGCTGAATCCGAATTTGATGTTTTTAAACAAAATTTCGGGTCGGAACGATAAAGAAAATACAAAGAAAGGTAATAATCCCATTTTTTCAGTATTTTGCTTATAAATTGGAAAATATCAACTTTTTCGTAAAATACCTCTCCATACAAAATTAAAGTGCATAAAATTGCTTACAAATTTCACTTTAAGGGTTTTCATCTGAGACAAACTGTTCTGGCTTAAACTATAATTGAAAGTAGACGTATTTTATCTAACTCCGCAAAAATCTAACTTCACGAAAAATTAATTTTCGGCGATCAAGGCGTGAGGGGGGTCATTTTCCACTAAATTTTGGACGCTGAATCCAATGATACGAGTCCCAGGACGATAGGTGCCCACGGGGTGAGATTATGGGTCAAAATGGGTACCTATTCAACTATTTCAAAGTGAGTTTTCAAGATTTCTAGGCATTGCTTTCCCCGGCGTGTGGGGTATCGTTTTCCACTAAATTTTGGACGCTGAATCGATTGGAATAAATTCCCATGCTGCTGGTCCGATGAATAACGAACCCCTGTGATTTTAATGCTGTCCTCATTGATGAAAAAGTTAAAAAACACGAACAAAATCATAATATGTAGGATTTTTAGTTGAGTTAAAACATTTTTTTAATCCATGGGGCACTTTCTGTTGCAAATGAGCTACAGAATCGACCCCTTGTTTTTTTCCCATAATTTGTGTACGGACCCTGCATAAGATGGGGACGCCATGGAAGCATAGAAATGATAGACCATAGATGTATGAGGTGCTCCACGTTCTTCACTTCTCGTCTGTTGCAGATCATGCAATCTTTTAGCTTGGCATGTAAGCGCAATCTATTCATACTTGGTACCTGTAAAGTGTGCGTACACCCTTTTACCTGGCAACCTTCAGATGCTTGGCTTCACAAGGCACTCTACCAAGTGGTGACCTGAGACACCTGTATGAACGCTAACTTGCTCCGGCATGGCTTATCATTTTCTGCTGTTGGAAACGAACAGTTACATTGTGTGATAATTGTGGTGGATTCTTACGCTGAGTCGATATTTTCGGAGAAGAATTCTGGAATTCTTCTTGTAAACTGCAACGAAAAAACAACGTTGTACGTTGAGAGTTACAGAAGATAATCCTGACTTCGGCTCAGCGTCTGACACATTGATACAACGCTTGAAGGGGATGAAAACAGGATACAACCGTCATCCTCTTTCTAAACTCCTACCCCACAAAAAAAGGTTCTCTGAGAGGCTGCGATGGATTTATTGTTTACATCTGCTCACGAATGACGGTCAAGCTCGGGCAGATCAATAATAAAAAATATTCCACTCACCGCTCCAGCCAGTTAATCCAAAATTGGCCGAATTCCCAGTACTTGACGAAGGCCCGATTCGTAACTACACGAACACAAAGTACCGTCGAGTAAGCGAATTCCAAACTCGGCGAAAAAACAACCACAACCGGCCGGTGACGGCGAGCAACTTGAAACTAAAGCGCAGCAGGGCGGTTTTGTTGTGGTAGGGGAACCTTGGTTTGTTTGGGGTCGAAAGACGAATGAGAGGAATCACGATGACATCTAGGGGATGTTTCTGCCGACGGGCTTGACAGGAGTTGACGCTGGAGCCGCTAGAGGTCGGTATGGAGAGCGCCGTGAGCCGTAGCAGTGATACAATGCACGCATAACAGAAAAACAGTGCGGGTTTAACCTACACGACGTACAGTCCGGCTAGTCTACTTTTGGTTGATTATTCTATGCCAGAGGTTGGAGCATGTGGAAAATTGAGGAAAATGGTGAGTGAAGAGTGACCAGTACAACCCAGTATGCCAGTTAATGCTCCTGAAGGAGTAATGATAGATGGTTCTTCGGCACCATCAGCTTCAGAAACAGGTCCTTCAGCAGCTGAGTCCACTCAAGAACAACCAGAGGGTGAAGTACACACAGTACCAGAGGATCCATCAGCTCCTGCAATAGTGCCTGCAACACTCCCAGAAACAGCCCCTGAAGATCTATCCGGTCCAGAATCAGTGTCTGCAGTAGGCTCAGAGACAGCTCCTGATGATCTGTCAGGTCCAGAGTCTGCAGTGGACCCTGACACAGCTCCCGCTTCAGGCTTTGCGTCAGGCCCAGATACAGCCCTTGAACACCAACCTCCCAATAGTGACAATTTGGAGAGCCCCTCATCAACAGGCAGTGAAGCTGCACAACCAGATCAATCTAGTCATTTGCCCGAAGAAATTGAAAAGGTTCCAGAGTCGTCTAGCAGCCCATTGTCACAGTTTTCAAGTAGCCCATCTCCTCCAGTAGAATTGCCATTGTAGAGTGACCATACCAATCGATTCAGCATCCAAAATTTGGTGGAAAATGATACCCCACACGCTTAGGTAGGTACCATCAGGTAGATACCTGATTTCGGTGGTTGTCAAGTGGTCATGGGCCTATATCAATGGATTCAGCATCGAAAATTTAGTGGAAAATTCGAAAAGTGGAAAATTTGGTAAAAGTCAAGAATAGGGACCGTTGTCGCGTTATCAGCTGATATCGATAGTACGCTTAGTCGATATGCACTATCGATATATTATACACGAAATATTTATCCCTGTCGGCCATATTTGTTTTTATAAAAAAGGAGGGAAAATACTAAATTGAAATAAACTAAAATAAAACTAAATAAAACTAAAATAAATAAATAATTAAATAATAAATAAATTGAAATAAACTTACCTCGTGCTCACTAAGCATCACTAAGCCTCTCACTCCCACAAAAACTTTCGATTATCGATTATCGACCGTATGCGCGATATCATTGCTATCAGTTGATAACGCGACAACGGTCCCTATACTTTACTTTAGCCGAAAATTTAGTCGAAAAAGTGGACGCCTAGGTACCAGGTATCTCGAATCCCCACTATTGAAATGTAGGTACCTATTTGACCCGTATCCACCCCCAGTGGGAACCATCTGCCATACAACCATCATACCTTACATGCTTAGTTCCCCTAATTCGTTGCAAATTCATTCACAGGGGTTGGTTATTCCTCGGACTAGAAATGGTGACTCAGTGACTCACTTCTTTTCTGGCATCCTTGGCTCAGTAACAACTCATTCTAATCGATTCAGCGTCCTAAATTTAGTTGGAAATGACGTCCCACACGCCAAGGTACCAGAAATATCGGAAACTTACTTTCGAAATAGGTAGATAGGTACCCATTTTGACCCAAAACCTCTTCCGGCGGGTGCCAATAGATCCAGGACCCGTCTCATTGGATTCAGCGTCCATAATTTAGTGTAAAATGATACCCCACACGTTTAAATCACCAAAAATCTTGAAAATCCATTTTTTCGAAAAATAAATTTTGACATTTAAACCAAAATGTCTCAAAACTGCGGGAATTTATTCAGTTACTGCTCTTCTTGAATGAGTTGTGCAGGGAAATGCCGCACTTCAGCCAGCTCAGGTCTTGTCTGTGCTCTTTTCCACAATAAGCAAATTATCATATGTGCGCAGTGTAATTTGTGATTAAATTATAACCCAAACGTTAAGAAGGTATGTGTGAAGTAGGGGACAGAAAATACCTAAACTCGTAACTTTTGAGGAGCGGATTAGTCAGCAAATAGGAGCTGACAATCGTGTCGCTGACTCTTTGTTGTTTAGACAGTAACATGATTGTTAACTCTAACATATCTATTTTAGATTTTTAGAATATTGGTTGGTTATTCCTTTATCTAGGTGTGTGGGGTATCATTTTCCACTAAATTTTGGACGCTGAATCCAATGAGACGGGCCCTGGATCAATTGGCACCCGCCGGAAGAGGTTTTGGGTCAAAATGGGTGCCTATCTACCCATTTCGAATGTCTGCTTTCGAGATTTCTGGAACCCAGGCGTGTGGGGTATCATTTTCCACTAAATTTTGGACCCTGAATCGATTGGACTGGGTCCAAGACCAGCAACACCCACTGTTTTCCCCATTTTCCCCACGTTGAAGAAATGGATCTCCATTCGCCTGGTCCGAGGTTTAAATTGTCTCCATGCGCCTGGTTCGAGGAATAACCAACTTGTGTGTAAGAATTTGCAGCGTTTTTTTTACTACCACCAAAAAAGGCTTGAATGGAGGAGGGACATTTGCTTATTGGGTCAAAATGTGTGAGATTTTTGGAGATGGCTCCCGGGACAATTGGTGCCCACCAGAAGAGGTTAGGGGTCAAAATAGGTTTGTTCGCACAACGCATCAAACCAGTTTGAAACCCGTCAGAGCAGTCAGAGGTTTTTCCCGCTGACTGCTTTCAAACTGTTTCGCCCCTCCCCCTTCAGAGCCGCTTGGCCAATCAAATCATTCCATCTACATCCGTCTTCTGCAGCGTTCCATCTGAATTCTCGCGGTTTGCCGTGGATTTCTTTTGATTAAATCCGACAAAATTATTTTTGGTAGTTGAGATTTTTCAAAAAATCTGCAATTTTGGTTCAGGACCCGTTTTTTGCTCTAGTTGGCCCTCGAAACTCTTCAGCCCGATTGCACCGATATTATAGGGGGGCCAGAACACCTTGGTTCCAACCAGTTGGAAATCGTTTGAAAGCTGGTAGAGGTCGCGCGTGCGCACTGCCCAAACTCCAACCAGTTTGAAATCGGTCAGCAAACTGCTACTGCAAACATACCTATTAGGTTTCCTAATAGGTTTCCGACTTTTATTGGTCCTCAAAACACCCTGAGGCAAACCTGTTTGATTGTAACCTCCTCCTTTCCAGTACATTGAACGCCTTACGTGCGCGCCGGTTTTGTGTTTTGATATTTTGATATTTTTTATTTTATTTATCTCCTTTTTTCTTCACTTTCTTCTCGTTTGTTTTCAAGTATGTGGAATTTGAAGACCTTATTTAGAAGAATTGTGGACGAGAAATCGGCTATTCAATTCTTTGAAGAGAATGGGATTATTCCTCTTACCCTCAGTAAATTGATTTATAGTGCATATATATGTTAATTTTGTAAATAAATACAAGTTTTTCTGTTGATAATTTGTTATTAAATTTCCATTACTACCCTATTGTTAGCGTTCGATATATCCTACATCCGTTCGATATATTTTAAAGAGGGGGGGTTACAATAGAGGCAGACAGGTTTGCCTCAGAGGGGGGGGGGGGGGGTCTAATTGACAAGTACCTACCCTTAAAAATTTTTCAGCCCGATTGGATTAAATTCGAAGGGGAGAGGGGGGTTAGGGGTCAAAATGTGTTTTTCAAAAAATGGGTTTTCGAAATTTTATCGGGTATCATTTTTGACTAAATTTTGAACGCTGAATCCAATGAGATGAGTTCCCGAACGATTGGCACTCATCGGAAGAGTTTATGGGTCATAATGGGTATCTATGTACCTATTTCACAAAAGGGTTATTGATATTTCTGGTACCTGGGCGTGTGGGGTATCTTTTTCTGCACAAATTTGGACGCTGAATCGTTTAGAATGAGTCGTTCCTGAGCCACGGATACAAGCAGAGTTCCCATGAGAGGGAACCAGAATGGACACCGATCTACCGACATGATTTATCGTAATGGTAGGCGGGAATAGTTCGTTTCAAGGGTTGTTGTTTGAATGGTGGACAAATCTCGCAATATGATTGCCCCACGCCAATTCGGTTGGATCTTTGAGGAGCGGCAGTGATGCAAGCGGTGGACGAATTGATTTATTAATCAAGTTTTTGCTCTTCGTCGAATCGGTGCTATTCGTCTTCGGCTTTTCGTCGAAAGCATTTAATCAAAACGCTGATTTAGAGGGATTTTGTGTTGTCTTGACACATTAAACGTTCTAACTTGAACGTAATGTCACCACAAGTGCTATATTATAGAGAGAATTCGAATCACATCTACACAACGTGATTTGAAACACTGTGTAACTAACAATAACAACATCGATGGCAGGTAGGTTAAGGTATTGGTTTGTTGATCCTCCCAAGATGGTCCATGGTGGACACATGTCTCTCCTTGCTGAAAGCTGATGATGGTTGCACATCAAATTAAGCCATTTTGTTGCAAACTGCATAGCTGTGGGAACAGATTGAATGTGAGGGATGAAAAATTAATCGGATCCGATACTGGGGAAAGTATCGATACTACGTTATACTCGTATATCAAAGATCGATACTGATGGAACATCCCTGGCCCTAGCGTTGAAATGTCTATCCCTTCAATATCATACTTGTAGTTTCTTTAATGCAGGGGTTCCTGGTTTTTTGTACCACACCACCCTCTGCTTATTAAGAGACCCCCATGCCCCCACTACACATAATCAGCTTTCCATTTTGTGATACCCCGTTTTCACAGTGTCGTGGATTTTTGTAAGTTTTGGCGACCTGGGCTTGTGGGGTGTCATTGCCCATCAAATTTTGGACGCTGAATCCAATGAGACGCGTACCGGAAAGGTTAGTGCCCGTCGGATGAGGTTATGGGCCAAAATGTGTATCTATCTACCAATTTCGAATGTGTGTTTTTGAGATCTCTGGTATCTAGGAGTGTGGATTAACATTTTCCACTAAATGCTGGACGCTGAATCGATTTGAATGGGTCTTCATGTTGCTCGATCAAGGAATAACCAATCTCTGTGAATAAAATGCAGGGTAAGGTATGATTTTATACTAGATTCTGGGCACTGAATCCATTGAGATGGATCCCTGGCTGATTGGTGCCTACTGTGTGGATGGATATGTGTAAAGTGGGTACCTATGTAAGCCCCCAGGCTTGCTGCCTCCAGAAGGACAGAAGGGAGAGAGCATGCGCCAAGATGCATGCGCAGCTCCTGCCCAGACATTGCATTTGGAGAGAGGCCCAGCGCTCACTCATTGCTAAGTTGCCCAACCGGGCAGTTGTGCCCCTCCGACTGGGGGGCCCAAAATGTTGGAGTCATATATTTTTGTAACCCTGTCGTGCAAGAGATTTCCCACTCAGTCCATCCTGGCTTCGTCCTGTGCTCGCTCTGAAGTGAACTCTCCTGCCGTGCTGAAGTCGGCCGAAGCTGTAATATTGTGTTCCCCATGAGATAAAGGACTCAAGTTAATAAGCATTGCTGTGTACCTGCGGGACAGCGAGCCCCCTCCTGTTTTTCCTTCGACGTCGACGCCGTTTTCGTCAGCCGGTATCGTTGCACTTGTTCATTAAATTGTATTTCATGTACATCATAATTTCATGTCACTTGTATTAATTGTATTTTATGTATTTTATGTATTTTATTCCACATGTTGTCTAATTTACTTTGTCGAATTACTTTGTCTTGTATCAATTCTAGCCCAGGTTGAGGCATATTTTCCTTTGCTACGAGTCCTTGTTTTCAATTATAATTCAGTTTGTATCAATGTATTTTATGTTCATCCTTGGTATCCCTAGTTGCTCAGTCGTAAGTCTTGGACTTACATCCCGTATCCTCTCGCTAGGTCCTTTCCAAATTCTCCGAAGAAACCCGAATTAAATTATAGTAAATTCATAACAGATTTTAATTCGAGAGAGGCTTACACCTATCAACCAATTTAGCATGTGGGGATTTGAGATTTCTGGTATCTAGACGTGTGGAGTATCGTATTACACTAAATTTTCGATGCCGAATCCATTGAAATGGGTCTTGACCAATTTATTGACAACCACCGACGGTACCTGTAAAAGAATTTGCACCGTTTGTGGTTGGTTATACGCGTTTATGCGTGTGGGGTATTATTTTCGACTAAATTTTGGATGCTGAATCGATTTGAATGAATGTCCGTGGTGCTGGTCCGAGGAATAACCAACCCCTGTGATTTTGATTCTGTCCTCATTGATGAAAAAATGTTCTAAAGATCTGAAACTTTGGTCAGGTGCCCGTTTTGCGGCTCATTAGGTCTATTTGGGAGGGGGGGAAGGGGATAGGTGTCAAAATGTGTATTTCGAAAAATGGGTTTTCGAGATTTTTGGCGATCTAGGCGTGTGGGGTATCATTTTCCACTAAGTTTTGGATGCTGATTCCAATGAAAAGGGTTCCGAAACGATTGGCGCCCACCGGAAAAGGTTATGGACGCTGAATCAATTGAAATGAGTCTCGATGCACCTGGTCCGAGGAATAACCAATCCCTGTGAAAGAATTTGCAGCGTACTTTTCTACTCACTCCTCCTGCAGCACTTCTAGCAGCTGGATGTTCATGTTGAACGGGTAGATTGATAGTTTGTAAAATTCCTTCAACAGGTTAGGGAATGTTACTGCTTAAATCCTCTTTGAGGCACTTCAAATGGTCAATTTTCACGTTTTGGTTGGTTATTCCTTGAATAATCAACCTATGTTTTCATGCAAATGGTCAACCTCTCCGATTCGGCTCAAAAATTTTTTCTGGACGTTTCATGATGTCCTGATCAAAAAAGGTCAATGTCCGTCCGCCGTCCGCCGTCCGCCGTACGCCGTCCGCCGTACGCCGTCCATTGTCCACGCCGTTTTTGGTAGTAGAAAATGTTCTAAAAATCTGAAATTTGGGTCAGGGGTCTGTTCCCAGCCGAGATGGGTCCTCGAAACTTTTCAGCCCGATCGGACCAAATTTGGAGGGGGTAGGGGTCAAAATGTGTTTTTTGAAAAATGGATTTTCGAGATTTTGGGTGATTTAGGCGAGTGGGGTATCATTTTTGACTAAATTTTGGACGCTGAATCCAATAAAATGGGTCCCAGAACAATTGGCACCCACTGGAAGAAGTAATGGGTCAAATTGGGTATTTATTACCATGTGGGTGACTTCAGCCGAATAGACAAACAAAACACATCGTCATATCCTGTTGTTTATAACCAGCTGTTAAACT
The DNA here is from genome assembly GCA_019603395.1 of Cyrtorhinus lividipennis. Lineage (NCBI taxonomy): Eukaryota > Metazoa > Arthropoda > Insecta > Hemiptera > Miridae > Cyrtorhinus > Cyrtorhinus lividipennis. The sequence goes on from CM034008.1 coordinate 6,376,810, forward strand.
TAGCAACCAATTTTGAGCAGTTGCCTACAATTCTCTTTACTGTCCGAGCTTTTTATTCGTACCATTCAATTCAATTTAATACAATTATTATAGCCTTCTAAATTACCTACGTTTTCTCAATATTATATTAGTAAATTAGTGTCGTAGTGCCCCATAGATACACCCATCTTGAATATGTGTTTTCGGGATTTCTGCTACCTAGGCGAGTAGGGTGTCATTTTCCACTAAATTTTGAACGCTGAATCCAATAAAATGGGTCCCAGAACAATTGGCACCCACTGGAAGAAGTAATGGGTCAAATTGGGTATTTATTACCCAATTTGATTATGTGTTCTCGGGATTTCTGCTACTTAGGCGTGTGGGGTATCATTTTCCACTAAATTTTGGACGCTGAATTCAATGATGTGTGTCCCAGAACGATTGGCACCCACCGGAAGAAGTTATGGGTCAAAATGGGTATGTATCCACCCATTTGGTATGTGTCAGGATTTCTGGTACCTGGGCGTGTGGGGTATCATATTCCACTAAATTTTGGACCCTGAATCGATTGGAATGGGTCTGAGACCCGCCACACCCACTGTTTCCCCCATTCGAGGAATAACCAACCCGTGTGTAAGAATTTGCAGATTTTTTCAAAAGCGGTCCTTCAGAAACGTTTTCAAAACATCTTTTTTGTGAAACTGACATTATTTTGTTGAAACCTGAATTCTTGGCTTTTTTACGTATCCAATGTTGTAGTTTCTCAACATCTCTCAACGATGAAATTGGATGGTCTTGATTTCAAACATTTGAGGAAATTATTTTTGTAATTTTTCTTACCTATTTCATTTGGGTGCCACGCCCTCCTTGGACTGTCCACGCGCCCCTAGTTTGGCAACCCCTGCTCTACAGAATGAAAATGAGATTCGACCAGCTAAAAAGTTACATATTTCTCGATAGAGGAGAACAAGCCCCATTACCACCATTGATTTTGAATCTAGCCAATGTGAGTTAATCAGATAATTAACCCACGCCCAATATTAGTCTTTATATCTTCAATTTCTAGGCCAGGGTTAACGATCCATTCATGTCGCTTTCCTATTGAATATTCTCGGAAATGTTCACTAGGAGAGACCGGTGCCTGCAGTCAATTTTGATCGGTTCTGCCACCAAGTTTTCGCCCCGGGCAGAGAAGAATTATTAAATAATTGGAGCGGCCTTCGGGAGTCCTTGCTCGCAGATGGGAGGCTGTTGGAGAAGAAATTCAATCCGAGGACGATGGTTTTCAAATAAGTTGCGTCTTGAATTGACCCGTTTCGGTTGGTTATTCCTTGAATAATCAGGTTACGTTTTCATGCAGAAAGTCAATCTCTCCGATTAAGTAAAAAATTGGTTTCTGAGCAATTCGAATTGTCTAGATCAAACTAAGCGCAAATGACCGTCCGCCGTCCACGCCAATTTAGGTAGTAGAACATTTTCTAAAAACGCTGCAAATTCATTCACAGGGGATGGTTATTCCTTGAACCAGGCGCATGGAGATTCATTTCTTCAACATGGAGAAAATGGGGGAAACAGAGGGTGTGGTGGGTCCCTGGACCCATTCCAATCGATTCAGGGCCGAATAATTAGTGGAAAATGACCCCACACGCCTATGTATCAGAAATCTCGAAAACACATATTCAAAATAGGTAATAGATAGCCATTTTGACCCATAACCTATTCCAGTGGGTGCCAATCGTTATGGGACCCTTTTCAATGGATTCAAAGAGATTTCTGGTACCTAGGCGTGTAGGGTATCATTTTCCACTAAAATTTGGACACTAAATCGATTGGAATAAGTCTCCAAGCTCATAGACCGGGGAATAACCAACCCTTGTGAAAGAATTTGCAGCGTTTTATAGGTGTAAATAGGGTTGTAATTTGTTCAACTACAAAAATAGCAACAAGGATCCGAAAATTTTCATTATCTCAGGCGCAAATGGGTTCTGGAGGGTGCTGAATCTTAATCCTCACACAACGTTGGCTAACGACTGCCATGAACTTCTTGATGTTATGGTCGAAAACGTCTTCCACATGTCACTTGTCATAACGAATTATCAATGATATTGTTTTCATGCTCAAGGTTACAAAAGGTCGATCATCTCCGATCGGCCCCATAAATTTTTCTGGACATTTCATGATGTCTATAATAAAAATGCTGCACATTAATTCACAAGGGTTGGTTATTCCTCGGATCAAGAGCATGGAGACTCATTTCTACAACATGGGGAAAATGGGAGAAACAGTGTGGTAGTGGGGGGGGGGGGGGGTGTCCCTTACCCATTCCAATCAATTCACAGTACAAAGGAAAATGATACCCTACACGCCTAGGTACCACAAATCTCGAAATCACATATTCAAAATGTGTAGATATGTAAGCCCCCAGGTTTGCTGCCTCCAGAAGGCCAGAAGGGAGGGAGCATGCGCCAGGATGCGCGCGCAGCTCCTGCCCAGACGTCGCATTTTGAAGAGAGCTCTAGCGCTCCCTCGTTGCCAAGGCCCCCAACCAGGCAGTCGTCGTCGAGGTGCCCCACGTTGCTGGGGTGCCCAACATGTTGGAGTATATATTTTTGTAACCCTGTCGTGCAAGTGCATCTCATTCAGTCCATCCTGGCTTTGTCCTGTGCTCGCTCTGAAGTGAACTCTGCTGAAGTCGACCAAAGCTGTAATATTGTGTTCCCCATGAGATAAAGGACTCAAGTTAATAAGCCTCGCTGTGTACCTGCGGGACAGCGAGCCCCCTCCTGTTTTTCCTTCGACGTCGACGCCGTTTTCGTCAGCCGGTATCGTTGCACTTGTTCATTAAATTGTATTTCATGTACATCATAATTTCATGTCACTTGTATTAATTGTATTTTATGCTCCACATGTTGCCTATTTTACTTTGTCAAATTACTTTGTCTTCTATCAATTGTAGCCCAGGTTGAGGCATATTCTCCTTTGCAACGAGTCCTTGTTTTCAATTATAATTCAGTTTGTATCAATGTATTTTATGTTCATCCTTGGTATCTCTAGTTGCTCAGTCGTAAGTCTTGGACTTACATCCCGTATCCTCTCGCTAGGTCCCTTCCAAATTCTCCGAAGAAACCCGAATTAAATTATAGTAAATTCAGACACATTTTAATTCGAGAGAGGCTTACAGATAGTTATCCACTTTGACCCATAACTTCGTCCGGTGGGTGCCAATCGTTCTGGGACCCATTTCATTTGATTCAGAGTCCAGAATTTGTTGGAAAATGATACCCCACATGTCTGGATCGCCAAATTTGGCTAATAAAACCCTTGTTGGTTAAAATGACTTTGCAGCGTTTTTGAGAAATCACCTTCGTCAAGAGTGAATTCCTTTGTTGCGTCAAGAGTGAATTCCTTTGTTGCGAGCTCGCACCTGCGCCGGTCAAATGGGCTGCTGGCGTCGCAAGGTCAACAACCTGTGGAGGATTAAGGGTCTCGAACGTTTGGGAACCTCCCTGTTCACTCCAGACAACACGTCGAGTTCCCGGAACCGGGGAACGTTCTGGAAGGTACTCGACCGAGAGGCAGCAGGTATAAAACAGACCCACGAGCGCCGCCCAGTGCAGTTCAATTCAGAGTCCGGATATAGACGCTTCGGGTTATAAATTGTGCCGTGCCGCGTTATAAATAGTGCGACAACCGCGTTACAACCATGTGTTGTGATTCTGTCATTGTGTAAGTGCGCGAACGTGAACAGTGTATGTACTCAAGTGAACGATTGTTAATAAATTATTTACTAAGAACATATTTACTAAGAACGATTTACACCTTCAACACCGTTTCTCTTTCAATCGCCTTCAGCACCATGGCGATGACGTGGATGTTCGAGTGCGCTGAAAAAATTGCTGGTTGAGGTCGCTGTAAAACGATTTGGCACCTTTCGTAGTCTTCAGGGTATCTTGGAGGGGAGAAGGTGCCCACTATTGAGGTTAACACATAGCACGTAAATCGTAGTACCTCATATTGGTAATCTCTAGCAGTAGTACTTTCCCATCTTATCGCAGATTTTATGCAGATAACTTACCCCAAAACATTGCCTACCTTTGCCTTAAGTCATTGCCATAACAACAACCCATCACTTCTCATTTTCCTTAATTGGTTTTCCTCAGAAATAAAAGCGGATGACAGAATCAGCTCAACGAAATCGATAGTAAAGCAACTTCTAGCCGAACCGCTCGTACAAGTCTTCTTTGCTCTGATCGGCGCGTTCACTTGACCAGAGTTTTCTGTCTGTTGTTGCTATCATGATCTACTTGTTATATCTTTATTATTATGTCGGGCTGTCAAGTCCGTGTTACATAAATAAATAAATAAATACATAAACTCCAAACCACATCGATTCATCTGTGGAATTGGCTCCAAAATTGTAATCCTGACTCATCATCGAATAACAAAGGTAACCTCTCGGCACTGACAACACCAATCGAGGTTTATTTAACTTGTGCCCTTGTTGAAAGCAGTAGGTCTGAACAAGCTATTTTTAGCTCCAGATCACTTTTGTTCCGAATCATTTTTGCTCCAAATCACTTTTGCTTCAGATCACTTTTGGTCCTAGATCACTTTCGCTCCAGATTACAGGTGACATCCAACTTCAGATGGTCACAGCTCCTATAGTTATCGTTTTTTTGCCTAATTTATGTCGGACACTTGATGACATTGATGAAAAAGAGAAATATACAAGAAAACTCGGGGTTTATACCCTTTCTTCTCCATATTCGTCTTAAAACGAGATCTGGACACAATACACGTAAATAACATGGAGACGCTGATGTTTTTTTAACTGATTAGAACCCCAGAAACCCTCTTGCTGCATCCATACATTTTCCACACTTACACTACGTAATTGAGATGCTGGAAGAATGCAGAAAGAGCGCCCTAAGTATATTCATGAATTCACGCACGACTGAAAAGGGTTAAGAATCGCTAAATTTTAATCAGTAACCGTTGAGCATACGAGAAACACGTTCTGAACTATTTTTCATTGTAAACTGAATAACGTTCACTAGTGCGTTAAAAAATGTGGAAATATGGTCGAATTTTACGCAGTTCCAACCAAAAAATTACTACCGACGATGAATTAAAAAAAAAAAGTGTAAAAAGCCTTTTTGGTATCCATTCTAGGTTTGTGGAATGTGACACCCTGTTTTTTTTTTTTAAATATTGGTCTGATCGTATAGTTCTCCACCAGTATAATCCACAGATTGGTGTTCTGAATTGAGTGAACGTTTTTAAGATAAAAGTTCTTGTTTGCAGTTCTTGTGCATGTGCGTTCGTACGCACACGTTGGTGTTCAGCTGAGCCTTCAAATGGCATTATTGTTGGTAATAGGGAAAAAATGATTAAAATTCAATGTACGATTTAAAAACTTCCATTTAGTTCCACGTTGAAGTAGAAGAAATGTAATAAATTACGGTCACAGTCTTTGGGTGGAAGTTTTCATTGGCGAGGGGTTTTAATTCGTTTTTCCTAAGTTATCGCACTAAAAGTACTTAGTGGATGTAGGAGGCGGAGTAACCGACGGGAGCGGCGTGAGCGTAGGTGGCGACGGCGGGGGCGGCGTAGGAGACAGCGGGAGCAGCGTAGGCGGTCTTGACAACAGCGGGGGCGGCGTAGGCAGCGACAGCGGGAGCGGCGTAGGAGACGGCGGGAGCGGCGTAGGCGGTCTTGACGACGGCGGGAGCAGCGTAGGTGGCGACGGCGGGAGCGGCGTAGGCGGTCTTGACGACAGCGGGAGCGGCGTAACCGTAACCGGCACCGTATCCGTAACCAGCGCTGTAGACGGAGGGAGCGGCGATCACGGCCTTGTTGACGGTTTTGTAGGTGTTAGCGTAGGAGGTGGCGACGGGAGCGTGGGCAACGACAGGGGCGGCGTAGGAGACAGCGGGAGCGGCGTAGGAGACGGCAGGGGCGGCGTAGGCGGTCTTGACTACGGCGGGAGCGGCGTAGGAGACGGCGGGAGCGGCGTAGGCGGTCTTGACGACAGCGGGGGCGGCGTAGCCGTAGCTAGCACCGTAGACGGCGGGGGAGGAGTAGCCGTAGCTAGCGCCATAGACGGCGGGGGCAGCAATGGGAGCTCCAACGTAGCCAGCTGAGACAGCGGCGAAGAAGAGGGGAAGGACGGCCTGCAACAGAAATTTCATTGAAATTGGACTGGCTCTTTTCTCTGCTAAATTTATTATCACATATTTCTAATTTAATTTTTGGTAAAAATTGGGTTGATGATTTGCAAAAAACACTATGAGGTACAAATATCAATTCAATATTGAAATGAATATTTCAGCGTGAAAAATTAATGGTAAAAATTGTAGGAGAAATTTCGAACTCACCAACTTGAACATGATTGATTGGGGTGGTGTTGTCTGTCGTGTGGTACAGTGTCCTCACTCTGCCCGCTCTCAGCTTATATACTCCCGGTCACTTGGCTTTGACCTCCGCCGTACAACTCGGGGAGTCCCCCACCTCGTCCATCTGTGCCTACCTTCCTATATCATTTGGACGAGCCCCCCGAAGTATTCTATCGATTCGGAAGAAACCTTGTATTTTTTTTTTTTTAATTAGGGGCCTCAGAAAGAAATTTGTCTCGAAGATAACGAAACGGGTGCTTTGAGGCCGCAGGTGGTATAAGTTGTACGTGAGAGGAAAGTCCGATTGGAAAATGTCAACGTGTCTTCGGACAACTTCTGATCGTTGAACATACATTCGTAATTTTTCTTATAATACGGACAGAGGGGGATAAACAAAACTTTTCACCACCAGCAGAACCGCAATAGTTTCCACGATTGAGTCACTTAAACCTAAAATTGACTTCAATGCAAAGTCATAACTCATTAGTCGGTTTGCGACCAATTTCGATTGATTCAGACTCGAAAACTTCATGGCAAATGAAAAGTACCCCTTCTCACCAATCTATTATCTCCAAAACAATCGCAAACTATTTTAAAACATTTTTCCTTTACTCTATTTTAGTCGTGAGTCAGGATACAAATACGAACCAACAACCCCCTCAGAATTCCACAGTAAAAAATTCATAATATGTAATTTAATTTACCTAATAAATAATCCAACTGAACTCGTGTGTTACTCATAAAACTTTATCAGGGTTTTTTTTTTTTTTTTTTTTTTTTTTTTTTTTTTTTTTTTTTTTTTCTTAACCGGACTTGAGACCCCATAAAAATCTGAAACTGGCGCCTAAAATAAACAACCAAAAACTGACAGAGAATAAACAAATTTCGGTTATTATTCTGCAATGATCAAGTCGAATCAAGAAACGGACAACATCACGTGAATCAGTATTCAAAAGCAATGAAAATTCATGGTCCACATTAAAGTCTACCATCATCCACCCAAAATTATGGGTAGAATCCAAATCTGCAAGAAAATATTGGGGTTCCATAATATTGAGAAAAGTTTGTGTTGGTTGGCTCGGTTGCGCAGTTGCGCAAATATGATATTTTAGATCTTGCAATAAAAAGGTATGATTATTAAAGGGGGGCGGGGTATTGTGGGACACCCTGTATATTGGTGGGGACAATGGCTACAATATTCTCAGCTTGTTTAGATCAAATTGGGGGAGGAAGGTTGGGGTCAAAATGTGTATTTTGAAAAATGGATTTTCGCGATTTTTGGCGATCTAGGCGTGAGGGGTATCATTTTCGACTAAATTTTGGACGCTGAATCCAATGAGTCGCGTCTCGGAACGATTGGCACCCACCCAAAGAGGTTATGGACGCTGAATCGATTGCAATGAGTCTCCATGCGCCTGGTCCGAGGAATTACCAACCCCTGTGAAAAAATTAGCTGCGTTTTCCGTGAATTTCGAACGTGTTCGTCGAAACGACGACTGGGTACCGTTTAAGGTCATAACTTCAAGGGTACCGTTCCAGGGTTAATATTGAAGATGTGTATCCCCTTCCAGGCCAGAGGCCTCGTTTGGGTCCTATTCGGACAATGTCATCGTCCCCAAATGACATGACAACATTTGGAAATGCCTTTTCGACAATTTTATGAACGTATGGGGTATCATTTTTTACGAAATTTTAACGCTGAATCGATTCAGATGGGAAGCCAGTTCAGGATGAAGATTTGAGCATCACTCGGCCCTATAAAAATTCTGTACTCGAACCAATCAAACGGAAGTATTGAATGGTCTTTAGTCACCTATTTCCGATGAGATTCACAGCTCACGCAAACTCTCTAAACCAGGTGAGCGCTCATTGAGATGCGTTGAGTATTGTGGAGACGGTAACACGGAAAAGAATCGGGTCGAAAGTGTGGTAACAGCGTTGATAACGTGAGTTTGGTGGCCACGATTGCCGTATCACCAAAAGGGCACTTAACTGCAGTAAGAAGCACTTTTATTTGTTTATTTATTTATAAGGGAAACGGGGCAAGCCCAACCGCAAAGAACAGAATATTAATAAGTGTTGAGAGTGGGAGCTAGATGAAGGGTTGTACAAGAGGCGGTCGATAACCAGAGTCAGCAGGTGGTTTGAGGCAGAGATGATGGAAGAGTTGATGAAGGATGGTGCTACAAGTAGTTCGTGGCAGAAAAGGGGGCTGCAAAAGGCATAGCAGAGCGAGAAGCGAGACGAAGCACAGAGAAACCAACACGAGCCAGACGAGCAGGGGCATGCAACCTCAGAGCAGACCATGCAGGAATGACGCGTCGGCACACAGGCGGCTGTCGCTCGGGGAGTCTTGTAGAGAGAAATGAGGGCTGATGCATTGGAGAAATCTCTGGTATTGCTCTTGATGAAGCCATGTATGCGCATGCCACGTAATGCTACCTGTGCTATATGGTCAGAGAAGGAGAGCTTGGAGTCCAACAGCTCGCCAAAGTCGACAATGGCATCCCTCCTGGGAACATGCCCTTAGTTATCTATTTGAGCCGACTCATCAGAGTGGTTCCTTGCCAATGTCTCCTCTCAATTGGATCTCCCTCGGCCACCTTAATGAGGGTTGTCCTCAGTCAGGGTTGGCGGTGCTGTTCCTACAGCCTTCCCCTCTACTTCTGGTGTTCTCCAGGGGTCTCATCTTGGCCTCTCCTCCTCATCTTCGCTATTAATGGCGTTGTTGCTATCCTCAACTGTGTCAACATTCTCATATTTGGTACAGATGGTACGAAGTTCTTCCTTTAGGTGCTTGATCCCTCTGACTCCATTACTCTTCAGCTTCGCAGCAAGCTTGAGGCTTGTTGAGAGGATGTGGACTACAGTGCCCAGGGTCACCAGTTTCACCTGCTCAGCCGGCCGGGCTCTCGCGGACATGTCCTTATTACCCTATGATGGAATGGGGATGAATATAGGCTCTGTTGACACTAGAGAGGATGCAATGTTAGAAGAGGGCCAACTGTTTTATGAAATGCTGCCTAATTGAAAAAAACGTTTACTTCCTGGTGTACTAATACGCTCGAGTACGTCTGGGCTTCCCAAGCATTACTTTTATGTTTGCCTTCCACAGCAGAACCAATTTTCTTAGATAAGCCGGGTAGGCACCCCCATACCACTGGTACCTTATTGAAGAATATACTGCAGCAATAACAAGTACACCAATTTTAGCCATTTCTTGGAAACAGTGGCGTTACATGATAAAAAAAAATAGAGATTTAATTTGCCATGTCTGGAGTGCGTGCAGGAGATGTGATGGTCCCAAGTGAAAAGTTGACTCTAACCCCTAGGTACTTTCTCTTTAAAACGCATTCAATCCAGGCACATTGATTCAATCCAGGCACATTGATAGTGAGAAGCTTCTTAGGCACAGGGACGGACCTTGAGGTCAACATATTGGACAAAGTGCCACCCCCAATAGCATGCACTTCTTTGTTTTATCCTCATTTAGGGTGAGAAAGCTCAGTAACAGCCAGTCGTTAATCCTGTCTAGAAGCGCTTGCATTTCTTCAGTGACTGGTTCCAAAGTACGACCAGAGACCAGGAGAGCAATATCATTGGCGAACAGATATATATTATACTCAGATGAAAGCAAAGCCAGGATGTTGATGTACTTTAAAAAGAGGACTGTCCCCAACATACAGCCCTAGATTACTCCATAGTTGATGGGTTTCACCTCACTGTCAGCGCCAAGCCAAGCTATCACCAACGATTCCCGTCATTTCGAGGGGGCTGAGTAGAATAGTCCTGTTGATCATGTCAAACGCCTGTTCAAGATCCAGAAAAACAAGAACATACTTCCACCTTGCACCCCTGGAACTGCAAAGCCGCTGGGTGAAGTGGAACAGGGCATCCTCTACCTCTCAGGACTCTCTGAACCCAAATTGTGCCAAGCTGAGAAGACCGATCTCCTAAACATACCGAGCCAAACAAGACTTGACCCATCTAACAACAATCTAGGCAATGACTCTCAACATGGATATTGTTCTGTAACCACCATTAAAAATTGGGACCACCTTCGCCACCCTAAATATTCCACTAATGGATCGACTTAGGAAAATAAAACATCATCAAGTATCATTATTCTAGGAACAGTGACGTGCCGAACTCTTCAAAATGAGAACAATTTTATTTTTAAAAGGTCATTTGCATGCCTACTGCTTTGCTCTGTTCAGCTTCCAATATATTGTTGAAACTTTCAGTTGTGGGTCGTCAAATATGTTGCATTCACCACCCTAAGCACACAGAGCACTCTAACTTGAATCCTGTGCACCTAATTAGCTCAGTCAAATGAAATCGAGAGCGTCGAGTTGCATATTTGCTTTTCACACATAGAAACCACCCGTTAAAGTCTCTAATCCGAGACACTGAACGTTCAACGCAAATATTTTTATAGTCGCTTTCGTAAACATTTTTTATGATTATTTTACGACGCAACAGTGCACGAGTTCCACTGTTTCTACTGATGAAGCTCAAAAATTGCTGCTTGCAATATTATGAGCCTCAATTCCGCGATGTCGGATCAATAAATCCAATTAGAGGAGACAGGACTTCAACTGCTTGTACAATTTTAGCAGAAAAATGTTCCTACTGCACCGTATTATTGCTTGAGGTTCATGTCTATTCCCATTTCAGTTTTATATAGTCTTATCTAAATGGGTAGGAGTAATGAATGGTAAGTGATAGACATTCGTAAAATTATTATCGGGACGGTATTTTCGTTTTATTTTGAGTCGGGGAAAGTGTAATAAATTATTTACCTATATACAGGCAGTCTTCATTGAGAGCATTGGAAATGTGGTAACGAGGAAGTATTTTGTGATTTTCAAAAAATGAAATTTGAAACACCTAAATTACTTTAAAGTTAATTTAGTGGATGTAGGAACCGTAGGCAATGGGGGAGGAGTAGGCGACGGGAGCGTGAGCAACAGGGGCGGCGTAGGCAATGGGGGCAGCCTTGACGACGGCGGGAGCGGCGTAAGCGACGGGGGCGGCGACGACGGCCTTGTTGACGGTCCTGTAGGTGTTAGCGTAGGAGGTAGCGACGGGAGCGTGGGCAACGACGGGAGCGTGTGCGACGATGGGGGAGGAGTAAGCAATGGGAGCGGGGGCGGCGTAGGCAAGGGGAGCAGCCTTGACGACGGCGGGGGCGGCGTAGCCGTAGCTAGCTCCGTAAACGGCGGGGGCAGCGATGGGAGCTCCCAAGTAGCCAGCTGAGACAGCGGCGAAGAAGAGGGGAAGGACGGCCTGCAACAGAAATTTCATTGAAATCAGCTACGTCTGACTTTTCCCCTTTAATCGTGCTAATCTTAATCCTCATGAAAGTGTGTGATGTAATTTATATTGAATTATTGAATAATTTCATCTGCTGCACTCAGTTGCTCAAACATTGAAGGATTTTTTTTTTTTTCAAATAGATTATTATTATATTTAATATGGAAGTGACATACAGCATACGGATACTTGTTAGGGAGTATGCTAAGGCTTTAGGTTAGTTTCTCAACATATTATACGTGTGATTTTCACGATAGTGTACTCACCAACTTGAACATGATTGCGGTTGGGGGTGTTTGTCGTTCTGTAGATTGGTACAGTACAAACCCCCAGACCCGGTCAAGAGGTTTATATAGTTGGGTTCTCGTGGTAGGAAGTACAGTACCGAGAGAAGGGAGATAGCCCTATCCCCACTAGGGCTCCATATGCGGCCAAAGGCAAACGGACGGGTTTCTTTTGTGCGGAGGACTCGGCGCAATTGGTTTCGAGTCCGTTCAATTGTACGGAGCGCCCTTGGAAGTTTGGACGGCGGCGGGGTTTTCAATGTGATTCATTTACGTGGTCCTTTTGGTCATCAAAAGAGGGAAAAAGTGTTGATTTTTTTATGCCCTTTAAAAACAACAACATTTGGTAATTAGCCAACCTTCAAATCGTTATCTGAGGTAACCAACTTCTCCATCACTTGATTGCCACTTCTAAATAAATTAATTAATACAATTAAAAATGAAAATAACGATGAATCAAAAGAACTGAAAAATCTAGAAATTAGTATTTGCCATCATGTATATACAAAAAAGTAGGAAAAACCAGCAAAATAATCGATACATGAATTAATGAATTAATTAGATTTATTCAATCGCAAATTATATCACATTACCAACAGCTTTTCATGGAATGGAATACACCCCAAGCCCTGTGAGATATGGGGGAGTTGCGTACCCAATTTTTATAATTATTTGTATATAGATAATTCATACGATTAAAAATAAAAAGATAAGGGGGAACATTTTAGTTATAAATAGAAAAGAAAATCAGTTTATTAGCATACTTGTCGAAAGGGATTGACTGCGATATGAACCAAGAGATATTATCCAAGAGAATATTCGATTTTTTTAAATAGTTTGAATTTGATGGAAGCGAACGGATCAAATAAGCCATATAATGATAAATACACTTAGAAGTGCTCGATAACTTGGATTTTGGAGCAGGATTAGTGTGATTTTTGGCAATCTAGGCGTGCGGGGTATCATTTTCGACTAAATTTTGGGGCGCTGAATCTAACGAGACAGGTCCCGGAACGATTGGGGCCCACTGGAAGAGGTAATGGGCCAAAATAGGTATCCATCCACCCATTTCGAATGTGTTTTCGAGATTTCTGGTACCTTGGCGTGTGGGGTATCATTTTCCACTAACTTTTTGACGCTGAATCGATTGGTATGGGTCCGGTACACGTCACGCCTACTGTTTTCCCCATTTTCGATATTTTTGGCGATTTAGGCGCGTGAGTTATTGTTTTCCACAAATTTTTGGGCGCTGATTCGATCGGAATGAGTCTCCAAGCTCCTGGTACGAGGAATAACCAACCCCTGTGGAAGAACAGCGAATAGTCGTATCAAGAAACAAATAGCGTGAATCAGCGTTAAAAACACCGGGTTGGTTATTCCTCGGACCACTCGCATAAAGACTAATTTAAAAATAGATTCAGCGTCCATAATTTCCTCCGGTGGGCACCAATCGTTCTGGGACCCGTCTCATTGGATTCAGCGTCCAAAATTTAGTGGAAAATGATACCTCACACGTTTAGGTACCAGAAATCTCGAAAACACACATTCAAAATGGGTAAATAGGTGCCCATTTTGACCCATAACCTCATCCAGAGGGCGTCAATCGTTTTGGGACCCATTTCATTGGATTTGACGTCCAAAATTTAGTGGAAAAAGATACCCCACACGCCTAGGTACCAGAACAGTAAAAATTCATGTGCCACACATTAAAGTTCACCATTACCCACTGTTAGGCAATTTAGGGGTTGCGCAACATTGCGTGCTCGCTGGTTGTGCGCAACCAAACAAATTTATTGAGGGTTAAAATTTTCATGAAATTTTGGGTAGAATCCGAATCTACAATATAAGATTGGGGTTCCCATTTAAAATAAGAATGTGGTGTCACTTGCGCTCAGTTGTGCGCCGTGCGCCAATATGATATTTGAGATCTTTGCAATAAATATAAAGATTCAAAAAACGTTTTCATGTTTTCTCCAATTTGGAAACCCAGTATACACAATTGATTGAACAAAGTAATGATTAAATTTTATTCAATATGTTGCAATATGAGAAAAAATGCTCGGTCTGAGCCTCCCCCTTACGTTGAAAAACAAGGGTCCAGTCTAGGATCCCACTATCTGTGGAATACTCAAAAAGTGGCCGCAAATTTGAGCTCATTATCGTATCCAAAGAATAAACTCGACGCAAATTAACCAGATAATAACGCTGCGGTGCACCAGGCAGGAAATCGTTCGACGAATGATTCAGCTCTCGTTTATAAACGCTACAATAATTCCAGAAACGTGCACGTTGATCGAACGGAAAAAAATCCACCGTTCAGGATCAAGGTGAATAAAGGCACTCAAGGTCGCTTATCGTGTCTGAATAGCGAAAAGGGGTAATTTTGCGAACTTTCTCGTGACGTCTAAGGACAATGACTGCGCGCGTCTCGCTTCCGCATGTTGGAACGAAAACAGACGAAATTGGGTATAAACTTACTCATATTTACTTGGAACCACTTGAAATCTACTCCACAATCATACTAAATTGATAGCTCTGAAAAACACAGAGAAAAGCTCAAAAGTGTTGTTCAGTTTGTAACGTGAATAGTACATTCAGAGCAGTGGAGTCTAACAAAAATACTTTTTCAGTTCCTTTTTTGAAAACGCTGCAAATTTATTCTCAAGGGTTGGTTATTCTCGGACAAGCAGCATGGAGGCTCATTTCAATCGATTCAGCGTGCAAAAATTAGTGGAAAATGATACCCCACACGCCTAGGTACCAGAAATATCGATAACCCACGTTCGAAATGGGTAGATAAGACACCCATTTTGACCCATAAACTCTTCGGGTAGGCACCAATCGTTCTGAGACCCGTCTTATTGGATTCAGCGTCCAAAATTTAGTCAAAAATGATACCCCACACTCCTCGATGGCAAAAAATCTCGAAAATTCATTTTTTTTAAACAAAATGTTGACCCCTACCTCCCAAATTTGGTCCGATCGGGCTGAAAAGTTTCGAAGACTAAGTAGAGCCGGAAATGTGCCTCTGACAAAAATTTCGATTTTTTGATGATTTTACTACTTCAAAAATCGGCGTGGACGGCGGACGGACATTTCATTATTTTGATCTAGACACATTAAAACGTCCAGTAAAATCTTGGGCCGAATCAGAGAGATTGAATTTTTGCATGAAAAGATAGTTTGATTATGTATGGACTCATATATGACATTTTGAGACTGGTGCATGTTAGGACAATCAGAATATCAAGTTACATCATTTTGAAAATAACCTTTATTCCAGAAAATGAATGAAACTATACACATTTGAACAACATAAAATGAATTTCCGTTTAAATTGTAATTTAGGCGTAGTGTATCCTGATTAATTAGCACACTACAAACTGTATCACAATCGGAATTCCAAATGAAACCTATCGAGGGCAATCGATCTTGGCCATGCAGTCTCTCGTGTGACAACAGCAATACGGAAGATGCTGAAACCTCTAATGGCGAATAGCTTCGCTCGAAGGGGGTTTTATCAGAATACTTTGAACCTTAGTTGGCTACCGAGTGACCGGTACAAACCAGTTCAAGTTTTCTGTGACCATTTTTAGAGACAACAACCGTACGGGGACACTTAAACGGTACATAACATTCTCGAAGCGTCGAAACCTTCTTGGTGGCTGCGACAGCTATCGGCGTATATCCGATCAAAACAAATCGATTCTTTTTGACATCGAAACGACGAAGTATCCGTACTTTTGATATCGTTGATGATCAAGTGGTGCGGATACACCAGGTCTCTTCTAATTGGAAATATGTCCGATAATTGGGAAAATTTTTACCGAAATCTCCTTGTCTTAGGGTCGCTTGTAGGAAAATCACTCACAAGTCGGAAATTTTCGCCAAATTCATTGTTTTCCTAGAACGCGTCGAACTTTATCGATACACAGAAGTATCAAAAGAATGATATTCAGATATCCTAATTACTCGTACCTATTGGTCATTATCATACAATGCGATTTACGCCCCTACAATCGTGTAACACGCTTACAGAATCAATTGTCTGATTGTTCCTTGAGTAAGAGGTGTGATCAACGACTTCAGAGTGCTCTTGTATAACATTCATGGAGCACATTGGCAAAAATAAAGAGCTAGGTAATAAATAGAGAGCCTCACAAGGTCTGTCCCTGTAAATCGATATTTTTTATATTAAATTTTCACTCATACCCTCTCCACATTTGAGCAATTTAGCTGAAGAATTTAGATTGACAACAGCCAAAATGAGGTTCCTGACTAACATTTCACAATTTAAAAAAAAGTACCAAGTATTTATTATCAAAACGCTGCAAACTCTTTCACAGGGGTTAGTTATTCCTTGAAACGAGCATGGTGACTAATTCAAATTGATTCAGCGTCCAAACTTAGTGGAGAACTATACCCTACACTTCTAAATCGTCTGAAATCTCGAGCATGGGGAAACTGGGAAAAAAGCAAGGTGTGGCGTTACCCGGACCCATTCCAATCGATTTAGGGTCCAACATTTAGTCGAAAACAACACCCCTTACGCCTAAATGACCAAAAATGTCGAAAATCCACTTTTCGGAAAACTATTTGACCCATACATACCCCAAATTCGGCCTGATCGGACTGAAAAGTTTTGAGGACCAACTAGAGCCAGCAATGGGTCCTTGGCCGCCTATATATCTGTGGCAAGAGATATCCCCTATCGGTTATTATAAAAAAAAGTAAATAAATAAGAAAATTTAAAAAATAGTATTACAACCGTTCGATTGAACATGAACATAAACCCAGGGCGAATGCCTTGCGAATGTTTCGCATGATTTTGAACATGGGTTTTCGAGATTTCTGGTACCTGGGCATGTGGGGTGACATTTTTGTTGTTAAATTTTGGACTCTGAATCGATTAGAATGAGTCCGGGACACGCCACACCCATTGTTTGCCATTTTCCCCATGTTCGATATTTTTGACGATTTAGGCGTGTGAGGTATTATTTTGAACTGAATTTCGAACGACAAATCCAAAGAGATGGGTCTCAGATCGATCGACGTCCATTGGATGAAGTTATGGGTCAACAATTGTATCTATCCACCTTATATCCTTTAAGAAGTGGGTTTTCGAGATTTGTAGGCGTGTGGAGAATAATTTTGCACTAAAGTTTGGACGCTGAATCGATTGGAATGTGTCTCAATGCTCCTGGAGGAAGAGCGAGCCCCTT
>CM034008.1:6394105-6665814 GCA_019603395.1 Cyrtorhinus lividipennis
GTGTTTTTTTCTGAATAGGTTCTGAGCTTAAGAGAGTGCCGGAGGACAACCAGGGAAGGGGGGGGGGGGGTCGCGACGGTGTTGCTGTCATAATATTGTCGCCGCGGTATTTCGAGTTTATTTTTAGAGTTTGGATGAAAAAAAAAATGATAATGCGAATTCCGGTTCAACGGGAGTCGTCCAGCGCAATTTTCCTGAAGGGGATTTCCTGCTGTAAAAGAACTCGTCGTTCCGGTATGTGAACAATGTTGGGAATGTCGATCGAATTAGGGCATTCTAATATAAAATGGGGACTTAGAACGATCTCGGAGCATTTTGAAGGGCGGAATGGCAGCTAAAAAGCTCCGATGGAGTTCTCGTGAGTTGAAAAAACCACTCAAGACTTCTATCATAGGAAAAATACGAGTTTAAAACTTGGCTTCCGAATCTGCAAAGCAGCCGTAGATTTGATTTCGCCTTTAAAATTAAGGCTTCTGTCTAGCTTCCTGCTACATTTTGCTTCTCAGTTCTTTGTGTTCGATTCATTCAATCTGAATTTATACTCATCATAATTGATACCATTAGTACTATTATAAATAAATAAATCTGAGGTCATACAGTCGTGGTAACAGCACTAACATCTAGGGATGACCGATACCAATCGATATCGATACGGTATCGATACTTTTCTTCCGATACCGATCTTTTTAGTATCGATACTTTGCTTTCGATACCGATACCGGTATCGGAAAAAATAATCGGTATCGAAAAAGTATCCAACAGTAACAGTACCTCAAATTTTTGTTAAAAATTACCAATTAAGAATCAAGAAGGCCCTCTCCTAAAGGAGAGAAGAACTTCGAGTATTATACTATAGACTCGAAGGTATGTACTCAAAGGGTCAGAAGCTTTGGAGAGAGATCTCTCTTCCCTGCTTTGGCTAGGGGTAGTCTTGTGAAGAAGAAGAATGCCTTGCTATCATACCAGTAATAAAACAGTGTTAAATGTGTTATTCCGTGGTCACTTTGTTGTTACTTTTGTGTTCATTGATAAGGTGATTTACTTAAGCGTGTGACGCGGTGATTATATTATATAAGGTTCTGATTTAATGGGAGGAAAGCAGCGAAATTGCGCGAAAAGCATCAGCAAAACACATTCTGTGTTTCAATAATTTCGTCTGAAGTATGTAAATAGTGGTAACCGGGGGCAAGCCCCCTGGCGAGACGCGGAGCACCGAGTTTTGATTCGATACCGATACTTGTTGGTATCGATACTTTTGATCCGATACTTGCTTGGTATCGATACCATTCTTTCGATACCGATACTAGTACTCATATCGATCCTCCCCCGGTATCGATCATCCCTACTAACATCACATATTGGGCAGACCACAGGATCGTCCTCGGTTTCGATTGCAAAACTAACTATCGATACCTCCCACCCCTACACCACTTATGACCCATAACCTCTTCCAGTGGGCGCCAATGTTTCCTCGACCCGTCTCATTGTGTTCAGCTTCCAAAATTCAGTGGAAAATTATACCCCACACGCCTAGACTGCCTAAAATCAGCCCAATGGGTCTGCCATAATGAGTGATGGATTCAATCATGCCCAATGGACTCATAGGTTGAGAGCACACAATCATGTTACTGTCTTTAGATCAGAAAGAGTGAGCAACTCGATTGTTAGTCCCTATGCATTGACATTATTCCCTAATTTACAATAATTATGAGCTTATGTGTCCTGTGTCCCCATCTCAATACTTTCCTTGTTGAAATTTGACTTATAATTTAACCAACAAATTACATTGTTCACATACACAATCCTCTGAAGGGACATGAGGGAGCTGAAAGTCGTTTGCAGTTCTCTCTTGAGGGTTGATGAATGATTGAACTTCAAGTAGGAAATTGTGGAATAGGGGACCAATGCAGATCTGAGCTGGCTAGAGTGCAGTATTTTCTTGCACAATTCATTTAAGATGCGCAGTCAGTGAAAGGTTTCCCGCAGTTTGAGACTTTTTGTCAGTTTCTGATGGTTATTCCTTGAATAAATCAACCGATGTTTTCATGCAGAAAGTCAATCCCTCAGGTTCGGCCCAAATTTTGGGAAAGAAGGGGGTAGGGGTCAAAATGTGTATTTCGGAACATGGATTTTCTAGATTATCGGCGATCTAGGCATGTGGGGTATCATTTTCCACTAAATTTTGGACGCTGAATCGATTGGAATGAGCCTCCATGCTCCCACTCCTATAATAACCAACCCCTGTGAATGAATTTGCAGTGTTTTTTCTACTCGATATGTCTGAAAATACACATAAAAGAGGAATATTACGATAATCGTGACCAAAAAGCAGGTATGTGTCTCAGGTTGGCGCAAATGTATGAAAACAAGAATGCATTCTATGTTAAGAGTCCGCTAAATGAGTATATCATAGGTGAAAATCTACAGCTAAGCGATTAGACATTGCATTTGTGCAGTTATTCATTCCCACAGGTGGCATGAGCTTGCAGAAGATAAATTTTAACGGGATAATTGTCCCCTCAATGTAGCCAATTGACAAATTCTATTCCAACAAATTATGAATTCACAAAAGCACCAACCGCTACTCGATTGTATCACTCATCAATATTCAATTTCATGTGATATAACCAAGTAGTAACATCTTTGGAAATTGCAAATTCTAGCGGCTATAGAGTTTTTTTTTTCCTGTCCACTTAGACTTGTGTATCATTTGGTTGGTTATTCCTGAGCTGGCTGATGTGCGGTCTCTTCTTGCACAACTCAATCAAGAGGTGCAATCAGTGAATGATTTCCCGGAGATTTGAGAATTCTTGCCTTATTTGGTCGGTTAGGTGTTCCTTGGATAATTAACCTATGTTTTCTTGCAGAAAGTCAATCTCTCCGGTTTGGCCCTAGTTTTGGTAAAAGAGGGGATAGGGGTCAAAATTTGAAATAAAAAAAATGGATTTCCGAGATTTTTGGCCATTTCCGACCAAATTTTGGCCGCTGAATCTTATGAGACGGGTCCCGGAATGATTGGCGCCCACCGGAAGTGTTTATCGGCCAAAATGTGTATCCATCTACCCATTTCGAATATGTTTTTTCAATATTTTAGCTACCTAGGCATGTGGGGTATCATTTTCCACTAAATTTTGAACGCTGAATCGATTGGAATGAGACTGTGAGACTCCTCACTCACTTTTTCCCCAATTTTCTTCATGTTCCTAGTCCAAGGGATAACCAACCCCTGTGAAGGAAGCGTTTCTGACATCTAGGCGTGTAGGGTATCATATTGTTGCGAGCTCGCACCTGCGCCGGTCAAATGGGCTGCTGGCGTCGCAAGGTCAACGACCTGTGGAGGATTAAGGGTCTCGAACATTCGGGAACCTCCCCGTTTGCTTCAGACAACACGTCGAGTTCCCGGAACCAGGGAACGTTCTGGAAGGTACTCGACCGAGAGGCAGCAGGTATAAAACGGGCCCAGAAATGCCGCGCAGTTCAGTTCAATTTGGAGTCTGGATATAGACACTTCGGGTTCAACTCCTATAATAAATAATTACCATTGCATTTGATGGTCCTGTTAGTGACATTGTTATTTGGCAGTAATATTTAATGGCAACATGATTTTCAACACAATTATCAATGTGAATTCCTCGTTGGTAGCCTCTGGTATTTACTCCATACTGGGGTAATCTCGTATTCAGCATAAGAATAATAAACAGTAATCAAACAGGTGAGTTCACATCTCCATTTCCCATCTGAGAGCGATTTGAAGGACCTGCATTATGCGGGCAGAGAATTGAGATGTTCGTCGTGAGCGATGTTGACATCTGACACGTCATCTACCGTTACGAATGAGACAATATAACTGTCTGAGGTTTTTTTTTAACGAAAAAAAATTATAATAACTTGAATGCTTTAGAAACTAGCGTTGTGTTTGAATAATCATAGTACTACTGAATGTTATAATGACGGGGCAAAGCGGCTAATTGCTTGATAGTTTTCGCTGCGTTCGTGTCCATCAGTTCGTTCCAGGTGGTTTTTTGGACTTTCAAGAAGCGGGTTCGGATGTTGAAATCGTGGGATGGACTTGACGCTGAGGTGGGATCCTGACCGGATGATTTATTATGTGGCGGAAATAGTTCGCTAAAGCGACTCAACACTAATGACGCGTTCGAAGAACTGACACTGAAGAGGGCCGCGAAGGCTGTTCACCTCTCGAGAGAGCGATTGGAATTTTGTTTTGGTTCAAACACGTGTTTCCTAGTCGGATTGTTGTCAGATAGGCGAACAAGTGAGGGAAGTAACTAACAGATAGTTTTGGTTGGTTGTTCCTTGCCACAAGAATTTTTAAGAAACTTTCAAGGGGTCTAGATCAAAATAAGCATTTGACCGTCCGCCGTACACGCCGACTATGGTAGTAGAAAATTTTGGACCCTGAGTCGATTAAAATGGGTCCGGGACCAGCCACACCCACTGTTTCCCCCATTTTTCTCATGTTGAAGAAATGAGTCTCCATGCGCCTGGTCCGAGGAACAACCAACCCCTGTGAATGAATTTGCAGCGTTTTGGTTGGTTATTCCTTGAATAATCAACCTATGTTTTCATGCAAATGGTCAACCTCTCCGATTCGGCTCAAAATTTTTTTCTGGACGTTTCATGATGTCCTGATCAAAAAACGCTGCAAATTCTTACACAGGGGTTGGTTATTCCTCGGACCAGGCGTATGGAGACTCATTTCATAAACATGGGGGAAATGGGGAAAACAGTGGGTGCGGCGGGTCCCAGACCCATTCCAATCGATTCAGGATCCAAAATTTAGTGGAAAATGATACCCCACACGCCCAGATACCGGAAATCTCGAAAACGCATATTCAAAATGGGTAATATATCCCCGATTTGACCCATAACTTCTTCCAGTGGGTGCCAATCGTCCTGAGAACCACATCATTGGATTCAGCTTCCAAGATTTAGCGGAAAATGATACCCCACACGCCTAGGTTCCAGAAATCTCAAAAAAACATATTCAAAATGGGTAATATATACCCAATTTGACCCATAACTTCTTCTAGTGGGTGCCGATCGTTCTGGGGCCCATTTCATTTGATTCAGCGTCCAAAATTTAGTGGAAAATGATACCCCACTCGCCTAGATCGCCCAAAATCTCGAAAATCCATTTTTCAAAAAACACATTTTGACCCCTACCCCGCCCAAATTTGGTCCGATCGGGCTGAAAAGCTTGGAGGACCGTCCTAGGCCGGGAACAGACCCCTGACCCAAATTTCAGATTTTTAGAAAATTTTCTACTACCAAAAACGGCGTGGACGGCGGACGGCGGACGGCGTACGGCGTACGGCGGACGGACATTGACCTTATTTGATCAGGACATCATGAAACGTCCAGAAAAAAATTTTGAGCCTAATCGGAGAGGTTGACCATTTGCATGAAAACATAGGTTGATTATTCAAGGAATAACCAACCAAAAGGTCAATGTCCGTCCGCCGTACGCCGTCCGCCGTCCACGCCGTTTTTGGTAGTAGAAAATTTTCTAAAAATCTGAAATTTGGGTCAGGGGTCTGTTCCCGGCCTAGGACGGTCCTCCAAGCTTTTCAGCCCGATCGGACCAAATTTGGGCGGGGTAGGGGTCAAAATGTGTTTTTTGAAAAATGGATTTTCGAGATTTTGGGCGATTTAGGCGAGTGGGGTATCATTTTCCACTAAATTTTGGACGCTGAATCCAATGAAATGGGTCCCAAAACGATCGGCACCCTCTGGAAGAAGTTATGGGTCAAATTGGGTATATATTACCCATTTTGAATATGTGTGTTTGAGATTTCTGGAACCTAGGCGTGTGGGGTATCATTTTCCGCTAAATCTTGGACGCTAATTTCAATGAAGTGGGTCCCGGAACGATTGGCACCCTCTGGAAGAAGTTATGGGTCAAATTGGGTATATATTACCCATTTTGAATATGCGTTTTCGAGATTTCCGGTACCTGGGCGTGTGGGGTATCATTTTCTACTAAATTCTGGATCCTGAATCGATTGGAATAGGTCTGGGACCCGCCGCACCCACTGTTTCCCCATTTCCCCCATGTTGAAGAAATGAGTCTCCATGCGCCTGGTCCGAGGAATAACCAACCCCTGTGAATGAATTTGCAGCGTTTTTACAAATGGATTTTTGATATTTTCGGCGATCTAGGGCTGTGGGGTAACATTTCCGACTAAATTTTGGACGCTGAATCAAATTAAACGGGTCACGGAACGATTGGCACCAACCGGAAGAGGGTATGGGTCAAAATGGGTATTTATTCACCTACTTCAAAAGTGAGTTTCCGAGATTTCTGGTACGTAGGCGTGTGGAGCATCATTTTCCGCTAAATTTTGGACGCTGAATCGATATGAATGAGTATCCATGCTCCTGGTCCGAGGAATAACCAATTCCTGTGAATGACTTTGCAGCGTTTTTAATGTTTCGTTAGAATTTGACTGAGGAAATATGGCGTTAGCAGGTAACAACAGAACACAGTGACTTTGTTCAGCTGAGTGATTAGCAAAAAGTTAGCTAAAATTAGAACTTTTTATGAACCAATATTCTTGAACTGGTGAGTCCTGAAGAAAGTGAAAATTGTAAATGTTTAATTTTGTTACTCTTCTCCTAAACCCTATTTTCATCCCATTTGACGCGAAATTCAATTGTCTTCAAACGTTATTTGTAGGCAATTACGGTGAGGTAACGGCCTACCCGCAACTTCTAGATAAGATCAAGTTAAGTTTATTTTACGAGTCAAAGTACCCAAAGAAGAGCTTCCCACCTCGCTATCTGGTCTGGACTGACCCCATAAGTTGATTAAGGTCCATCCAGTATTCAGGAACTCATGCATTCCCAAACATAACCTATTCGCGAGGTTATAAGGATATAAGGGCGAGATACAGAACCTCACCTCATAAATAAGCTGAAATTCTAGGCGCAGTTTTGCCACAATTCAACAAAAGCATCGGCCTAGAAGTCACTGCGCTTTTCATTCTTCTCTTTTCGTTGGTTATTCCTTGAATAAGCAATTCATGCTTTCATGCCCAAGGTCACGGCGGGTTCGACCGTCTCCGATCTGGGCGATTCATGATGCTGCTAATTCTTTCACAAGGGTTAGTTATTCCTTGAATCGATTCAGCTTCCAAATTTTTTGGAAAATCATCACACACGCCTGTTATTCAGGAGAGCTAAGAGCGATAAGGACATCTTTCTACTCTGAACGGATTTTCCCGGAATAAAGCTACTGTGTTGGCCATGATATTGTTTGAGTGCGTTATCTTCACCATTTAAGTCGATTGAGAGGATTATTATTGAATTATAGAACACTCAATTGGTGAGTTTGCTATCGTGTTACTTTCCCAAAACACAATTTGTCACCAACGCAATCGACAACCCCAAATATCTGGCATTCGCCGCTCATATAAATATTTTTGAATAATTTATAACGGATCGCATGGTTTGTGTATGTTGAAGGAAAACGCTGCAATCCTTTTACCAGGGTTGTGTAAGCCCCCAGGCTTGCTGCCTCCAGAAGGCCAGAAGGGAGGGAGCATGCGCCAGGATGCGCGCGCAGCTCCTGCCTGGACATCGCATTTAGAGAGGCCCAGCGCTCACTCGTTCCAAAGGCGTGAGGCGTCCAACATGTTGGAGTTATATATTTTTGTAACCTGTCGTGCAAGTGCATCTCATTCAGTCCATCCTGGCTTTGTCCTGTGCTCGCTCTGAAGTGAACTCTGCAACTGTGCTGAAGTCGACCGAAGCTGTAATATTGTGTTCCCCATGAGATAAAGGACTCAAGTTAATAAGCCTTGCTGTGTACCTGCGGGACAGCGAGCCCCCTCCTGTTTTTCCTTCGACGTCGACGCCGTTTTCGTCAGCCGGTATCGTTGCACTTGCTCATTAAATTGTATTTCATGTATATCATAATTTCATGTATCTTGTATTAATTGTATTTTATGCTCCACATGTTGTCTAATTTACTTTGTTGAATTACTTTTTCTTGTATCAATTCTAGCCCAGGTTGAGGCATATTTTCCTTTGCAACGAGTCCTTGTTTTCAATTATAATTCAGTTTGTATCAATGTATCTTATGTTCATCCTTGGTATCCCTAGTTGCTCAGTCGTAAGTCTTGAACTTACATCCTGTATCCTCTCGCTAGGTCCCTTCCAAATTCTCCGAAGAAACCCGAATTAAATTATAGTAAATTCATAACAGATTTTAATTCGAGAGAGGCTTACAGTTGGTTATTCCTGAAACCAGTAGCATGGAGAGCCCCAGTATTAAGGGCGAACCTAACCTCACAAATAAGCGGACATTGAAGGCGCAGTTTTGCGACAATTCTCCCGAATCGGCGCACTAGTCACAGCGCTTTTCATTCTTCACTTTTCGTTGGTTATTCCTTGAATAAGCAATTCATGCTTTCATGCTCAATGTCACGGCGGGTTCGACCGTCTCCGATCTGGGCGATTCATGATGCTGCTAATTCTTTCACAGGGGTTGGTAATTCCTCTAATCGATTCAACGTCCAAAATTTGTGAAAAATCATACCTCACACGCCTGTTATTCAGGGGAGCTAAAAGCGATGAGGTCGTCATTCTGCTCTGAACGGATTTTTCCGGAATAAAGCTTTTGTGTTGTCCATAATACTGCTCGAATGCGTTATCTTTACAATTTAAGTTAATTAGGAGGATTATCATTGAACTAGAGGAGACTCAATTGGAAAGTTTGCTATCGTGTTACTTTCTCAAAACAATAACCGTCAACAACAATGCCGCTCGTAATATTTTTGAATGATTTATAACGGATCGCATGATTTGTAATATTTCAAATAGCCTGTAGAAGCTCTTGAATGAATCGGAGATCCTGAATTTTCGCATGAAAACATAGGTTGAATATTCATTATTCCTCGGACCAGGAGCATGAAGACCCATTCCAATCGATTCAGGGTCAAACATTTAGTGGAAATACTCCACACGTCTGAGTACCAGATATCTCGAGAAACCACATTTGAAATGGGTAGATAGATACCCATTTTGGCCCATAACCTCTTTAGGTACGCGTCAATCGTTCTGGAACCCATTTCTTTGGTTTCACCGTCCAAATTTTAACCGAAAATGACACCCCACATGCCTAGATCGCCTAAAATCTCGAAAATCTATATTTCAAAAAACACATTTTGACCCTTCCTCAAATTTTGTTCGATCGGGGTGAAAAGTTTCGAGCACCAGCTAGAGCCAAAATTGGGTCCCTGATCAAAGTTTCAGATTTTAAAAAATTCTATTACCAAGAACGGCGTGGACGGCAGACGAACATTTGATTCTTTTGGACTAGACACTTGAAACGCCCAGTGTAACATTTTTGGGCCAAATCTGAAGAATGACTTTTTGCAGGAAAGCATATGTTGATTATTCAAGGAATAACCAACCAACAGTGGTGAGAATAAATCATACAATGTCTTTGATTAATCTAGGTGGAAGAAAATGAGAGGCAACGTGGTTTATTGTACACATTCAATGAACTTTTACGGTTCATAATTTTCACATTTTTCGTTCCTTGAATAATCAACGTATGTTTTCATGCAAATGGTCAAACTCTCCGATTCGGCTCAAAATTTTTTTTCTGGACGTTTCATGGTGTCTAGATCAAAAAAGGTTAATGTCCGTACGCCGGACGCCGTCCATTGTCCGCGCCGTTTTCGAAGTAAGAAATTTCTAAAAATCTGAAATTTGGGTCAGGGGTCTGTTCGTGGCCTAGGACGGTCCTCGAAACTTTTCAGCCCGATCGGACCAAATTTGGGCGGGGTAGGGGTCATAATGTGTTTTTTGAAAAATGGATTTTCGAAATTTCTGGTACCTAGGCGGGTAGCGTATCATTTTCCTTTTAAATTTTGGACGCTGAATCCAATGAAATGGGTCCTAGAACGATTGCCACCCACTAGAAGAAGTTATGGATCAAATTGGGTTTTTATTACCCATTATGAATATGTTTTTTCGGGATTTCTGGTACCTAGGCTTGTGGGGTATCATTTTCCACAAAATTTTGGACTCTGAATCGATTGGAATGGGTCCGGGACCCGCTAAACCCACTGTTTCCCCCATTCGAGTAATAACCAACCCGTGTGTAAAAATTTGCAGATTTTTAGCTTTGCTAGACGGTGTGAACAACAAGCACAACCCCCTCCCCCACCCTTCCGCCACTCACCCCGAACCTCGCGAAACTGGGTGAGTCGACCTCGAACACGACCGAGCTCCTCAGAGCGAATACACCGCTGTAACGAGCCTCTGCCTCGAATTGTCACGTCGTACAAACCGATTGTTTCTCACAGATTCCGTTTAAAAGAAAAGAAAAATTCGAACGCATCGAAATTCTCACGAAGAGCCTAACTTTTTTTCTTTTCTCACCATCCTATTTCCCTCACGTGTCGACTGAGGTAGATGAGAAGTGAAGGGGGCCCCGTATATAAGGGAACTAGTCGGTTGTCGAAGTCAGTCAGTCCGCAGAACCGACCCAGCCAGTCAATCTCATCTCACCCTCCATCATGTACAAGTTCGTAAGTGTCCTCTTCAAACACACTCGTCTGTACTCGAGCATTTTTTCAGCTACTCTCAATCAAAATCAGTGTTTCCACATATTAAATGAACACATTATTCCCACAACACAATCTCATATAAATATTCAATAATTTCACATCAAACTGCATCCATACCAAACATAGCATTCAATACATTCATTTCAGTATTTTATGCAATTGGCACCTAATCCGCGATGACAAATCATTTTAAAAAGGACAAAATTGAGAGATGATTATCGTGGTATAACATTGCAATGGTTTTCATCCCCTTATTCCTTGAATAATCAACCTATGTTTTCATGAAAAAGGTCAACCTCTCCTCATACTGCTCGGCTATGCACAATTGGCACAAATTTTGTCATACAATGCACAATTTTATCAAAAATAAACCTCCCTTTTAACTTTTGACAAATTGTGATAGCATGCACAACCTGCATAACAGTATCGTTGCTGAAAAATTTAGATTTCATTGTAATTAGAATAAAAAAAGAACCTTAAAACGAACTGTTCCACAAGAATCAATGCTCTAAAGACTGCAGTTTCATGTATCACAGTCTGGGTTGACAATAAATGTAAGGAATCGAGCACACAGTGCAAGCATCAATTGCGATAACTCTGCAAAATGTAGACATTCCTGCGATCGTCAAACAATCCACTGCAATGTAATAAAGGCTTAGCGAACAACATGTTAACATTATGGGGTTGGACAACTGAGAGAAAATCCTCTACTCTCTGTTAAAATGCGAGATAGTAGCAGTCTGTTGGCATGTGAGGTGAGTTGATTGAAGATGAAGGCAGAATGGGACCCAATTGCAGAAGTTCTTTGGGGATTTATGAACAGTGCAGTCATCTGATGAGTCATTTTAAGGGATATAACGTGCACCTGTGCAAGGCACTATGTCGGCTGCGCAATATTTTATCATAAAACGCTGCAAATTCTTTCCCAGGGGTTAGCCATACCTAGGACCAGGACCATGGTGAAAATAAGGGGAAACATTTTGCGTGGAGTGTCCCTGACTCATTCCAATCGATTCAGCGTCCAAAATTCAGTGGAAAATGATACCCCACACGCCAAGGTACCAGAAATCTTGAAAACACACATGCAGCGGGTCTAGTATCCCTGAATGTGAGGAAGAACCTCTAGTAGGGTGAGCATCGATGATCAATGTTTACCAACCATCGATGTTCACGAAACATCGATGCTCAACCCTGTCACTTGTAATTGGCGTCCGATGGTCGATGTTTAAGGTTCGATATTTCCACAGTATCGATGGTTGATGACGATTTTGACATCGATAGTGGGGAAACTTGGAGAATGTTACTTCAATAATTTTTGAGGTGATAATTGACTCTACCAAAATTTGCAGCAATGACGAATGCCTTTAGATCCTTATTCGTATACCTGATTACAAATCTGCAAGGTTCCATGGATTCATTCATGTAGGGTCGCTACTATCCCTACTAGTAGTGGAGGAAGAGGAAGCTGTTTGGACTTTGAAGATGTTGGCCTGTGGCTAGGGACGAACGATACCAGGGGAGGATCGATATGAGTACTAGTATTGGTATCGATAGAATGGTATCGATACCAAGCAAGTATCGGATCAAAAGTATCGATACCAACAAATATCGGTATCGAATCAAAACTTGGTGCTCCGCGTCTCACCAAAGGGCTTGCCCCCGGTTACCACTATTTACATACTTCAGACGAAATTATTGAAACAAAGAATGTGTTTTACTGATGCTTTTCGCGCAATTTTGCTACCTTCCTCCCACTAAATCAGAACCTTATATAATCACTGCGTCACACGCTTAAATAAATCACCTTATCAATGAACACAAAACTAACAACAAAGTGACTACGGAGCAAAATAACACATTTAACACTGTTTTATTACTGGTATGATAGCAAGGCATTCTTCTTCTTCACAAGACTGCCCCTAGCCAAAGCAGGGAAGAGGGATCTCTATCCAAAGCTTCTGACCCTTCGAGTATATACCTTCGAGTCTACAGTATATACTCGAAGTTCTGGCCAAAACAAGTGTAGCAACCTTTAGGAGAGGGCCTTCTTGATTCTTAACAAAAATGTTAATTTTTAACAAAAATCTGAGGTACTGTTATTGTTCGATACTTTTTCGATACCGATTATTTTTTCCGATACCGGTATCGGTATCGAAAGCAAAGTATCGATACCAAAAAGATCGGTATCGGAAGAAAAGTATCAATACCATATCGATATCGATCGGTATCGGTCATCCCTACCTGTGGCCTCACTGAATCGCAACCCTTAGCAAAGAGCCTAATCTTATCAAAAGCTGACTATAACTAAAATACAGAAACAGACTCGAAGGAAAATTTGCCTTTAAACTGTCATTTTATGAGCTCATTGCCGTAACATTTGATTTGAATACGTTTATGTGCTCATTTTGAGCTCCTACCATGATTTTTATGCTGTTTATTTCTTTCTTTTCCCTCACATCTGTGAATAAAGTTTTCATTTACATCGAAAAACATTGAACATCGATGATTGCTAGCCGATGTTCTAGGACTATCAATGTTTACTTTTTGATGCGCAACCTTGGAAGAAGGTTTTTTCTCCCATGTGCGCCACCCTAACTGGTAATGGCGGCTGCAATTGAACGCCTTGTCAATAAGACTGTTATCAATTCACTCTACTCTACTCACGTTTCTAATAAATTTATCGAATGCTATTTTTCTTTGTTAAAAAACCTATCCTTTGGTAAAACTCTCGTTTTCATTTACAACAATGTTGTTAACAAAGAAAAGTAGCGTACAATCAGATTTCATTTACAACAGGGGTGTGTTTCACCCCCTCATCATATGACTGTGGCATAAAATGGCAACCTAGGCTACAATTGAACAGTTGTTAGTTACACTCAATAGAGTTCCTGTTTCATTCTCCCCTTATTTGAGTAGAGCACCCTAGTAATGGAAAAAGTTGATCATTCAGTTGGATATTATTTCAATTTTGTGGTCTAGTCAATGAAGTGTAAATAGAAATCAATTTCCTTGTAGCTCTGGATATGGTTCCTGCATGGTGGACCATTTGTCCAGCCAAATCATTGGTGTTTCTTCTTTGAATTTCATACATATGAAACGAACCAATTCTTATTTACCTTTTGATCTATGAACGTGGATAATACTGGATTTGATAATTGAACAACACTTGGTCACTAGCACAATCTGTAATCTCGGGTATCTACAAGTTCACAACAGAATGACGCCTAACATCAGAAGAGAGAAAACAACATGGCCTCACAGTGTTGACTGTGAGATAGACTTCATTATTTTAATCCAACATTATAAATTACTATGAATTGTTGCTTATGTGAGAGTAATATTTCTTCTATATTTTCTTGAGGTTTTTCTTCTGTCAAGGCTGGTAGTTCTTATCTCAACAAAGTAAGGATTTTGACTTGTTTGGTGGTTGATCCTCCTCCCGCAAGGTAGGTAGTTGGTGCAGGGAGCGATTGAGCTGCCCAGAGTGGTCGAATATTTAACCACCTCAAATTTGTGAATTTGTACCACTAATGAGATACTCCCTTGCGATTGGAATTTGCCACTAGTTTCAACACGAATACAAATCACGAACATGAGAACATTTCCCAACTTTCTTCTGCAACATACTTAATCCTAGGTCAAGTCCTTAATATTAGATACGTACCACAACAAGGTTACTAAAAAATTCGTCCAATTTCCTGGCTAAGTGAACAACCATTATGATGGTCTGTCATGGTTTACACAATGTACAAGATAATTCGAAGAACAATAAATGGCGTCGTAGAATCCACTCAGGCATACTTGTGAGGACACTGACCTGCTGAGTGGCTTCGCCTAATGAAATCCATCACTCCTCCTCACCACGATCGAATGGAGAACAATGATCGAGCAAATTATCACGACTGTCGTCGTCAATCACCGTTATCACGTTGTAATATTATTTGACGAAGTTGGCACTATGAAGTTCTAAAACCGGCTAGTCAACTTTCTCAATTCGGCCAACACTTTCATGAGACGTAACCGCCGATAAATAATTTATTTTTAATTGCTAATTGCAGAAAAATTATTAGTGGTAATTTATTATCCAACAATCTACGGCAACTAGTAATTTGAGAAGAAATTTATCAATCAACATTATGATGTCAGTATTGAAAATTGTTGATAAATAACTATCAATTATCAGGGACGAAATAACTCATTTAGTGATTACGGGGGCGTGTATAATATTCTTTTAGTAGGTAATTGCGGATAATCACTATTGTTGAACGCAAACATTGAGCCATTTTTGAGTAACCCAATCAGGTTACTTTTGATATTTTGAATTTATTTCTATACTGCATCCCCCCCTTCCCCTTGGCTCAGAAATATATTTTTTTAAAGCCTTTGTTCGTGCTAATGTATAATGAAGGAGTTTCGTGGTAAATGGACATCACAGCTGTTGTATACCAACTTCAACAACACTCTCCAGACTGGCACGCGACCTTTAATAAGAGTGGGTTTCGCACAACCCGTTTCTCTCTGTCTCATCCCAAACCCGGACCTTTTCGGTTTTTGTTTCTATTTATATTATGATAACATTCCGATCCCACATGGGTTCGAATAATGAATTCTAATAGGCAAGTTGATGAATTTTTAGCGAGATTAAGAGGATTTGCTGAATTAGTAAGCATTTTTGGACGTCCCGAATAAGATATCTCCTGAGAACATACTTGATCCGTACAATAGATGTTGATTAGGAACTACTTGTTTGTCTATGCACCAAGTATTATTATGATATGCCTTTATTCACCGCATGCCACAAGGCTTAAGCTAGTTGAAATTGAAAGAGAACCAGTGGTGTTTTTAAATACTCGTTTTATTCAAAAATCAATTCGTCACAAATATAACCAGTTACAGAGAACTTTTAAACACTTATTTTATATAATTATACTGAAAACCAGGGGCGCAGCACGTAACTTGAGTCGCAGAATATGGAATACACCCTTTAATGTTCTACACTGCAGAGTTCACACCAGAGCGCGCGCTTATCGACACAGCGGCGCGTTAATTCAAACCAACCAGTGTCTGACGACATTCGTATCTTCTCAAGACTCTGATGGAAAGCCAAATTTTGCCAAGAAGTGCATTATACTTTGCTCAGAGACACTAGAGAAGGTCAGGGAAAACTTCAAACGAAATGGGAGAAATAAGGTGCAAATAGACCCTTCAAGGGCGCTTCTGTTTTGGTGAAATAACTTTTGCGCGAACTCTTCAGGCCAATATTAACAAGAATGCAAGACCTGGAAACAGAGCTGGAGCACAGCCGGAGGCTAGCCGAGGGAGTGACTTCTTTCACAGGTTCAGTGGAAAATTTGGACAAAGAGATAAGGTCCAAGAAGAACCAAAGGTAGGACTGGGTAGACCTGAGAACGGTGCAGAGGTAGGGGCAGACGCTCTGAATGTAGGAGTGATACCAATACATCATCTGCAAGCAAGGGAGAGGAATAGTGTCGTCTTTACGAGTGATGGGAAGAAGAGCCTTGGCCTAAAATTGTTGCTGAAACCGGCCAAGATCTTTTGCTAGGAGTGTATAACACCTGCCTCGCAGCAGCTTGGAAGCGTTAGAAGCGAGTTTGGGCCAATGCAAAAGGATCAACGAGGATAATATATTATGACTGGAGAAGAGGGTGAGCAAACCAGAGGAAACTGATCACTCAGAAAGCAGAAAGGTTGGTGGAGCCATAGACTCCCAGACGGCTGCCAACAACTTCATGCAGATTGCTGCCAGCATGAAGCAGATGTACAGGGGACCAAATGCTTGAAGGAAATCACCGAAGAAATGGACAACGATCCTTGGGTGCAGGGCATTAAAATAGTGTGCAACAAATTCTGAGCACATTGAAGACCACTGATAGTGAAGTCATACACGACATGCACTGTGAATAACTCTAATTTACATCAACTAAGCAACAATGGTGGGGATGCTCCACGTCGGAATGTGTTCACTGGATTAATTCAACTCAAAGTGGAACGAATTATTCATGCAGAATAGAGGTTTCGTAAGATCAATAAGTCAATAAAAGTCGAGTTTGTGTTGGGTTTGATTAATTTACATTTGCGATTTTGTAAATATTGGCCCGCGCTGGTAAATAAATTTGAAGTGACGGAGTGCAGACGTGACGGCCACGCCTATCACCGAAACCTGTTCAGAAGTTGAGTTAAAAGTGGGATATCTCGTTTTAAAAGCTTGTGAAATGCCTTATATTTGCCCATTTTGGTTGGTTATTCCTTAAATGATCAACCTATGTTTTCATGCAAAAAGTCAATCTCTCCGATTCGGCCCAAAAAAAATTTTCTGGGCGTTTCAAGTGGTCTAGATCAAAATAAGCAAATGTCCGTAGGCCGTCCAAGCCGATTTTGGTAGTAGAAATTTTTCTGTAAATCTAAAATTTTGGTCAGGGACCCGTTATTGGCTCTGGTTGCTCCTCGAAACTTTTCAGCCCGATCGGACCAAATTCGGGGGGATGGGGATCGGACGATCTTTTTCGAATAATGGATTTAGATTTTCGGCGATTTAGGCGTGTGGGGTATCATTTTCCACAAAATTTTGGACCCTGAATAGATTGGAATGAGTCTTAATTCTCCTAGTCCGAGGAATAACCAACCCCTGTGATAAAATTTGCAGCATTTTTAGGAATTCACATTTGGATAAGATCTATTTTGACATGGCCTCCCACTGAATTGCTGAGGCCCTGCGGAACGTGAGGCCACTGACGACTGAAACCTCCGTTGCGACGGCGTCGAGTCAGTGAACTTGAACGGGGGAGGCCACTGACGACCTTGAACTTCCCCAAGTGGGTCACCCACCGCCGCGTCGACCTTCTCCCGACGGCGCCTCTCCGCCGGGAGTTCCGCGAGCTCCGCACCGAATTCCCGGGGGAGCGTTCAAACGCCCATCAATTTCCCGAGGCCTACAAGACCTCCCGCACTCAGCGGCTCGGCTCCTGTTCGGACGAGTCTGAACGAACGGCCAAGTCAGGCGAAATTCGCAGACGGGAATGCAAACGCTCTGCAAACTACCCCACAATAGGGACATACCATACTGATCGATATGAGTAAGGTATCGAATATTTCTTTCGATACCAAGTACTTTTGGTATCGATACCACAGATGAGTATAAGTACTGGTATCGATACTCTGGTCAGTACCGAAAAATTACTCGTATGGAGTCCAATTACAAAAATTGTACTGTTCTTTTGTTTTTTACGAGAAAAAATATTTCAACAACTCCTTTAATTTTGCTACCACCAACAAAATCTTATTCATCCTCACTAAATTTAAATCCATGTTGTCCATCGTATCCCGTCCAGGCCTCCAACAAACTGGGAATATTCTGATCAAAACAAGGAGCATACCATCACCAACAAGTGCGTTCTTCCTAACCTCTTGGTGTATCTGGTATGAGGATGGAAGAATGGGACTGTAGTGTTTCTGCCATTTTGAAGTACTTTCTTGAATAAACAGCCTTTTCGAAGTGAAGAATTGTTTGCCATCTCATTAATACCTCTTTTTTATACTCTTAAAATTTTACTCCCGAACTACCTTAACCTGATTTTCTCGAATTATTTATTCTTGTAAGTATTTCTTGTGAGTACTCTATGACATCGATACTTTCCATTCGATACTTGAGTAGTATCGAATATCCGAATTAAGTACTCATATGAGTTGTACTTTGTACTTTGAAAGTATCATATGTCCCTACTCCACAATGGTTTATCATTCTAGGTAGATTCTGATCCTCTGGCAAAGTGTATTTTTAAGGTTTCATCAAGAAAAACACAAAGCCTTTCACAAAAATTGACTTGAAAATGCTTATTTTCAAAGTTAATCAAGCGTCCTTCCAAAATAGGCTATTTTACTCATACACTCATTCACATGAGGTTCCCAAACAGTGTCCATGTGCAAAATGTTCTGATTTTTGAGACGTTACAAAGAAAAATGCTTAAACGATGAATGAACATTTCAAATTTGAAAGGTAGAATGAGAAAAAAAATTATTCAAACACAGGGGGTCATTCCAATAAGAACAATAAACCAAAGTACTTCAGTATAGTTCCAATCC
Source organism: Cyrtorhinus lividipennis (assembly GCA_019603395.1). Classification (NCBI taxonomy): domain Eukaryota; kingdom Metazoa; phylum Arthropoda; class Insecta; order Hemiptera; family Miridae; genus Cyrtorhinus; species Cyrtorhinus lividipennis. Next base: position 6,412,807 of record CM034008.1, read on the forward strand.
TAGGCTTAACCACCCCCACGCAGCCAAATAAGTATCCATCACAACCCCCCAACCAACTCTCATGGCCAATCCAAATCTCCTACCTTTCCTGTCCAAACTATTCACCCCAAACTGGATCCTGGATCCTGACCAAAATCATATTGCTTCATAATGTGTCCTCTTCCGGTGCGCGGCAATTGGTTCAGAGCACCTCTCAATCGTCCAAAAATTAGGCCATTGTGATATGAAGGATTAATAAACGAATTTCCTTTATAATAAGTACTTATAATATGCTGTTGTAATGCGTTACCTAATTCTTCTACGAGTAAATCCGCAATCAACCACGAATTTACCGCAAATAACCACGAAAAATCGGCCCTCAAAGACCAAACTTTTTCACAATTTCACAAACTCCTCGGCCGAGGAAGTTTCGAGGCGACCTTTACTTTAAATAAAGACCAAGGACGATATTCATTGGAAAGTGCATAATAACTTGAGGAGACCTTTCGTATCGTCGAAGCCCTCAATGAAGGAAAACAGCTTCAATGTTGCTAAATCAGATTGACACCTCAGTGGAAGTTGCCAAACTCGAGTCACGCTATATATATATATATATATGATTTGAACGATAACAATATGAATTAAAATGAGAATGAACTTCTCAATTAAACCATAATCAAAACAGATTCTTTTGCTTTCAATCTGCAGTGAAATAGAGCCGTCAATTCACGTTTAAAATAGAATGAGTCGGCGTACTTTTAAATCAAAACTTCTTCTTAAATTGTGAAAAATCAAAGTTTGTTTTCTGGCGGTTTGTTGTCAAAGCCATAAGTGTGTTATGTTTCGATAAGACGCTAGATTGCGTCAATAGGTCAAATAAGAATATTATTACTCTTACGTTGTTTGTACCTCCGCTAGGGTTCGCTGGTGTTTTCCCTCTTTCGGCCATTTATAACTTTGTGTATGTTCAGTAGTGATGAGCAGTGTTTCATGATCCCAGTATTTCGTCCAATAATATTCAAAAATATTTTTGGTACACTCATAAACTACAACTCAGCAAAGTGTAAAATAGGGGAATGTTGGATACCTGAGCTGGGGTCTGACTGGTCATGCGCAGAAGGTCATAACAGAGGGGTGGTGGGGGCTTTGCTTGTTGCCATGGCGTCTCTGATGGCAAATGGCTCAATCATTGAACATTAGGGCACTGGATTAGGTACACTGTTTGATATTTTTTGTTGGATATTCCTTGATCAATTTTGTTTTAAGGTGTCAAGATCAAAATAAGCTAATGTCTCTATGCAGTCCATGCCGATTTTGGAAGACTATGTGAAGTCTATCTACTTCAACACAGAATTATTTTATAGCGGGAACTGTGGAATCCAGTGAAGAAGAAAACCGGATTAACAATTGAAAACATTTATTACCAAATTTCAGAACGCACTTACTACTAACATAAACTTGAAGATGATTAATACGAGCAAATATACCGTATTTTTCGGACCATAAGACGCACTTTTTCTTCACCAAAAAGTAGGAGGAAAAGTGCCTGCGTCTTATGGTAAAAATATTGTACCATACTACTGTACCTCATTCTACAAAGATGCTGAAGCAGAAAAGAGTAGCCCATACAATTCCATACAAACTGGAGGTTATCAGATATGCTAAAGAGCATGGAAATAGAGCAGCGGAGAGGCATTTTGGGCCACCTCCAACTGAAAAAATTATTAGAGAGTGGAGGAAACAGGAGGATCAGCTGCAAAAAGAAGACTGCTGTTCAGTTTATATGGTTCAAATATTGTTCTTTACTGTTATACTTTATTAAATATTTTATTACACTATTTGGTTCAGAATATTTTTTTCTTATATTTCTCCTCTAAAAACCAGGTGCGTCTTATGGTCAGGTGCGTCTTATGGTCCGAAAAATACGGTAATCAAACTACTGAAAACCAACAAAGTTCAAGGGAAAATCCATTAAAAGCAGTTTTGCCACAACAATAACTGAAAACCTCCCCACTCTCAACAAATAATAATCTCAAGTAAACTAAAATTCCCTCCTAAATTCGAATACATACACAAAGACAGACAATTTTCTAAAAATCTGAAATTTTGGTCAGGGACCCATTTCCGGCTCTAATTGGTCCTCAAAACTTTTCAGCCCATTGAACCAAATTTGGACGGGGTAGGGGTCAAAATGTGCAGGTATTTCGAAAAATGGATTTTCGAGATTTTTGATGATCTAGGCGTGTAGGGTATTATTTACCATTAAATTTTGGACGCTGAATCCAATAAAATGGGTCCGGGAACGATTGGCGTCCTCTGGATGAGGTTATGGGTCAAAATGGGTATTCATCTGCCTATTTCAAATGCTAGTATTAGAGATATGTGGTACACAGAAGTGTGGGGTATCATTTTCCACTAAATTTTGGACCCTGATGTTTGAAATGAGTCTCCATGCTCCTGGTCCGCGGAGTGACCAATTCCAGTGAACAAATTTACAGTTTTTTCTTTTCAGGAAGAGCGTGACAAATTTGATGTCTCTAGTCTGCTGCTAATTAGATGGCGACATCATCGTCTGGTTAAAGATGATATCTCGTCAACTACGCGATTTGATTACTTTTCAAAGTTATAAGAAAATTGATCGTAACGAATTACAGGGAAAAAATTCACGGCTCAATCTCACAATAAATCACGAATAGCAGTATCGTACAATAATCGAAATGGCAATTGGACGAACGAGCTCGTGACTTATAAGTTCACTTTACGAACGCGTTCCTCCTGTTCTCCGTGTATCTGGGTCATGGGCCGCGAGTCTTAAACTTGCGCAATCGTTGCTCCTTTTTACCATTTACTTTCTTCGATTTGGGAGTTCGCTAATCAAAAAGGTTATTGGGTGGTGCGATCAAACGCAACAAACAAAACTCAATTTTCTTACAATTTACTAGTGGATTTGAAGGGCGTGAGAGCAATTTAAAGTTTTCCTCGTGTTGAGGTCATTTTTGCGAGAGGAAATCAAACCACTTTGAAAAAAGTGAAGGTTGCGGTGTTGTGGAATGTCAAGAACTGGTAAGACGACGGTTTATGAAATTCGAATTCGGACTACATCTGTAAGGGTAAAAGCAGACAAACGGCGAACAGAATAGTGACATTAGATGAAATTGGTTTAGAATCGGTACTAATTAGTGATACATGGGATCGTATCAGTGATAAAACTTTTTCCTTTATGAGAGACTAGAAGCCTACATCGCCCTACAGCCTCACATGTCGCACTTCAGTGCAATAGGGCCACAACTCAAAAATTCAAAATTTTCAGGACGCTTGGTTGAAAGTTCTGAACTTGTGTAGGAAATTCAAGCTAATGTTTCAGAACTTGGAAGTGCTATAAAGTCCTCCCTTTGCTCGTCTGAAAACGGGCATTGTCCAGATTTTCTATGAGTTTAAGGTAGTTGATGCCCTGGACGACATACGGCCTTGTTGCATTGAAATAATTATCTCAAATGTTGGAAGTTATGGCTTCATCATCGTATGTATATTAGTATAATAAATTATACTATAGCCTCAAACACCTAATATCCTGCGGACTATCGATACAACAATAACAACCACGGACAATAACCACGTAACAATGTCGTTTTTAATGCAATTTATGATGTTTTATTAATAATTAATTGTTAATGGAACTACCTCCGTTGATTGGTTAATACCTATTCAGATTTTTTTGACAAAAAGTGGAACAATAAGATAAAATTGGTAAAAAAGGAAATAAAATCCAATTTAAACATTAATTCAAACTTTTGTAGAAACTGTGGTGTACTTAGGGGATGATGTTGTTCTGGCACAAGTCCATCAAGTTTTTTGCTTTGGCCGCCGGGATCTTTGGTGGCTTCTTGTAGGCTGGACTCAGCTTCTTAGAAGGTGCTCACATCCGCTCAAAACAAATTTCTTTAACTCTTCTGCCCTGTGGTCCGTCTTGTACTTCAGCTTAGACTTTCGCTTTACTATTCTAATTACCTTCATCTCAGTCCACAAAACCTTTTTCTTGTCACTGTTAATTTCAAAATTGACTTGCATGTCAGCATCCGATTGTTTTAAGTCCAATACCTCTTCTGTAGCCACTTCATTCACAATGAAGGGCTTTCCCGTTATTTTTATTTATTTATTTTATTTTTTTTTTTTTTTTTGCGTTTCTTAAAACTGGAGTCTAGTGCTGGGGTACCGCGATTGGAATGTTCGTCGACTGTCCATCAGCTCTTTTGGACATTCGAGATTTTTCCTTTGGATTATTTTCCCCGCTCCCTTCTTCGGTAAAATTTTCTGAAAAGTTGTTATTTTCATCAGAGACGAGTACTGCTGCTTGAGAATCGCAAGGCTCATCAAGCTCTTCGTGAGACTTCTCGATATTATTATTATCACTGCTGTTTGGGGCGCACTGAATTTCTTCGCCAGGGGTAGAAGAAACAGACAAATCAATTAAGCTCGTAGTTCCGGGTTCAGAGAGTTGAAAATCCTGGGAAGTACTCGCGAGATGAATTGGAAGCGGTTGCTGCATGAAATCCTGGGAAGCTACCGAATGCTACCTTTGTGCTGTTTTTTTGTTGGGCAAAATCGTCATCTGAATCAGCAGTTTCGGACTCATCACCAGATGAAGATGATGCTGCCTGATAGGTACGATCCTCTTCACTATCCTCTACCTCATCTAGAAATTTGTCTCCGGATTCACTACTATCTGACCGCAGGCAATCGTAATGGCTGAGGGCTCCGTCTCGTTCCTGTGTGACTTGTGAAATTACATTCTTAGGCATGCCCAGGTCCAATTTCAATAGGCACAACAATGAAATACCACAGACAGTTGATGTATTACCTTTTTGATACCTTTTGATAGATTACCAAGTCAGTGCAACAGGGACGCATTTCGACTTGAATGGAGAAAAAAAAAAAGTTGTGAGTGCAATAAAGCCCCATGTCGAATTGTGGCTCTGTTCCATTCATAATTTGAGAAAAAACGACCATGCAACAAGGTCTTTTCTATGGATGGAGGTGGCTAGGGATTTTATTTTAATAAATGGTCGAGTGAGCTGATAGAGCTAACTGTGGTGAGTATTTGAGACCAAAAAACCGAAAATCACAGAATTTCGAGTTGTGGCCCTATTGCACTGAGTCTATTACACATTGTGTCAAAACCATACTATATGGCCCCTTTTTTGTCGAGTGTAGCTCTTGAGATTGACTAGTATCCTCCAATTGCCGCAAGGCAGCGTGGCCGAGCGGTCTAAGGCGCTGGTTTTAGGCACCAGTCCGAAAGGGCGTGGGTTCGAATCCCACCGCTGTCACATATGTTTTGCTGAACCGTGAGAAATGTTATCTCATTTAACTTGATAAAAATTTGCCAATTCTTTTGGTTCTCTCGACAATTATTCGTTTATTATATCCGTCATAACATAAATATGGTAAGACCACCAGTACTCGATGGTTTCTTTTTTTCTATTGACCCCTACCCCACCCAAATTAGGTCCGATGGGGTTGAAAAATTTCGGAAAAAATCTGCAAATTCTTACACACGGGTTGGTTATTCCTCGAATGGGGGAAACAGTGGGTGCGGCGGTTTCCAGACCCATTCCAATCGATTTAGGGTCCAAAATTTAGTGGAATATGATACCCCACACGCCTAGGCACCTAAAATCCTGACACATACAAAATGGTGGATACATACCCATTTTGACCCATAACTTCTTCCGGTGGGTGCCAATCGTTCTGGGACACACATCATTGAATTTAGCGTCCAAAATTTAGTGAAAAATGATACCCCACACGCCTGGGTAGCAGAAATCCCGAAAACACATAATCAAATTGAGTAATAAATACCCAATTTGACCCATAACTTCTTCCAGTGGGTGCCAATTGTTCTGGGTCCCATTTTATTGGATTCAGCGTCCAAAATTTAGTGGAAAATGACACCCTACTCGCCTAGGTAGCAGAAATCCCGAAAACACATATTCAAAATGGGTAATAAATACCCAATTTGACCCATTACTTCTTCCAGTGGGTGCCAATTGTTCTGGGACCCATTTTATTGGATTCAGCGTCCAAAATTTAGTGGAAAATGACACCCCACTCGCCTAAATCACCCAAAATCTCAAATACCATTTTTCAAAAAACCCCTACTCCCTCCAAATTTGGTCCGATCGGGCTGAAAAGTTTCGAGGACCCACCCAGGGAACAGACCCCTGACCCAAATTTCAGATTTTTAGAAAATTTTCTACTACCAAAAACGGCGTGGACAATGGACGGCAGACGGCGTACGGCGGACGGACATTGACCTTTTTTGATCTAGACACCATGAAACGTCCAGAAATAAATTTTGAGCCGAATCGGAGAGATTGACTTTTCGCATGAAAACATAGGTTATGATAGATTATTCAAGGAATTACCAACCAAAACGCTGCAAATTCTTTCACGGTGGTTGGTTATTCAGAGCAAGAGTGAGACCAGGACTCATTCCAATTAATTCAGTGAAAAATGACACCCCACACGCACAGGTACCATTATCGAAATACCTAATTCAATCCATACCGTCGACCATATCGTTCGATTCGGACGAATCGACAGACGAAATATGATAAGCTAGCATCCTAACGACAACAACACAAGAATGTAACAATGTAATTGGAATGTATCGCAAAATTTCCGGAATCAACTCAAACAGACCCGTCTCCGCTATACATTTCATCGAAGTGATTCACTTCGTCCACATAAGGGCTTCGTTGGGTGAATCTTCTCGGTATTTTCGTTTATTTTCGGTCGAATGAGGTCGTAAAAATGTTTTTGACTCGAGTGGGCGACCCGGTGCTGGAGGGGCAACCCCGAAAAACGTCCTTGGCTCAGGAGGACGGGAATTGACTTTGTCGCATGAACCAGACACGATCGTGCTCTAAACACATCTGGATGACAGTTGTGAGGTGGGAATTGCCCAAAATGGACGTGGGAGAGTGTTTTTGATGGTCAAAATCAACAGTACGTGAATAGCTTTTGGCCAATCAGTCACTATAAACCGAATTTGTGTCAAACCCTTTGACCTTCTTTCCAAAAATGTACATTTCCTCCACCCACAGCTCCTCAAGCCTCAGCACACGAGCACCGCCACATGGGTACGTGGTTACAACCTGGTCCCTCGGTCCAAAAAGGACTTGTCAGCCAGGCCGGGGGGCCGACGTTACCGCCGAAAGCAGGGCTTCGACAAGAGGAGTGGTCCGGAATGGAATACATCAAACTCTGGGGATCAAGTCCCCATAACTGTCCAAGTTTAGGAGTGGGCGCTCTCCCAGCCATCCACGCCGGTGACCAAGTCGGCACCAGCACATGCGGACGGCTGCCGGGTTAAAAGATACAGCATTTCTGGCGCAAGTGGAACCACACAGGATCGCCAGCAGCGGCTGCACAATCAGAGCCGGATGGCTGAGCCAGAGCAGCGGTAGGTGCATTCCAATAGCTGGGCCCGATGCCATGAAGACATCATCTCCAACTACGGCCACCACCGCATATCGTCCTTGCCTCTCCCAGTGAAGGGTTGATCTTGGCGGTGCTTTCAAAGCCTTCAGGGGCCGCTTCCTGGCCATACAGCCATTTTTAAAGGAAACATGCTCCCTGGGTTCGCTCGTAAGCTCACCTGGTAACTAAGGACTAAGCTGCTGCTCAAAGTCAATGACTCAACGTTGAACTTGAGATATGTTGGAACATTACTGGAGATCCTATGCGAGGCGAACAATTTGGAAATCATCTGCCAATTGTCCTTTGTTCGGGATAAACAAGTTTCCTGCATGTGTTCTGTCTACAGAAGCCTTTATCAGCATTGCCACCTTGCTATTGATTTTCCAACTTGGAAGCTTGGAATTTTCCAAATTTCCGGAAAATTTAGCGACTGAACTAGTTGTTGCCTCACACAGCTTGTTCAGTCGCTAGTTTTTCCTACTTTTGACTATGCCGATCTCAGCGATTTGAAAAGTCAAGACTTCGACAAACATCAAAGAACCCAGAACGCTGCAGTCCGCTTCATCTTACATGTTAAAGTAGATGAGCACATCACGCCTGCATTCCAAAAAAAGCTGCAAATTCTTACACACGGGTTGGTTATTCCTCGTACCAGGCGCATGGAGATTCATTTCTTCAACATGAGGAAAATGAGGGGAAACAGTGGGTTTGGCGGGTCCCGGACCAATTTAATCGATTCAGCGTCCAGAGTTTAGTGGAAAATGATACCCCACACGCCTAGGCCAGAAATCTCGAAAACACACATTCAAAATAGGAAAATAAGTACCCATTTTGACCCATAACCTCATCTAGAGGGCACCAATCATATCGGGACCAATTTCTTCGGATTCAACGTCGAAAATGTATTGGAAAATGACACCCCACACGCCTAGGTACCAGAAATCTCGAAAACACACATTCAAAATAGGAAAATAAGTACCCATTTTGACCCATAACCTCATCTAGAGGGCACCAATCATATTGGGACCAATTTCTTCGGATTCAACGTAGAAAATGTATTGGAAAATGACACCCCACACGCCTAGGTACCAGAAATCTTGAAAGCACATATACAAAATGGGTAGATAGATACCCATTTTTGACACATAACTTCTTCCGGTGGGTGCCAATCATTCTGGGACCCATTTCATTGGATTCAGCGACCAAAATTTAGTGGAAAATTATACCCCACACGCCTAGTTGCCAAAAATCTCGGAAATCCATTTTTCAAAATACACTTTTTGACCCCTACCCCGCCCTAATTTGGGGCTGAAAAGTTTACTTTTACGTTGAACTGAAGATAAGTTGATTAGTCTCCACAAAAGGGAACTGTGTGAGTCCTTAAGAGAAACAGGGCGAACCCCCTTGCGGAGTGATCCTAGGGGGACTTGTGGAGCTTCTGTTTTTGTAGGCGTCATTGTACAGCAACAATGCCTCTGCAGCGTCACTAATAGAGAACTAGTCTCTGAAGAAGAGAATTGGCGTGTCCTTACCGGCGTCGACCTGCGGGGAACGGAGCATACTCCCCATGCTAAGAGTCGCTCAGGTTAAATGCGGAACTTTTGCGTTAGAAGGCGTCATCTCGCACCGACAACGCCTCCGCAGCGTCGCTAATAGAGAACAAATCTCTGAAGAAGAGAATTGGCGTGTCCTTACCGGCGTCGACATGCGGGGAACAGGGCATACTCTCCCACATGGGGAGTTGCTCAGGTTAAATGCGGACCTTGAGTTGGTAGGCGTCATCATGCACCAACAATGCCCCCGCAGCGTCGCTAATAGAGGACTAGTCTCTGAAGAAGAGAATTGGCGTGTCTTTACCAGCGTCGACTTGCGGGGAACGGGGCGAAATCCCACAGGCGGAGCTGTTGCTCAGTTTAGCCCCTTCCGAAAGCTCATAAGGTGTGGACTAGCAAATTTCCTTCTCCGAAGACTAGTTAACAAGTTAGCGACGCCGCAGAGGCATTGTTGCAACAACGATGCACAATGACGTCGACAAAAACAACAGCTTCGCATTTGACGCTCCTTTGGTTGGCGTCTGCCCCATTCCCCGCCGGCAAGGACCAACCCACACGTTTACTTTTTCTTGGAGGCCTCTCAATTTTTGTTTCTTCAGTGCTACGTAAAATTTGGAGATTTACTGATCACAAAACTGTGAAGGGACAAAATTTGATAGTCTGCGCTTCAAAATGTCTAGAGAGCAAAATCTTGACTGTGGAGACGTCAGAGCACATTCCAATAAGTCGAAAGGTACGTTTTTAGTGGAAAATGACACTCCATCTGTCTAATTTCCGAATAATCCCGAAAATTGGGTTTCAGAAAACCAATTTTTACCCATACTCTCTCCCAATTCCGGCCATTCGAACTGAAAAAAGTCTTGTGAAACAACTACAGCCGAAAAAAGTTACCAGACATTCGAATTTTTGGAAATTATCTACCCTTAAAATTAAAATGAAGGAGTAATATTAACCAAATGAACTAAAGCGTACTAAATTTGGGGATGCAACGTTAGATATTTCGCAATGAGAGGTGAACATTTACGTTTTAGGCGACATTTAGGTAAACTCAGTGCCAACGTTATAGTCAATCAACTGTGGTAATGAAGTTCTAGTACATATAGTACAATCCTTACAATTTTCTTATTATACTTACAAGACGCACGAGAAGGAAGTAGTTCATTGTTTTTGATGACTGGGGTGTATTATAATCAGCTAATTTAAGTTTGTTGCTGTTGTAGATTTCCATCCTGCCGTTGTTCTTCGCGGCGGCGGCGGCTGGCATCATTGGCGCACCCTACTCACACGGAGGACTCGCCCTCGCCCATTCCGCCCCCGTCTTGGCGACTCCCCTCGTCGCCCACCCCGTCGTAGCTCACCCGATCATCGCCCACACCCCGTTGGCGACGTCGTACTCCAATTCGTACAGGGTCGTGCACAATTCGGTGCCCATCGTGAAAACCGTCGTGCACGAGCCGCTCATCTCACATGGGCCGCTCGTCCTCCACGGCCTCTATCACCACTAGGCTGCTCCACCACGGCGTCTCGTCCACTCTCATCACGGCTGACTTGATATCCGATTGACGTCAGCCCCCATTCATTACATATTACATTTTTCCCCCACACAAAACCCCAAATGTATTTATAATTTTCATCACTGTAAATAATATTATATTATTAGGCCAAATCGGGAGTATCAATAAACCCTCATCACCAAATCACTGCTGCAAAACAAGATAAAGATGACGGAACAACGAAGCTTCAACATGACGCATTTTATCTCCTTTTTTCAACAAATAGGAAACGAAAATTCAAAAACAAAGGTACGGATCACATCGATTATCTCTCACGAAGTTGTGATGAATAGGACAAAAAGTTTCATCGAAATCAAACCGAACAAACGAACAAACTGATTATATTTCAACCGCTAGTCGTTTATGTCTAAATCATCGAGTTCGTCGTCCAGATCTTCTAAATCATCGTCGAGGAAGAGGTTCTCGTTGATTGCCACAGCACCGTCACCGTTTTCTTGACCTGCGAATAGAAAATAGAGATAATTTTTAGAAATTAAAGCTATATAGGTCATTGTAGGTTGGGTAAACAGGAAATTTCGAACATTTTCATAGATTTAGAAGAATTTTTGAACATTTCGATGACACACGGTGATTTGAATGTTTCTTGAATAATCAACCTATGTTTTTGTGCCCAACCATCTCCGATTGGCAACAAAATATTATAAAGAAAATTCTGGACATTTTATAAAATCTGGATCAAAAAACGCTGCAAATTCATTTACGGGGGTTGGTTATTCTTCTGACCAGGAGCATGGAGACTCATTCAAATCTATTTAGCGTCCAAAATTTAGTGCAAAATGATACCCCACACGCCTAGGCCAGAAATCTGGAAAACACATTCGAAATGGGTAGATAGATACCCATTTTGACCAAAAACCTCTTCCAGTGGGCGTCAATCGTTCCGGGACCCATTTCATTGGATTCAGCGTCCAAGATTTAGTGGGAAATGATACCCCACTCGCCTAGGTACCAGAAATCTGGAAAACACATTCGAAATGGGTAGATAGATACCCATTTTGACCAAAAACCTCTTCCAGTTCTTGTTACATTCAGCGTCCAAAATTTAGTGAAAATGATACCCCACACGCCTAGATTGCCAAAAATCTCGAAAATCCATTTTTCGAAATACACATTTTGACCCCTACCCCACCTCTGAGCATGAAAATATTATTCAAAGAATAACCAACCAAGAAGGTAAACGCTGCTAACCCTTTTGAATACGTAGCGAATAATAGTAAAATATGACGAGAAAATTACCGAAAAACTCACCCGGCTCTAATTGAGGGATGTTTTTGATGATATTTTCCACGTGGTGAGACAATCGGTCATCCGGCGCCTGCGTGATGTGCTCCATGTCAACTTCAACAGCTTCCATGCCAAGTCGCTCCAAATCCAATTCTTTGTACTGAAAGACAAAAAATGAGCATTTTATCAACACCAAAGGAAAAAATAAATACTATAGAAAATCGAATTGGAGTCAAAAGCGTGTTGGTCCATATTTGAGATACATTGTGTTGCGCCATCTTTAAGAAGAGAATATTCAAAGTTTTCACAAGTGCATTAAAATGTCCGTTTTGGGGGATGCTACTATTAGCAATCTTAACTTTCTATGATAAAAAAGGACACTGAAAAGTTTCGAGGACCAATCAAAGCCCCTGGGCGGACCCCTGGCCCAAATTTGTAGCAAATTTTCTACTACCAAAATCGGTGTGGACGGCGGATGAACATTTGCTAATTTTGATCTAGACTCCTTGAAACGCCCAGAACACAACCAAAATTGAGCTCCCTTTATAGTAGGAAAATTAGTTTCACTGTTATGGTGGGAGGGGGGGCAACTTGTGGGACACCCTGTATAATGAGAGAGTATACTTAAGGGTACCCCGTGAAGGAAGCGCGCTACCGCGGCGCAACCTGGCTTTCAACTCTCGCCCTGTCCCCAATGGATGACTAAAAATGATCAGATTCCTTTTAACTGATTCGTAATTCTGTCCTGAACACGCCTTTGAAAGAACATTTTGATTATGACCAACAGAAGGCGTCTGAAATTGAGAGATAAGCCAAGCTCTCCGCGCATCATTCTATTTTGATTCCTGACCTTATTCCTCATCTGATCAGTCCCAAACTTTTTCCAGTTGTTCCTCGAATGGTTGTGGACAAACGAATGTAAGGATTTGTTTTTGCTTCATCAACATACTGTTGGGTGGCTAAAGAAAGAACTATTTTGGCTGTATTCAGCTACTCTTAACTTTGAGGGGATGTCACATTACGAAATCCCATGATTTACGAAATTCCATACATTCGTTTGTTCCTTTTTCCATTCTGAACTAAACAAAAAAAAAGAAAACGAAAATCCGTCCACTCATTCCTGGGAAACTCTATTCGGAAGGTGAAAAAACGTGTTTCGAGAAAAACAGAGACAAAGACAGACAGCTCTACTCAGCCCGTTACGCTCACTCGTCTGCTCGCAACTCGTCCCACCTTTCAATGCGCAGTGTTTTTCCGGTTGGAGCTTTGGTAGAAGAAATAATACACTGAAGATGAAGAAGAGTAAGAGAAGAAGAGACGATATCCCGCTAAAAACCCGTAGTGGCTGACATTTGTTTACTTTTCGATGGTTAGTTTACTTTTCCCGTCTCTCCGTCGCAGTTTCACTATTTTTCGCCGTTTTTCTGTCGGATTTTCTAGTTGTTCTCTCAAACCTAATTCATTTTGAGAATGCTGAGAGGTTCTGCTACCATTTTCAAGAAGCAGAAAAGAATTCCGCCATGGATTCAGAAGAAATCCCATGGGCCCTGAATGTGGTGGTGAGATGAGTCTAGATAGTGGTGAGCACACAGGTTTAGCTGTGAACATTTCAGTGTTGTGTTCTGATTGCTCCTATTCTGCATTCTATTCAAATGCAAATACTCTACCTGAAACAAAATTTCATGATGTGAATGTATGCCTAATCTACGCTATGCGCGCCATCGGACAAGGCGAGAAAGGAGCGCGTACGTTTTCGTAGCATACGAAGCGGGCGGTCATTAGTTCAGACGTTAATTGTGAAGGTATCCTTTATCCAAATAATTGAATGTAATATATCAAAATTTTCAGCAGATTCTCTAGTTTTTTTTTATGCAAAAAAAAAAAGGTCATTTTGGGTCACCGGTACCCTTAAAAAAAAAAATAATAAGAACAAGGTTAAGACGATTTCGACGGTGTGGTCATCAGCAGTAATGTCAGCTAGTTACCCCCGCTATATACCTACGTTTTTTTTTTTTTTTTTAAATTGAAATGGGTTCCCACAACCTCGTCCATATTCCTATCAACTTCTGTATTTACAGAGCTTATTTAGGTCTCAATTCGTGGCGCACTTCACCGCCTTCGTAAGCCTATGGCGGAGTAGTTTTCAAGTATAATTTATATTCGTCCAACTCATAACGGCTACACATACCTGAGCATTGTTTGCTTCCTCCTCTTCGTCTCTTTGATATGAGTCACAGACTTCGTCGCCCTCATCCATATTGCCGTCGGATGCGAGTTCGGGGTTGAAAGAGAACATTTCCCTCCCGGATAACTGCAAATGAAAACGAAATAAGATGAATTGGACGGTATTGGAAGGGAATTTATGTACTAAGCTAGTCCGGCCACAAGTTCAGTTACAAACATTCGAAGAACCCTGGAGCTAGAATGAATGCTGAAACCTGCCTGGGCTCGGTGCTGATTCTAGGTATGGATAATACTATAAATCACAGCTCAGTTCTAGTTTAATATTCATATTGGTGAGATAGAGAGTGAACGCTAAAAAACGCTGCAAATTCTTACACACGGGTTGGTTATTCCTCGGACCAGGCGCATGGAGACTCATTTCATCAACATGGGGGAAATGGGGAATACAGTGGGTGCGGCGGGTCCCAGACCCATTCCAATCGATTCAGGATCCAAAATTTAGTGGAAAATGATACCCCACACGCCTAGGTACAAGAAATCTCGAAAACGCATATTCAAAATGGGTAATATTTGACCCATAACCTCTTCCAGTGGGTGCCAATCGTTCTGGGTACCATTTAATTGGATTCAGCGTCCAAAATTTAGTGGAAAATGATACCCCACACGCCTAGGTACCAGAAATCTCGAAAACGCATATTCAAAATGGGTAGTATATACCCAATTTGACCCATGACTTCTTCCAGTGGGTGCTGATCGTTCTGGGACCCATTTCATTGGATTCAGCGTCCAACATTTAGTGGAAAATGATACCCCACTCGCCAAGATCGCCCAAAATCCCGAAAATCCATTTTTCAAAAAACACATTTTGACCCCTACCCCGCCCAAATTTGGTCCGATCGGGCTGAAAAGCTTGGAGGACCGTCCTAGACCGGGAACAGACCCCTGACCCAAATTTCAGATTTTTAGAAAATTGTCTACTACCAAAAACGGCGTGGACGGCGGACGGCGTACGGCGGACGGACATTGACCTTTTTTGATCTAGACACCATGAAACGTCCAGAAAAAAATTTTGAGCCGAATCGGAGAGGTTGACCATTTGCATGAAAACATAGGTTGATTATTCAAGGAATAACCAACCAAAAAGCCACGCTGTCATCGCCCTTCATAACGCATGTAAATCAAATTCCGACATTATCCACCCCAAAAATCGTTTGGGTACCGATTGAATGGTATTCACTTGTATTGCGAACCAGTGATCGTTTCACATCCATCCAATCTGTCCAGGACAGGTCATGATCAGGTCATCCTCGCTCTGTAAGGGCGTTGAAAGCCATAGAAGCAATTCAAAACAGAAATCAACTTCGGAAAAAGAAAGTCATGGTTAAGGAGATGAATACTTCTTCTCAATACTCGTGGAGGCTCTTCAGCACGAAATCAACAGAAAAATACTGCGAATCCATTCAATATAAACGCCTAGGTACCAGCAATCTCGAAAATCCACTTATGAAACGGGTGGACAGATACCCATTTTGACCCATAACCTTTTCCGGTAGGCGCCAATCGCTGCGGGACCCGTCCCATTGGGCTGAGCGTCCAAAATTTAGTGAAAAATCACATTTTGGGCCAAATCGGCGAGATTGACTTTTTGTCCAGAATTTTGTCGAAAATGATACCCCGCACGCCTTGATCGCCGAAAATCTCGAAACGAAACCCGACTGTTCAAGAAAAGAACGAAAAATACTTACGCCAGATGATTTGCCGGCCTTAAAGTCAATTTTCTTCTTGTCTTCTTCTTTTTGAGCAGTGTCTTTCTTTTCTTGGATTTTCCTTTTCTTCCACGCGACGAAAGTTTCTAATGTGATTTTGGTGAAAGTTTTGGATGCGAGAGCAGCTCTTTCTCTTTCGATCAAATCCTCCAAGGAAATCTCCTCTCTTTTGCCCGCTTCTTTCTTCTTATCCTGGAATGAAAGGAAAATTAAGGTCAACATCAGAAGCGGGTAAAAAGGTACGAAGGTAAATACTTTTTGAGTCGTTAGTGTCAACCAATGAATAAAGGTCACCGATGATATTAAAGTCATTGATGAATGCTGAAACTATATGAACCGTGGAAATGCGCCAACCAGAGTGCGCTCCTTGTGATGTTCGAGGAGATCTCAGCACTTGATCTAAGCTACTATTGTGTAGCTGGTAGCAGACAAGAATGAAGATCCTTCATTTGGGAGGGTTTTACAGCAACAGGCAAAAAACTACCCTTCGGCCACATTTTGGTTAGTGTTCTATATGTGATCATATATCCTGAATGTGAACCTCTGATGACAAAAACTCAACCAGCACAAAACGTAATGAGACTTCACAATCCAGAGTGTTATAACTATAATTATTGTACAAAATATGAAGAAATAGAAAGAGTGCAATCCTGCAAATACTTGGTTTTTTTTTTTTAAGAAGATAGGTTGAAATCGACATTGAGATCGATAGAGGAAACAAACAAGAAATTGAGAAAATGTATTTATATCTTTGCCAAATTGAGAGTGATTGTAGACACAAAGGACCTGAAAATGGTATATGATGCTCTAGTCTCATCTCTATTGCGATACTACCTTCCAGCCTGGAGTGGGGGATACGATACGGCATACACAAAAGGCCATAATCAGGTTAACCGGTTCAGATTACCGGACATCATCTCGACCCCTTTTGAGGAAGATGAAAATATTGCCATTTCCTAGTATGATGGAATTCGGTTGCATCTCGTAGATGATGCGTTGACGCCACCAGAGCATTCTCTACTCACAAGGTCAAAGGAAACATGTTGTGTAATTAATCTACCGCTCCATATAACTACCCTAGCACAGCCCAACCCTGCGGGAAACCAGGAAACCTCCTCTAGACTCAAAATCTACGTATACGTTTCAGGTGTCGATTGATGCTTCACCCTGGTAGACGGAATTAGGGTATCCAGCATCACACAACCGTTCCCGTACACCGGCAACTTGCAACCGAGAAATCAGCTGTTGAGATGACGATCTCGGCCGCCGCCTCCAGGAAGAAGACAGCCCTGAACGCCGTGGTCCACCGGACTAGCCATCCTACTGACTTCGGGCGCTTCTCGGCAGGACTTCAAGAAATCTTCGAGTACTTGCCAGCAATACACATTTTCCATTGTAAATGTATGTTGATTATTTCTCCTTTGTCCTAGTTGGAAAAGGTAAAACCAATAGAGTCTATTTATGAGTAAATTCATTGTTTATGGGTAGATTCAACAGTGAAACCTGGTAGTGGAAGATCGACAATCCAAACAACTACAGGCTTACAGTACTGGTCACGAGAGAAGGGGGAAACCTCTGGAGTGCTGTGAGGCCTGATCTCGACCACAGATCAGCCCAACTCACACAGGCCTCCCAACCGAACGAATTAAATATAGGTACTAGCCAGTTAGCCCTTAGAGGAAGCCATGGTGGACGTCAGTAAAATGACCATTCCTGTATCTTTCCAAACTGGAACCGCGGGTGGGGAGAGGTAACCCCTGGCCACTGAAGCAGCGCTCAGGAAAAGCTTCACTGGTCAGCCCCCCCAATTATTGAGGTAGGAAACTACGGTCGGAGGGCTAAACTATCCGGAGGGCTTCATGATGGTGCCTGTGCTGCATACATTCGTGTAGAGTGTACCAACATAGACCAGCTCTGGGAGTTGAGATGGAATACTCGGGCACCACTCTGCTCAAGTTGCACTGCAAGCTAGAATGCACCAAGTACCGAAATTCGGGCAGTTTACTACTCCCTATCTAAGCCCTGCTGAATGAAGGCACAATCATTCAAACCTCAATGGAGTCTGTCTCCTCGTTGCTTACAGCAAGGGGGGGGGGGGGGTCATGACCCGCAGGGTGAAATCTCCATCAACTTTGACTCACTTTCTTGAATTGGGATGAGAAACACATTGGGCAGTTGTCAAATAGTGGATGATATTAAACTCTAATGTGTGGCACATGAATTTCCATTGTTTTTAAACGCTGATTCAACTAGGGGAACACCCTGTATTACAAACAAACAATCATCACCATTGTCAAAAATAACACGTAATTTACCTTCTTCAATACGTAACCCGGTGGAAGAGCGTGACGATATTTACAGTTTTCGCCGTTGGGGCAGTTCCAGAACCAACCGTACTGGTTGTGCTCAACAGCGTCCAAGAAGAATTTACAAACCTGTAAAATAAATGAGTCGTTAATGACGTTGAAGCTCATTATTTCGTGCAGCTGACGAGACTGTCAACATACAATGTCGGTGGTTGGTTTCCTGGAATCTTCGCCTTCCATCAATTCAGCGGCTCTCGCAGCTGGGTCTTCTTCGTCGTCTCGCATGTCGACGTAAATGCTTCGCTTTTCGGATTTTCGTTCGACGGTCAAGTCGTGAGAGAATTTGCATTTACTCCCTTTGGTACACTGGCCTTGCTTGAAGAATGCGCATACGACGGATTTCGGATCAGCACCTGGGAAGATGAACAACGATTATTGGAAGGGAAATTTCACTGGAGGTAGAAAAAAATCTAGATTCGCAACTAGATTTGCCCAGTTGACTGGATGGACAAGTGAGCAAATCATGCTTGCACGACAGCCCCTAAGCGATGCTGAATCAAGCTTCTACTTTCCAACAGAGCAGAAATTAGGCACAGAGATCACTTAGCTTCGAACATTTTCGGTCTCTGGTCAACCGCTTTTCACCCTCCCCAGTCAACACCAAACTCATAATACCAATCAGTGACTCTGGAAATCACTAAGATTAACTCACATCCTTCATATTTGTACATCCGTACATTCCAGCAGGACAGAAACCGATCCATCATCTGAACCAGCCAAACTGGTCAGCGCATTCAACTTTATTGGCCAATTGAGGCCGCTTGTCCCCTTCCTCTCGGACCGCTGATGACTGAGTTGAATTTCGAAGAATACTTGAAAAATTGAGGACCAGACGCGGGCCTGGGGCACCCTGTCAGAAACTTCATATTGCTCAGTCAAGATGGGGTAGCCACGAATGAGGCCTAGCGGGACTTGGCGAACTAATGGTGGAGTTGTCCCCAGATGTTCTTCATAGATTCAGCCACCTGCATCAGCTGTTCACTTAGGCCAGTAATATGCACTTACCAGCTACTCAGGCTGCACCGGGCGTTGCATGTTGATTAGACAAACGAACTCAATTGAATTGACTTGTATCCTCTAATACTGTTTTCTAGTCCCTCACAGATTCTGTCCCAACACCACTCCAGAAGGAATGCGATCAGCCCCAGAGCTTTTTCTGCTAATCATAGTGTTTACACCAGAGCGCCTAATTATTAATTTAGGAGTAGAAAGTGCAGCATTAGTGAGCGCACTCTATCGACTTTTCTTCGTGCCTGCCCTGCCCCCTGCGATCCTCAATTTGGGTCATCAGCATCCTGCAAACAGTCTCTTTTTGGTCTTCAGGCATCGCCAACTTCAGAGCCACCACTCAATTTGGGTCATTAACATCCCGAAAATGTATCTATTCCTGTCCGTACAACAATTTCGACTAAGACGTGTCGCTACCACGCATCATCGCTGCATTCGTCAGCCGTCTGCCAGCAATTTATTCGTTTTGTCCTCAGCGCATGTGTACGACTTAAAACCGTACAATTTGAAGTACGCTCAGACCAGACAGCAGCGAGGAGACGACACCCTTGGGAAACTCGAAACCCAGACATCCGCAGGATCACCAGCAAAGCATTTTCTCACGGGCCGTGAGAAAACTCGAGCGCTGAGAAATCCGCAACATTTCGGAATTTGATGCGCTCTCAAATGCTCCACGTGTCCGGCGAGTCAGCAGATGGGAAGACACCGCCCATCGAGCGATTGGATATTTCGAGATCCCACCACTGCTTACTTCACCGAATAAAATCTTCTTTCGAACCCCCTCCAAGAGTCTGGAGCAATTTTGGGGACGCCTAGAACCAAACGATTGGCTGAGGGGTGGGCCCAAAGGAAAACTTGCGCAAACTTTGGGCCCAGGAGAAAACACGAGAAACCGAGGAAAAGGATTCTATGTCCAGCAGGTGAAGTGTGTGCTTCGACAGCCTTAAGGGTACCCGTGAAGGAAGCGCGCTACCGCGGCGCAACCTGGCTTTCAACTCTCGCCCTGTCCCCAATGGATGACTAAAAATGATCAGATTCCTTTTAACTGATTCGTAATTCTGTCCTGAACACGCCTTTGAAAGAACATTTTGATTATGACCAACAGAAAGCGTCTGAAATTGAGAGATAAGCCAAGCTTTCCGCGCATCATTCTATTTTGATTCCTGACCTTATTCCTCATCCGATCAGTCCCAAACTTTTTCCAGTTGTTCCTCGGCTCTACTCAGCCCGTTACGCTCACTCGTCCGCTCGCAACTCATCCCACCTTTCAATGCGCAGTGTTTTTCCGGTTGGAGCTTGGGTAGAAGAAATAATACACTGAAGATGAAGAAGAGTAAGAGAAGAAGAGACAATGTCACGCTAAAAACCGGTAGCGGCTGAATTTGTTTACTTTTCGATGGTTTGTTTACTTTTCCCGTCTCGCCGTCGCAGTTTCACAGTTTTACTATTTTTCGCAGTTTTTCTCTCGGATTTTCTAGTTGTTCTCTCAAACCTAATTCATTTTGAGAATGCCGAGAGGTTCTGCTACCATTTTCAAGAAGCAGAAAAGAATTCCGCCATGGATTCAGAAGAAATTGGATGGGCCCTGAATGTGGTGGTGAGATGAGTCTAGATAGTGGTGAGCACACAGGTTTAGCTGTGAACATTTCAGTGTTGTGTTCTGATTGCTCCTATTCTGCATTCTATTCAAATGCAAATACGAAATTTCACGATGTGAATGTACGCCTAATCTACGCTATGCGCGCCATCGGACAAGGCGAGAAAGGAGCGCGTACATTTCGTAGCGTACGAAGCGGGCGGTCATTAGTTCAGACGTTAATTGTGAAGGTATCCTTTATCCAAATAATTGAATGTAATATATCAAAATTTTCAGCAGATTCTCTAGTTTTTTTTTATGCAAAAAAAAGGTCATTTTGGGTCACCGGTACCCTTAACAGACCTCTAGAATCACGAGCCAGACTGCAGGAGTTCAAGTCCGGCCCGGAACACGCCCTCTCCGACCTTCCAGAAGAACAGCCGAGGTAGGAAAGATCAATCTAGTTGAGCTGATAGGTAGGAATTCATTTTGTTATGTTAATATTTTATAGATCCTAATTGTCTCAATTTCGGAGAATATTAATTACCTAATCAAAAAAACAGTTGTTCTTTTTCTCCTTCCTTGCAAGTTCAAAGGTTGCGTCTAGGCATTGGGTGGACAAACAGATTCCTGGCAGTGATGTCCGCTTAGAGGCTAAAACTGGCAGGAATATAACTCTTACAGCATGCTCCACTCGTCTTCGTCAATACGGTCAGAAATACCGTAAATACCTAATTTTACCTCGTCTCGTCTGACGATCGAACACTCTAATTTAAGACCTCAAGTAAGCAATTATGCTAAATCTAAGATTATTTATCATTCTATTTTAGAAGGAGTTCCCTATTTTTGGTTGGTTATTCCTTGAATAATCTGTTCCCGGCCACATTTGCCAAAATCCCGGCCAAATTTGGGCGGGGTAGGGGTCAAAATGTGTGTTTTGAAAAATGGATTTTCGAGATTTTGGACGATCTAGGCGAGTGGGGTATCATTTTCTACTAAATATTGGACGCTGAATCCAATGAAATAGGTCCCAGAACGATTAGCACCCATCGGAAGAAGTTATGGATCAAAATGGAAATGTACCTACCCATTTTGTACATGTGCTATCAAGATTTCTAGTACCTACGCGTGTGGGGTGTCATTTTCCAATACATTTTGGACGCTGAATCCAAAGAAATAGGTCCCGGAACGATTGGCGCCTTCTGGATGAGGTTATAGGTCAAAATGGGTACCTATCTACCGATTTCGAATGTGTTTTCAAGATTTCTCGCACTTAGGCTTGTGGGGTATCATTTTCCACTAAATTTTGGACGCTGAATCGATTGGAATTGGTCCGGGACCCACCACACTCACGTTGAAGAAATGAGTTTCCATGCGCCTGGTCCGAAGAATAGCCAACCCGTGTTTTTAGGTTGCTCCCTTACTACCAATTTATTTTCAATGCTAGAATTAATAGTCTTTTTCACTGAATACTCTGTTGCCCCTTATTTTCTCCACCCTCGCTCTCTACTTTAATTGTTCCTCAATTTACGCACAAATAAAGACATGCGAACCAGTTCGTTAAACCAAGGTGGTCCCTTGGATTAACTAAACGACCTAAATTTGCTTAAATGCCTTCCTATTCGTTTACCTTTTTCAACTTTTTGAACGGGTCTGAACAACAATGCCATTTCCTTCTGTTCCTTCAGCTTGGCATCCTTATCCTTATCCTTATCTTTGTCAGCCAACTTTCTAGGTGCGATGCCGCCCGATTTGACTTGTTTTTCCACTTGTTGAATGAATTTTTGCTGCTTGGCCCCTTTCTTGTTTTTCAGACCGAACGTTTTATCCTGAAATCAACAGATGACAATTAGCTGTGGACTCTACATCTTCTCAAGCGAGACAATACTACTTCTCCAGACGGTACGTTCCCAACCCATGTGCAATGTGTATGGCATAGGTTGAAGCTAAAACTCGATAGAACTCCCATTGCTGGTATTTTCAAGTGTAGTTCTAATTAAAGTCTTCTATTTAAATTATCTGGCAATCACAACTACGATCGTAGATTCTATTAAATCGAGAAAAATAAGCGTTAGGTCCATAATATCAGTATGTTTGGTGTACCTCAATAACTTTTTCCTTCTTTTTCTGGTCGGTTTTCTTGCTCGGAGCAGCAGGCTTCGCTTTCGGCGGCATGATGAAGCCTCGCTGTAAAACGCCGAAACTATAATTGAATTACCCCGATCCGTCAGAATTGAAGCGTACAACACGTACAATTCGAAAAACGATCAACTTTTACAGTGAAAACGATGTTGTTAAAGATAATGGCTGAGCCGTGGCAACAACAGCAACATCCACAATTCCACACGCACTCTCAGCCTGTCGCAGTGTTGCCAGCCGGGTTGAATCTGCGCTAAATTCCCGTCGGGCAAATGCAAATGTTCAAAAAAATAAAATCGGATCTTATTCGGTAAACTTTAATCGACTATCGATTTCTATAACTATAAATTTAACGTAAAATCACACGAGCGCTGAATTCTTGAGACTAAAAAGTACACACAATTTTAGGGTCGCCTGATGCTGTAGCATAAAAAAATGCGGGAAAATAAGATGTGATCTCATTGTTTACCTGTGACTTGTTAGTGAACTTCACAACAAATAAATTAAAATTGCATGTACAGACAAATTAAATAGCCTTCCTACTGATGAGAGAATAATTCAATGGACAATCGTCAACAATTTGAATTGAATAAAGAAAAATCTAACATCTAACCTTTTCGTTACCGAGTTCTATTTATCGACATATTCAGATGGACGTCCGACTGGCCACAAAATTCCCGGAAATTATAAATAAAATGGATAAAATGTAAAAATTATCGTTTGAATAAGACCAGGTAGACACTCAACCAAACACGCTATTGAGATAATACCTCATGTATACAATATAATATATTGTATAACATATTATGTTACAGTTAATACCCGGAATCAGTTAAATCTAGATTTCCCCAAAGCCCGTTTTTTGCAAATTTGAAGTCATTAATTAGAACTTTGTTGGGACCCTCAACGCTGGAAGCAGAAGTGACTGATTCATTTTCAGTGTACACTAGTTTTAACTGAAATTTCTTAGGCAAAACTAGAACGACCTAGTGAGAAGCCGTGCTAAGATGTGATTTTATAAGTTAGTTAACTCTTGTTTAGATTATTGAATAGTACCTAGGAACGGAGAAAAAATAAGTTTTTTTTGTAAAGCTTTTTTAATAGCATTACTACATCATATTTACTTATTGCAGCAAGTTAAGCTTTCGTAGCATTTTTTTTTATTTATATAATTTTTTTCTCATTTTCCCGATCGGGCTGAAAGGTTTCGAGGACCGTCCTAGGCCTGGAACAGACCCCTGACCCAAAGTTTCAGATTTTTAGAAATATATCTACTTCCAAAGTTGGCCTGGACGGCGGACGGACATTTGCTAATTTTGATCTAGACACCTTGAAACGTCCAGAAAAAAATGTTGGAGCGAATCGGAGAGATTGACTTTTTGCATGAAAACATATGTTGATTATTCAAGGAATAACCAACCAAAAGCAGTACCTTCACATGCCTTGATTTGGTTACAGGTTATAATTATTATGAATACTGGCTGCATCATGTCATCTAGGAGACAATATGAATTTCCCTATCATAGCGAGATTATCATATGGTTTTTCAGTACAGGTCAAGACACCACGGACACAAGTTGGACAGGATATTATTATTATAAAACTCTTCCTATTAGTAAGAACGCGACAGCGTCAACTTCAAATTGGAGGTAAGCTTTAGTTTAGTTTTCATTTGTAACGAAAATTTCAAATCAAAATTTATTCAGCAGTTTCAAAATGTATGCACTTAGAATTCGCTGTACTTCGGCGCAGAACCAGCAGCAAGTGACAATTATGCATACTTCATTGGTCTATCCGGTAGGATTATTGTCATTGAGGTTTGTCTGCCGCAGTTCATTTTGGCCGTATCAAGTCTTCTACCGCTTCAAAAAATAGTAACCCTTTTTACATACCTTATTACGGCTACCGAACGATCATTGGCGTAGGTTTTATATAACAGAATTGGTTGTAGGTGTATCCAGTGTAGGAGAGTTCCACCCACGCTGAATGATCTCCAAATCGTTTCATCAAAATAAATACATTTGATCAACGCCAGGAGCCTTATGAGATACAGTGATAATGTGAAAAGCTATTTCGCTCTTTGCTTCTCATACAAGGAACCGTGATTGCCACTTGTTTGCTTGGCTGAAGTATCTGAGGCTCGTCCACTTGAACTGAATTAACGATGGCCCCTTCTCTACCTCGATTCCAAATATAGGTGGGCTCACTATTGAGGGAATTGTTCAAGGAATAAACTCGCAACAATTGAACAAGTAAAATTCAAACTTGGTTGCCTCTTCGATGTTCCCCAAATATGGGAACGTCCCGAGTGAGTCAATGTCGAAATGAACTAAGGATCACCCGAGGAGGCACATTATCATGTGGGAGATCACATCACCAAGTTCTACTCACAATCCACTAGTGCTGGCAAGATTACGAGGTGGATCAAGTTTCTGTGCGCATGTGCCACACCAGGAGTGATGGGAAGCCTCCAGAGCCAATTTGGTTTAGCCAGGCAGTCTGTTCACATTTCTCTCACACGGCAGCCTCCACTGGCACGGTTTTCAACATTACAATTCTGAGTACTCAATGGTCCTTGGATAACCTCATGATAGCATCGTCAGTTGAATCCTATGCCTGACCAGAGCTGGCCGTTAGATGTGCAAAAGGTAACCTTTAGGCCTTCTTCTGTTGATTGGGGAGGACTTTGCTAGCGGCAGCTTCAACAGCGTATCCCATGTCCAAATATCGTGCCATCGCGTGTTGTTGCCCAATATTCTGCAGAGCTTGCTTGTTGGTGCTTGTTCTCAGGAATAGAGACATCCCTTGCTGCAACATCAACTCCTGCCAAACTGGGAGGGTCTCGAAGACACAAACATTCCGTTTCAAGTTTGCCAGTTGTTGGCAGTGTTCCTCCATACATACAGTTCTAGGCTATGAAGGAGGTACACTCATAAGAGCCACTCAGCATGTCCAAGAGTTACTATACATTCCAAGTCGTCACTGCAAAGGAAAACAATGTTGAGTGATGGTATTTCAAGGTTTAAACATTCGGTATTAGAAGGTTTCATCAGTTAATCAATGATTCCTCTAGTTAGTAAATAGTTCGAAAAACATATCGATAGCCTCCTTTCAGGGCTTTCCTCGGTCTACTGGTCAGCCCAGAAAGTAGGCCATAGCTGGCACCAGTGGGTGCTTCAGGGAAACATTTATGATCATGAATATAATCATCTTTTCCCGATCATGTCACCATAATCTCCTCAAGACCAAACTACTTCTGGAATCCAAAACATTTCTGTTAAATCAAAAAGTCAATCGCCTACAGCTTCTTGGATTGGAGCTCAGAAACTTAGTTTGAAATCATTATTACTATTATTATCGACTCACCCTTGGTAGTAGATGAAGGAAGAACACTTTGGAATTCTTAAGACACGTTTTAATGATTAATAAGATGACACTTGATCAGAGAAAGAGACAGAGGCTAAGTAAGATTCGTGAGATGCGTAAGAGACGTACACGGCAAGGGCGTTGGAATACAACTGCGCTGAAGAGTGGGGCAGGATGACTGTGCGAATCTTATCCACAGCCTTCTAAATGAAGCTATAAGAGCGAAAACATTTCACTCTACTTTTGGCATCCTGATGCATATTATCAATTCAGATAATGGATACAAAAAAGAGACATTAAAGTAAAATATCATTCAATACATTTTGGTAGGAAATGAACGCAGAACGAAGAGAGTGATCTGGGCCTCTTTTGAGGAAATACATCGAGTCATAACAATCGATATCATTCAAATATCGATTCTTGTATTGAGTATTTTCACAATTTCGCTTTCCAATCTGAGTAAAAAGGCGTTCAAATCAATACAAAATCAATATTGTGAGAAAAAAATGCCTTGGAGATTTTTCTATCAAAAGAAATATTGGTGGGAGAATGCAACAGAGAGTTGTATCATGCCTAGACGATGCAAAGTCAACAAAACAACGTACATATTTTCCCATTCCCATCGCACATTTATTATATGAATTACAGACTCGGGGCCATTCTCCGGGGGTTGTTTTAGCGAAATTGTGTACCTTTCAATCTCCTGATCGCCTGAAAGACTCCGTTTATGAACACCTTTAATATCCGGTCGAGTCCGGAAAAATGTTTAAATTTACCGATGATGAAACGGTGACGTGAAAGTGACGTTTTTCGAACGGCCTTTACAATAGAAAACACGCCTCCTGGAAAAGCAGGCGTTCGTGCGATTCCAGTTACCCGCCAAAAGTAATGATGTTCTACTGCAGAACAGAACTTCACGGTGAAAATATATCGTTGTGCTTTTAGATGGTTAGTTTGAATTTCCAAATCCATTCCATTCGCTGGCGTGGGTCGCCTCTACGCGTTACTTCAAAAATAGCCAAAAACAATCACTTTGAATGTAATATCTTATCAATTTGTGATGTTATTCACTCAGCGGCATTAACATGCTGTCAAATTCTCCGATTGGGACTCGATTTTTTCCTGGGCCTTTCAAAATGTCATCAAAATGAGCAAATGTCCGTCCGCCGTCCGCTGAACACGCCGATTTCGGTAGTAGACAATTTTCTAAGAATCTGAAATTTGAGTCACCCGCTCCCAGCAATGATTGGTCCTCAAAACTTTTCAGCCCAATCGGACCAAATTTGGGGGGTAGAGTTCGAACGTATTGAAAAATGGATTTTCGAGATTTTTTGTGATTTAGGCGTATGGAGTATAATTTCTGGCTAAAATTTGGACTCTAAATCCAATGAGACGGATTCCAGGACGTTTGGCGCCCACTAGATGAGGTTATGAGTCAAAATGGGTATATATCTACCTATTTCGAAAGTGGATTTTCGATATTTCGGGTACCTAGGCGTGTAGGTATCATTTTCCACTAAATTGTGAACGCTGAATCGATAAGAATAAGCACCCATCCTAATAGATTCAGCGTGTGGCATGTTTTAAGGGGGGATAGGGGTCAAAATGTGTATTTTGAAAAACGGATTGTCGAGATTTTTGGTAGTCTAAGCGTGTGGGGTATCATTTTCTACTAAATTTTGGACGCTGAATCCAATTAGACGGGTCCCGGGACGGTTCGTGCCCACCGGAAGAGGTTATGAGTCAAAATGGGTATCTATCTACCCATTTCAAACGTGTTTTTGGAATTTCTGGTACTTTGGTGTGTAGAGTATCATTTTCTACTAAATTTTGGACGTTGAATCGATTGGAATGAGTCTCCATGCTCTCCGAGGAATGACCAACCCCTGTTTTGCTTTTAATTTTTACGTAAATTTGTGGTCGCCATTCCGTGATGTGCCGGAATACACACATATGTGTTAAGGATAGCCTTTTCATTCTGAGAGCGTCGACGGTTCGGTGCCGTCGCAGGTGGGTGCCCTTCTCCGAGGCCTGTCACCTCCCGAAGGCGACGACTCCCGTGCATGCGCCGAGGGAATCGCAACACCCAGCGCCCCACCTTCCCCGTAATTTCCCTCCTTCCATCGGAATAGTTCAATTTTACCCGCGAGGCGATTCCCGGAGTGTTACCAGTGCCCGTAGGAGGTGAACCGTTGTCCCCGGCCCCGCCGAATTCCGGAATTTGAGCGCCCGTCCCCGACGCCAAGTCGACGCCCGACGTCGGATTCCCCCGCAGCCCGACCGAATCGTCCAAGGAAGACGTGAGTGTGCCAGGACGACGGGAGTGTTGTATATTGATTTTTGTCCTAAAGCCGTTCGAAGGCTCTTTCCCGTCCTTCCACAGGATCACCACCAATTCTGCCAACCATTGTGCGATATTAATTCACTCATCGCGAAAATATTCCTCCTGACTTAGCAACTAAAAACATTTTTTAAAGTAAGAGAGAAACAAGCACCAAACAACGCAGTATCAGCTCACACTCAAATTTCATTCACATTTCATATTTGGTTTATCATTCCTTCAGCAATCAACCTTTGTTTTTATGCCAGAGGGATGTCAAACTCCGATTTGCCCCAAAATTTGACTGTCAGATAGAGAAACCAAAAGGTCCGTCGCCCGTACGCGTTGTTTTTGGTGACAGAAAATTGTTTAAACAAATTTAAATTTTGGCCTGGCACCTCTAATTGTCTCAAAATTTTCCGGCCTAAATTTGGAGAGGTTACAAGTAAAAATTTTTTTTTTTTAATCAATTTTTGGGACTCTTTGGGAATTGGAAATTTGGGAACGCCGAATCGGTTGTCCTGGATAATTCACTGTTTTCCCTAAACTCTTGCTTCAAGGAATAATAAACAATTGTGGAAGAATGTGCAATTTTTGAAAATTGACCCTTGATAGTTGGTCTTATAAGGGTTAGCGGTACCTGGATAAAAATATGAAAAATATAGCATAGTTACTTTTGATGATCTTTTCCCGAAAATGCCATTTACCTAACCTTGGCTTATAGTGGAACAGAATATCGCTATGTATGTGTACATTAATTTGAATCAAAAATCGATGCAGCTTCCCCGATCCTGGCCTGTGACTCGACCCGGTTTCCACATTTCCAATGTGCGTTTCGAAAAATGGATTTTTGGAGATTTGCGGCGGTCTAGGAGTATGGGGTATCATTTTCTACTAAATATCGGACGCTGAATCCTATGGGGCTGATCATAGAACGATTAGCGCCCACAGGAAGAGGTTAAGAATCATCTGTCTACCTATTCGAATGTGTCTTCAAAATTTCTGGTACCTAGGCGTGTGGGGTATAATTTTTCACTAAATTTTGGACGGTTAATCAATTGGAGTGAGTCTCCATGCTCCTGGTTCGAGGAATAACCAACCCTTGTGAAAGAATTTACAGCGTTTTCAGTTTGGCTACATGTGGCAATGTGATTTGAGATAAGTGCTTAAATCTTGCTTACAGAGGCAATTGAGGAAAGCCTGGACCAGGCTACACTTTGTCTCTGGGACTGATTTTGCTCCCATGTTCAAATTAATGTGAATAGAGGGAAGTTGTCAGACCTCAACTCAGGTCTCCGTCTCCCTGATACTTTATATAAGTAGTATTTTGGTGTCATGTGTAAAATAGCAACACAAAATATCCAGGAAAACTTGCCAAAAACTGGAGAAAAACTTGGAAAAAGAATTTCCCAAAAGACTCAAGTCAACTACCAATCTGTTATACCAGAAATTCTACCCTGGTGGCCTTGATCGGTTTTGAGATTTACCCATTTTGATTCCGCAATATTGCTACCCACATACGTCCGCGGTTGGTTTTCCCTCTCGGCCGAGTAAATTCGTATTCACGGATTATCGCTCACAGGTAGCTATTACAAGTGATTCTCAAGTGGAGTCTCGACGTTCAGCTTCTTCGCTGACTACGCTCAGACCTTGACTTGACAAACTGAGTGGGCCGAGGTGTATTACGGCACCCAGCGCGAGTCCGAAGTTTATTTTTACATATCTAATCAAACTTACTCGGAGTGAATAACAGATGATAATGTATTGAAGCTGTCGGTTTCATTGTTCGAGAATGTTCAAGAAACGAACGTACACGGCATCATCCGCAATAATTTTGCGTGATCTTGTTGGTTTAGGTTGAGCAGGGAAAGCAGCATGAAGTATACAGAATATCCCCGAAAACCCCACAACTGCACAATTATGCGTCAGTGACACATACTTTCTTACTCCAAACGGGAACCCCATTTTTTTTTATTGCAAATTCGGATTCTTCCCAAAATTTTATGAAAATTTGATCTCTTAACATTTTGCGAAGTTGTCAAATAGTGGGTAATGGTAAACATAAAAGTGTGGCCCATGAAATTCCTTCGTTCTTTCTATGCTTATTTACGACGTGATGCTATCCGTTTCTTGATTCAACTCAATTTTTGCGGAACAACGATAAAAACGGGTTAATTTCGCGGGAAAAAAAACGTTTTTCAGTGCGTGTGTTAGTAAATATGAAATTTCAAATGTTCGACGGGTTTTACAATATTTTATGATCATTTAAGAAGGTGATCAGTCTCCTATTTTTATATTTCTCAGCCAGACCTCAAAAAACGGCAAATATACGCCTAAGATGTAGTGGAAAATTATACTCCACTCGCCTAGGTACCAGAAATCTCGAAATACATTTGAAATGGGTAGATAGGCAACTATTTTGACCCATAACCTCGTCGAGAGGGCGCCAATCGTTCCCGGACCAATTTCATTGGATTCAACGATCAAAATGTAGTACAAATAATACCCTACACGCCTAGATCGCCGAAAATCTCAAAAATTCGTTTTAAAGAAACACATTTTGACCCCTACTCCCCCTAAATTTGATCCGATCGGGCTGAAAAGTTTCAGATTTTTAGATAAATTTCTATTGCCAAAATCGGCGGACGAACATGTGCTTACTTTGATTTAAAATCAAACTTCATCACTTTGAAACGCCCAGAAAAAATTTTTGGGCCGGATAGATTTTTGCATGAAAACATAGGTTGATTAATAAACCAAAAACACGCGAAATGAACAAATTTTGGTCATTGTTCCGCAAAAATTGTGTCGAATCATGAAACGGGTGATGCGCCGTAGAATTGCAATATGATTTATCTGTGTAAAAATGTATACAAGACCCCGTAATGGAACCATTAGTCATTTTGTGGATATTTATTCTCAGTCTGGACAATATGTTATCGCAAACGAACCCCAAAGGAGCATAACACACTGGAAGTGCAAATGTAACCCGTCGTTTTCACGTAACGGGCTAGGGATCCAAAAATAGACCTAGGCGAATAATTAGTGGGAGACTAACGACTTTCACTTACCGTCCGGAATGTCTGCAATGGTCGGTCATGGACGCCAAGTACACCTGAATTTACCAAGCTCTGAGGAATGGGGTTTCGTGATTGAAAAGACAAGGGTTCAATATTGACTTATAATAAACGCAATTGACAGAAATATAAAATACGGAATGTCTCGGCCGAGAAGGATATTGACTATTACGTAATCTAGTTATTGAGTAGGCAGAAGTGAAGGGCTGAAGGCCAAATGAATTTACGAGGTAGCTGAAGGCTCAAATGTTTGGTTTGAATAACGGTAAAGTGGAAATGATTTGTTAATGTCCTCCCCTAATTCCTTTTACTTTTCCTACGACAGACAAAATACTAAATAATACGGCTACAATGTACAACTCTATGATCAGCTTTCTGGTGACTAAACGTCGGGGCTTGGGCCAGATTTAGAGATTCGACTTTCGCGTTGCGAGGGTACGAAACAGAGTTATTTCGCCACTTACGTGTACCAACTCCTTCGGATGGAGACAACAGGGTGATGTCCTCTTCGCTGCTCGGCTTCGGTCAGGGGAACGCCGTCCAGGCCGGAGGAGGCGAGGCTCTTTCCGACGGAGGTCCGACGACTGGCGGTGCGTGGGAAACCTGGACTATTGGCCGTCGAATCGGGCGCGAACGGATCAACACTCGGGTCCGACGGGGGATTTTCAGTTCGTATAAGGGCCCACTGTTACGGGAGAGGAATTGGCTGATCTCCCAATTCCCGAGTTCTCACCCTGAAGGAACCACGATACACTTGTTCCCTCAGGTCACTTTCACAACACCGGCTTCACAAGGGGTTGATTTGCTACGCGTCGGTTGTTCCGCTTCGATGTTCCGCTTCACTTCACTTCGTTCCGCCTTGTCCCCACGAGATTATGGCGAACGGAGATCCCAACTTTCCTTCTCTTGAGTTCGTACACGACTGATGTTCCGCCCCGAAACAAGTTGTTCCGCCCCGAAACAAGTTGTTCCGCCCCGAAACAGGTTGTTCCGCCCCGAAACAGGTTGTTCCGCCCCGAAACAGGTTGTTCCGCCCCGCCCCTGCCTCGCCTCGTCCTCTCGAGATTATGGCGAGCAGGGGGGGCCAACCTCGTTTCAGGCCAACCTCGTTTCGGAGATCCCAACTTTCCTTCACTTGAGTTCGTACACGACTGACTGATGTTCCTTTCCCCAGTCCGCTCGTCAAGTCGCCTTCCCCTCCTACTCCTCCCTGGGTGTCTCGCGCCGCCCATCGCCCAACCAATCCAATGAGGACACGCCTTTCGCCCAGCTGGGTCAGGCGCTTGGAGGGGAGAGGGGTCGATCCGTACCCCGCCGCCGAAGTTTCTTGACGGGGCGCTTGGAATCTGCCGCCCCGTTACACTCCTCCGATCTTTGGAGGCCGAGGTCTACCTCGGCAATTTTCCTTCCGGTGGGGGTGACTGGTGCGATGGGCATTGCGTCAGGTCGTTTGGCTGCTATCCATGCTTGTTCGTACCGCCATCGCTTACAAGCGGTACAGGTTGGTGGTGGTCCTTCTCGTGTTCGGCGCGGGAGCAGGGCTTCGGGTAGGCAGGGTCCCTGGGCCGCAGGTTCCGGCATTTTCTCTCGCAGCGGTACGTTGTCGGCGGGTGTCGTTGCTTGGTGCAGACGGGCACAGGACGTCCCCACCCGTCGAGAGCATGATGGCGCTGGTGTTCCCAGGTGGTGCGATGGGCGAGATGTGTCTTCCGCTGGTCTTATCTTCTACTTCCCTACTATGATGTGAAACATACAAACCGGCCCTTTCTTTAGTCTCCTCTCACACTCAAACTCACACATTTTCCATCAATCGACGGCTCATTTGTCATGCAGACAACCTCCTTCACAAAGCCAGAAACTGAACAACGAACCCTAGATTTTGCTGCCATTACAAAGGGTTAAAGAAAAAAAAAGGGGGGGGGGGGACCCAGGGAGTCCTGTCACGACTCATGAGGTACGGTCATTAGTAAAACAAGGTAAGTACTTGTGTTGTGCATTTTATTTCCAGATTGGGGTTCATCATGGCTTCGCCCTCGTCTGATGGGCTGCTGTTTTGGTGCATGGTCGCGAATTCACTTGTTAAATAAAAAAAATAATAAATAAAGAAAAAAATTATAGAACCGGTAGATCACTTTCTTGCGCACCAAGGACCGATAATTTCCCCACGAATCGAGAAAGGACTTCCCAGTTGGTAAGAGCTATGACGGGTCTGGAATCGGGATGTCAATTGGAGCTGAAGGCTTCCGGAACAGTTTCGGAACAGTCCCGGAACAGTCTCGGAACAAGTCCCGGAACAGTCCCGGAACAGAGGGCCCCGGAACAGTCTCGGAACAGAAGGCCTCGGGACAAGTCTCGGAACAGTCCCGGAACAGAGGGCCCCGGAACAGTCTCGGAACAGAAGGCCTCGGGACAAGTCTCGGAACAGTCCCGGAACAGAGGGCCCCGGAACAGTCTCGGAACAGAAGGCCTCGGGACAAGTTTCGGAACAGTCCCGGAACAGAGGGCCCCGGAACAGTCTCGGAACAGAAGGCCTCGGGACAAGTCTCGGAACAGTCCCGGAACAGAGGGCCCCGGAACAGTCTTGGAACAGAAGGCCTCGGGACAAGTTTCGGAACAGTCCCGGAACAGAGGGCCCCGGAACAGTCCCGGAACAGAAGGCCTCGGGACAAGTCTCGGAACAGTAGGCCTCGGAACAAGCCCCGGAACAGTCCCGGAACAGTCTCGGAACAGAGGGCCTCGGAACAAGCCCCGGAACAGTCCCGGAACAGTCTCGGAACAGAGGGCCTCGGAACAAGCCCCGGAACAGTCCCGGAACAGTCTCGGAACAGAGGGCTACAGTGAGAGTGATGCTACTAAATAAATGAGCCAGTATCTAAATTTCGATTTTTGGAAAGAAAAAATCCTAGACACGGATTTGAAGTCAATTGGCTCCTCACTCGCTTCCTCACACTCGGGCCGATTTGTTTGTTTCTTACAATTTTAAATTTCGGAATCTACAACTAGCACAGTTTGAATTTCAAGATTATGGAACGCGACCCAATTCCTTCAGAGCTTTTTCTCACCAATATTCACCTGGTCAAGATCACTTGTTGTGGATACGACAGAAATCGAGATTTCTGAAAAATCCCACCGCTGCCACCAAAAGATGTAACCCGTCGTTTTCACGTAACGGGCTAGGGATCCAAAAATAGACCTAGGCGAATAATTAGTGGGAGACTAACGACTTTCACTTACCGTCCGGAATGTCTGCAATGGTCGGTCATGGACGCCAAGTACACCTGAATTTACCAAGCTCTGAGGAATGGGGTTTCGTGATTGAAAAGACAAGGGTTCAATATTGACTTATAATAAACGCA
Organism: Cyrtorhinus lividipennis; assembly: GCA_019603395.1. NCBI lineage: Eukaryota > Metazoa > Arthropoda > Insecta > Hemiptera > Miridae > Cyrtorhinus > Cyrtorhinus lividipennis. The sequence goes on from CM034008.1 coordinate 6,447,777, forward strand.
ATTGACAGAAATATAAAATACGGAATGTCTCGGCCGAGAAGGATATTGACTATTACGTAATCTAGTTATTGAGTAGGCAGAAGTGAAGGGCTGAAGGCCAAATGAATTTACGAGGTAGCTGAAGGCTCAAATGTTTGGTTTGAATAACGGTAAAGTGGAAATGATTTGTTAATGTCCTCCCCTAATTCCTTTTACTTTTCCTACGACAGACAAAATACTAAATAATACGGCTACAATGTACAACTCTATGATCAGCTTTCTGGTGACTAAACGTCGGGGCTTGGGCCAGATTTAGAGATTCGACTTTCGCGTTGCGAGGGTACGAAACAGAGTTATTTCGCCACTTACGTGTACCAACTCCTTCGGATGGAGACAACAGGGTGATGTCCTCTTCGCTGCTCGGCTTCGGTCAGGGGAACGCCGTCCAGGCCGGAGGAGGCGAGGCTCTTTCCGACGGAGGTCCGACGACTGGCGGTGCGTGGGAAACCTGGACTATTGGCCGTCGAATCGGGCGCGAACGGATCAACACTCGGGTCCGACGGGGGATTTTCAGTTCGTATAAGGGCCCACTGTTACGGGAGAGGAATTGGCTGATCTCCCAATTCCCGAGTTCTCACCCTGAAGGAACCACGATACACTTGTTCCCTCAGGTCACTTTCACAACACCGGCTTCACAAGGGGTTGATTTGCTACGCGTCGGTTGTTCCGCTTCGATGTTCCGCTTCACTTCACTTCGTTCCGCCTTGTCCCCACGAGATTATGGCGAACGGAGATCCCAACTTTCCTTCTCTTGAGTTCGTACACGACTGATGTTCCGCCCCGAAACAAGTTGTTCCGCCCCGAAACAAGTTGTTCCGCCCCGAAACAGGTTGTTCCGCCCCGAAACAGGTTGTTCCGCCCCGAAACAGGTTGTTCCGCCCCGCCCCTGCCTCGCCTCGTCCTCTCGAGATTATGGCGAGCAGGGGGGGCCAACCTCGTTTCAGGCCAACCTCGTTTCGGAGATCCCAACTTTCCTTCACTTGAGTTCGTACACGACTGACTGATGTTCCTTTCCCCAGTCCGCTCGTCAAGTCGCCTTCCCCTCCTACTCCTCCCTGGGTGTCTCGCGCCGCCCATCGCCCAACCAATCCAATGAGGACACGCCTTTCGCCCAGCTGGGTCAGGCGCTTGGAGGGGAGAGGGGTCGATCCGTACCCCGCCGCCGAAGTTTCTTGACGGGGCGCTTGGAATCTGCCGCCCCGTTACACAAAGTGCGTGATGTAAATTGGTTAATTTATAATGAGTGATAGCTTTTTTGAGCCAAACTGTTCGTGCCCACAAAAATTTTCGAATCGATTGTTTAGGAATTAGACGATGACGAGTTGGCGTGTCAGATTGAGCAGTTGGTAGTTTTCCTTTTGGATTTGAATTTATCGGCGTTACTAGCTCAGGGGAGATGGTATTCTGTTGCTTTTCCACCTTTGAGACGCGAAAAACTGTTTTTCTTGTTTCACCAAATTATTGAGTTTGATTCAGGTTTGAGTTAGTGGACCTGAAAAAGCACAGCCGATAGGCTTCCAAGTTAGGCGCTTGTTGGATCAAAGGATTAGGATAAGTTAGGACGGGAAAAAGTGAACTGAAAATCCTCAAGGCATCTGCTGTATAGAGTTGAACATGTTACTTTAATTTCAAATGTGGGTCACTTCACGAATACGAGAGTGAGCGGAAGCCGGAAATTATGACAGTCGGATGACGACGATGGGACAGATGTTCTCTCAAAATGTCTCCTACTCCTATCTTCACCCCTACACTCACAATCACCAGTCAGGTCCTCATCAAGCTAACCACACTGGTTGCTGAATACGGAGATAATTTTGACAATACGCTGAGTGCAAGTATTCGAATCTTTTTAGGTCTGTAGTAACTTGTAATGATGTAATCCTTGAAAATTGATTACAATTTGGTTGTCTGTTGTACGCGAGTGCCTGCAAATCCACAACTAAGATGATTTACTTTACAGCAATTCACAGTACTTGAAGATAAATTCATTTTGTAAAGGAAAAGGCTCACTTTGCCCTGCTCCAGCAGCACGCCTACTCCTACAAGAACTAATGAAACGATTTTTGTCTTCAAACTTTACTATTAATTGCTGGGCGACTTCAAAAAAGAGCCCAAGTAGCCAACAGAACCCTTTGTGAGACACCCCGTTACACGCAGTTACTTCACCAACAAAAGATTCCCTTCGAGTTATGAGTGGGTGAGTCACCCTCGCGAAATACGCCTCGAGAACGATCTAAGTCGAGATTGTAGGCCTAAAAGGGGGAGGAAAACGAGCTGGCTCAAGTGATGAGATCCACCACCCCAAGCTAAAATGACTCACCACCATAAAGGTGGGTTGGTGAGGGTGGATTTGCGAAAAGTGGTGCAATGGGTGGACATTTTCTAGCGAACATGAACACATGAGAGCAGCGTGAATACATGAATAATATTGAAGAGTATGAAACATTTTTGAAGCAAATGCTAGAGAAATGGGTTATACCTATTGCTCCAAATTCAGTCATAAATGGTTGAGTATAGGGATAAAATGAAAATAAAAATAATTCATTTTTGCTCAAATTTGTATATTTAGACAACTAGAATGCTTGATTTGCTCGCGTCCTGGGGAAGGGTGGGAAGTCCCCTCCACTCACCCCTCTCAACAAGAGGAAGGGGAATTTCTTGACAAGTGGTTACCACCCCCTGAGCCACTCTGCAGTCCTTGGTTGCTCTGTTAGCTACTAGCATTGAATGGAGAATTGGCTTATTTAAATTGAAAAATGCCAATTATATCAGTACCCTTTCTAAATGAGATTTATAAAAATATATAAGAATATATTGCTTTGGTAAAGATACTATCAAAATATTGTAACGATTTATGTTCTTAGTAAATAATTTATTACAATTGTTCACTTGAGTACATACACTGTTCACATTCGCGCACTTACACAATGACAGAATCACAATACACGATTGTAACGCGGTTGTCGCACTATTTATAACGCGGCACGGCACGATTTATAACCCTAACGTCTATATCCGGACTCCGAATTGAACTGCCCTGGGCGGCGCTCGTGGGTCTGTTTTATACCTGCTGCCTCTTGGTCGAGTACCTTCCAGAACGTTCCCTGGTTCTGGGAACTCGACATGCTGTCTGGAGCGAACGGGGAGGTTCCCGAATGTTCGAGACCCTTAATCCTCCACAGGTCGTTGACCTTGCGACGCCAGCAGCCCATTTGACCGGCGCAGGTGCGAGCTCGCAACAATATTTATATAGTAAATATTTATAGTATTTATATTTATTAAACTTTCCCGAAAATGACGAAAATCCTTTTTTTCTATACAATATTGATCATATCAAAATGATAATAACTTATCGTTGTAACAACCGTTACCTATCTCCCCAAAATCAGTGAGCCAGATGGCAGTAGGTGAATCTCTTCTGAGTGTCTCATAAGTACCACAACGAAGGGATACAACTTCGCCATTGGCTCAACTGCGCTTTATCGCAGATTGTCATTCTCCTTTCTATTACCGAAACATTATCACCGATTTCAAATTGTATATTGCGATTTACATTAATCATTCGACCCCTTCTCATTACTACACTTATTAATATCATCTAAATTATATGTATGAATATGTAAATTGATCACTATGTCTGTTACTTTTTGGTGGCTTTTGTTCCCGGCACTTCATTATTATTTTAGTGCAAGGAGTAGTTGTTTTCACCAATTTTTCTTATGTATGTTTCAATGTGTTTGAATTCATCTTCTGTCTTAAATATCTTCATCATTACGTTTCCCACGTTTTGCTCAAAGACCACATTTTGGCTCATTTCGAGCCACAAACTGCGTTGGAATCTTGCCCGCTATATTGATTGAGATGAGGTCCAGATTAGCTGTAACACACGGAAAGGTTGTTGGTCATGATGCACAAACACACTTTTTGAGGTAAATAAGGAGTCTGAGGCTCGAGGCGTACCATTTTGGTTGGTTATTCCTTGAATAATCAACCTATGTTTTCATGCAAATGGTCAACCTCTCCGATTCGGCTCAAAATTTTTTTCTGGACGTTTCATGGTGTCTAGATCAAAAAAGGTCAATGTCCGTACGCCGTCCGCCGTCCACGCCGTTTTTGGTAGTAGACAATTTTCTAAAAATCTGAAATTTGGGTCAGGGGTCTGTAACCGGCCTGGGACGGTCCTCCAAGCTTTTCAGCCCGATCGGACCAAATTTGGGCGGGGTAGGGGTCAAAATGTGTTTTTTGAAAAATGGATTTTCGAGATTTTGGGCGATCTAGGCGAGTGGGGTATCATTTTCCACTAAATTTTGGACGCTGAATCAAATTAAATGGGTCTCAGGACGATTGGCACCCACTGGAAGAAGTTATGGGTCAAATTGGGTATATATTACCCATTTTGAATATGTGTTTTTGAGATTTCTGGAACCTAGGCGTGTGGGGTATCATTTTCCGCTAAATCTTGGACGCTGAATTTAATGAAGTGGGTCCCAGAACGATTGGCACCCACTGGAAGAGGTTATGGGTGAAAATGGGTACCTATTACCCATATTGAATATGTGTTTTCGGGATTTCTGGTACCTGGGCGTGTGGGGTATCTTTTTCCAAAAAATTTTGGACCCTGAATCGATTGGAATGGGTCCGGGACCCGCCGCATCCACTGTTTTCCCCATTTCTCCCATGTTTTTAAATAAGTTTCCATGCGCCTGGTCTGACGAATAACCAACCCCTGTGTAAGAATTTGCAGCGTTTTTCGTTCACATTCGTCCGCGCAAAGCCATTCAAAATACCCATTTCCGGTGGGCACCAATTGGTCCGGGACCCAACTCCTTGGATTTACCGTTAAAAATGTAGTAGAAAAATAATGAAACTCTGGATCGCCAAAAATCACGAAAATCAATTTTTCAGAAAACACATTTTGACTCCGTACTCCCCCTTCCCCCCAATATTGGTCTGATCGGGCTGAACAGTTAGGAGACCAACTAGAGCCATTTCCCTTGATCCCGCAAACTGTCTGTCAGCTCCCAAAGGCTTGGAATCCCCAATTTTTAAGAACCGAAGTAAGGCAAATCAATTGATTGGCAGTCAACATTGGGAATTTAAAAAAGACACCAATTTTGTGACATAGAACCGAATGTAGTCGGAGAAATATCGTGCTCTTCCGTCCACCTTGAATGTCCTGGTGGAGATTCAGCAACTGTTGAATTCACTTGACTCCAGTCTCTGAAAAACATGAATGCTGATTGACAAAATTTCATTATTTTCCTGACCACTAACAAGATTTACTTCAACTTGATTACTCCTCCCCTTTAGGGTGGTTCACCCTGGCGGAGGCTTTGAAGCACTAAAAGCCTATCCCCAACCGCTTTGAAGCCTAAACTAACTCATTTTATTGCAACTTGGGATAGCTGACCAGTGACGATATCCGGACAATAAATCGCAACTAAACAATAAACTTGTTATCAAAAAGCGTCGTCGAGAGAGTTGGAGTCGACAGAGAAATCTCAGGTTTTCCAAAAGTTGAGTTCTCTAACTACAAGAAAGTTGTTCTGCTTCTAATCAAATCAATTAGGAGTACGTAGAAGCTAATGGACAGGAGCACTCGAGTCCAGTGATTTTAATTGTTAGGGCGAACGATGATCAGACCGAGGTTTCGTGTTTCAAAAGAAGAAGAGAAGATTAACGAGATCGCGTGCAGCTCGAGGTTTTAACTAAATAGAAACTCTTCTAGAAAGGCGTGCGACTTAAAAGACGTTTCTGCTCTTATAAATATGAACCTCAAGGACTTATTGTGAAAAAAATTCTTACACACGGGTTGGTTATTCCTCGAACCAGGCGCATGGAGGCCAATTTAAACCTCGGACCAGGCACATGGATATTCGTTTCTTCAACATGGGAAAAAAGGGGAAAACAATGGGTGTGGCGGGTTTCGGACCCATTCCAATCGATTCAGAGTCCAAAATGTAGTGGAAAATGATACCCCACACGCCTAGGTACCAGAAATCTCGAAAATGAATTTTCAAAATGGATAATAGATACCCATTTTGACCCATAACCTCTTTCAGTGGGTGCCAATCGTTTTGGAACCCTTTTCATTGGGTTCAGCGTCCAGAATTTAGTGGAAAATGATACCCCACACGCCTGCATTGCAAAAAATCTCAAAAATCCATTTCTCGAAATTCACATTTTGACCTGTACCTCACCTGAATTTGGTCCGATTTAGTTGAAATGTTTCGAGGACCAACCAGAGCCATGAACTGACCCTCAACCAAAATTTCAGATTCATAGAAAAATTTCTACTACCAAAGTCGGCGTGGACGGCGGACGGACATTTGCTAATTTTGATCTAGACACTTTCAAACGTCCAGAAAAAGATTTTGGGCCGAATCGGAGAGGTTGACCTTTTGTATGAAAACATAGGTTGATTATTCAAGGAATTACCAACCAAAATGTCTCCTGCAGCCCACGCCATAGTAACTACTGAAGTTAGGAGAAATGCATTTTATTTGACACTATTCTATTCATGACACTTCAAGCTGGGAAAAACTGATTTTAGAATTTTTACCACCGAAGCCATTGATTATTCAATTTGTCTATCGTCGAACACCATAATGTTTGTGCGAGTTATTGAAATGACTGGTGATTCACATCCTCGGCATATCCTATTATTCATAGTATTCCGATGAGTACTCATTGTCCAGGCTGGAAAGATCCACGCGACAGATTCGCGATCTTTGAAGGCGTAATTGGCGCGATCCGAATTTAAATTATCGGCAATTAACCGACCGTTTATAGAAATGTTGTGGGAGGTCCCGGCAAACACACGTGGGTGAATTTTTTGAACGGAATTATGTTCAAACGTTTCCGCGGTGGCGTTTTAATTGGATTTTTTCTCTGGGTTGGCGCATAAGAAATTAGTTTTCGGCGTCGAAATACACTACGTGGTTGTATTTCATACGACGCGGGCGAGTAATCGATTTGAGACGTTCAAACGAGAAAATCAAATCGATTTTTTTTTTCATCTTTCTTCAATTTTCATCGTCTTTAGAGGCGGTTGAAGCTCAGTCATCTACAAACAATGGCAGTGCGAGGTTCTGACAAGAGGTATACGTTTTACGAGTGGGTGCTCCTCACGGTAAGAGCATGCAAACTGAATGCACACTAGTGATACTCTCTTTTTCCTATTCCTGGTATTCTTGTGCATCAAACGACATTGAAGAAGTTATCACGGAATCGAACAAAACATGAAGCAAACGATCCATTTTAGGTGAAGATTGATAGCCGCATTGAGCTCTTTTACATTTAAACCCCGGTTAATCATCACCTTTCCGTAACGAAGGATTGACTCGTTTTTCAACAATCTTCGCTCAATTTTGACCTCATTTTGGATTTTTCCATTTCTCTGTTTCAGATGGGTGAAAAATTTGCGAATCAATTTAACGCCTTTTCCAAATTCGGGGACCCGAAATCCGACGGGACGACCATTTCGTTGTCCCAAAGCGACAAATGGATGAAACAGGCGAAAGTCATCGATGGAAAAACTTGCACTACCACTGACACCGGTATCGCCTTCAAAAAATTCAAGTATGTTTGGCTGTTTGAAGCGGTAGAAAGAAGTGAATCTCACCAAATCGTTCGACCCAATCACCCCAAAAAGCGCATTTGATGAAATGTTTTTGATTTATTTTGTAACAGGAACCAAAGGTTATCCCTCGTTGAATACAACAAATTTGTAGATGAATTGGCAAATACAAAAAAGCTTAATGTCGAAAATATGAGGAAAAGTATGACTGAGTGTGGAGCACCGGGGACACATTCAGCTGCAGTGAGTATTATTCTTGAACAAATCAATTTCCTCTTATTTATTTATTATTTTTTGAAAATAAGTATGGGTGCTTTTGTGACAGTTCAAGTGTTAGAAATAAAAAGGGAATTCTATATTAAGAATCAAGGCTTGAAGAGACAATTTCCCATTACGCCATGGATGTAGACATTTACTTGATATGCTGGGTATGAAAGCAAAAATGATACTCTTTTTATAATGGAGATTACTGAATAGAGAATGAATATTTTGGGCTAAGATACGTCAAATTTGTCAAGACTTCAGACCTACAGATAATCTAGAAACACAGGAATTGGTTGAGGCCAAACTGACAGATTTTCGCCTTGGTTTCTCTCTATCAATAGCTAGGTAGGTACCTACTCAGGAGAAAATCGGTGTGAAATACGATGAATAAGCGTCTTTTACAATGAATTTCTTGAAAATATCGGTACAGGTAGGAGACAAAAATCATCCGTGAGCGAGATTTAGTTAAGTTAAGAGTTAACATCACTGGTATGCATGAAACCTTCGTGACGTGACTTTAGCAGCAGATAGTTTTTTTGACATCATCAGCCCCTTATTTCGTTGGCGAACAGAAATCCCCCATTTTTTAGTAAATTTTCAAAAATGCTTTCCAGCCCAAATGATCCATTAGGTTTAGGGCTGTTTGCACATACGTAGTCTCTGGGCCTCAAATGCAGAAAATTAGAGAAAGGAAAAAGAGGAAACGTTACAATCTTCCGTTTAAAATACTACTGTTAGGGAACAATACGTATAACAAATATTACTGTAACGTAATTGTTCATGAACGTTGATCAGTGACCAATAATACGAGTATGTGTCAATCCCTCATCGTTAAGTAAGAATACCATCAAATTGCAATCATAGCATTTTAATCATTGATTGATGAATGAATGCTGATGGTATTTTGGGGGATTCTCAAAACCAACCCTGGGGAGTTTCCCTCTTTCATCCTGTATAAGGTCCAAATCAGAAAAGTGATATTCTCATATTGAAGAATCCAATTGTTGTCTTCTCAAGAAAAAACGCTGCAAATTCATTCACACAATTGGTTATTCCTCGGACCAGAAGAAAGGAGACTCATTTCTTCAACATGGGGAAAATGGGGGAAATAGTGGGTGTGGTGGGTCCCAAACCGATTTCAACCAATTCAGGGTCCAAAATTTAAAGGAAAATGATACCCCACATGCCTGGGTACCAGAAATCTCGAAAATCCATTTTTCAAAATACACAAAAACTTCTCGCATCTTAGCCATTTCGAGCACTTATTTACTTAGTCCTTCTGACACAGGAAGAACTCTCAGTGAATAATTATGAAACCGGGGCCAAAGATATTGCAAATTACCTAATTATGGTCAGAAAAATCGAAAACCTGACGTGAAAACTTGGGAGGAAACTCGTTGTTATGAGACCACATCTGCAGAGGCCCAGTGCAAACTATAATAATTTCCATTTTTTTGTTCACGCTGTCTTATTGAAACCTAAACTTACGAAACCGAACTTACGATTATTTTTAATGAAAACTATTCACTATAAAATATCGAAAGCTGATTGGAAAGGCAGCAGCGGTCAGAGGTTTCAATGGGTTTTGGTAGACTCACTTTTAATATCGTCCCTACAGTGTTTTCTGGTTCTTCCCAAGAGATGGCGTCAGTATAATCTCTCTCGGGTAGTTCCTGAATACCATAGAAAAGAATCCAACCCGATTGATGCAACTGAAGGCGACCAAACTTCTTTGAATAAAGCCTGCATATGCCATAATGCCTCTGGGGCTGAAAGAGATTAAACATTTTGAGCAAAACCCGTGTAGTTGAATCAATCAACAACTTGAATTGCTTCAACTTATGACAGTCTCGCTTCTGATTCCTTAGCCCTACGCCTCCACAATTGGACTTTCACAGGCTCGTAGGGCTGTACATTTTTTTTCAAATAGAAAATAAATTTGACATGAGTAAAAAAAAGGGATGAAATAAAATAAACAAGTTTTCCCCCATTGCAGAAGGTTGATCACGACGCTGTGGTTGATCGATTGACAAACACCGCTAATTATACGGGAACTCATAAAGAGCGTTTTGACGCAGAAGGTAAAGGGCGTGGGATCGAAGGAAGAGCTAACGTGGATCAGAATGCTGGAGCTGGTTACGTCCAAGGGTACAAAAATAAAGATACGTACGAAGATGACAAGAAAAAGTGAATAGATTGACGCATCTTCAAGACAAAAACAAAGAAACTTCGTAATAAAACATACAATTATTTGCCTTACTACTGTGTTAAAATTTTAGTATATTTTGCTTTATGAAAGATCCCTTGATTTAGTTGATTAACCAGTAGGTATTTCAAAAGGGGACGAATCCGGAAGAAGGAGCACATGAGATCATAAAGCCATGGAGAACTTTTGGTTCGTTGGTTATACTTGAATAATCAACCTATATTTTCATGCAATATGTCAATCTCTTCGATTCGCCTCAAGAATGTGTTCTGGGAGTTTCTAGATCAAATTCAGCAAAAAACCGTACGCCGTTCGCTAATTTTGATAGAAGAAATTTTTCTAAAAATCTGAAATTCTGGCCAGAGAACCATTCCTGGCTCTAGTTGGTCCTCGAAACTTTCTAGCCCGATCGGACCAAATTTGGGGGAGGTAGGGGTCAAAATGTGTTTTGGTTGGTTATTCTTTGAATAATCAACCTATGTTTTCATGATAATGGTCAACCTCTCCGATTCGGCTCAAAATTTTTTTCTGGACGTTTCATGATGTCCTGATCAAAAAATCTGCAAATTCTTACACACGGGTTGGTTATTCCTCGAATGGGGGAAACAGTGGGTGTGGCGGGTCTCAGACCCATTCCAATCGATTCAGGGTCCAAAATTTAGTGGAATATGATACCCCACACGCCCAGGTACCAGAAATCCTGACACATACAAAATGGGTGGATACATACCCATTTTGACCCATAACTTCTTCCAGTGGGTGCCAATCGTTCTGGGACACACATCATTGAATTCAGCGTCCAAAATTTAGTGGAAAATGATACCCTAAATACCGAAATCCCGAAAACACATAATCAAATTGGGTAATAAATACCCAATTTGACCCATTACTTCTTCCAGTGGGTGCCAACTGTTCTGGGACCCATTTTATTGGATTCAGCGTTCAAAATTTAGTGGAAAATGACACCCTACTCGCCTAGGTAGCAGAAATCCCGAAAACACATATTCAAGATGGGTGTATCTATGGGGCACTACGACACTAATTTACTAATATAATATTGAGAAAACGTAGGTAATTTAGAAGGCTATAATAACTGTATTAAATTGAATTGAATGGTACGAATAAAAAGCTCGGACAGTAAAAAGAATTGTAGGCAACTGCTCAAAATTGGTTGCTAAGTTTAACAGCTGGTTATAAACAACAGGATATGACGATGTGTTTTGTTTGTCTATTCGGCTGAAGTCACCCACATGGGTAATAAATACCCAATTTGACCCATTACTTCTTCCAGTGGGTGCCAATTGTTCTGGGACCCATTTTATTGGATTCAGCGTCCAAAATTTAGTGGAAAATGACACCCCACTCGCCTAAATCACCCAAAATCTCGAAAATCCATTTTTCAAAAAACACATTTTGACCCCTACCCCCTCCAAATTTGGTCCGATCGGGCTGAAAAGTTTCGAGGACTCATCTCGGCTGGGAACAGACCCCTGACCCAAATTTCAGATTTTTAGAACATTTTCTACTACCAAAAACGGCGTGGACAATGGACGGCGTACGGCGGACGGCGGACGGCGGACGGCGGACGGACATTGACCTTTTTTGATCAGGACATCATGAAACGTCCAGAAAAAAATTTTGAGCCGAATCGGAGAGGTTGACCATTATCATGAAAACATAGGTTGATTATTCAAGGAATAACCAACCAAAAAGGTCGATGTCCGTCCGCCGTACGCCGTCCATTGTCCACGCCGTTTTTGGTAGTAGAAAATTTTCTAAAAATCTGAAATTTGGGTCAGGGGTCTGTTCCCAGCCGAGATGGGTCCTCGAAACTTTTCAGCCCGATCGGACCAAATTTGGAGGGGGTAGAGGTTTTTTGAAAAATGGATTTTCGAGATTTTGGGTGATTTAGGCGAGTGGGGTGTCATTTTCCACTAAATTTTGGATGCTGAATCCAATAAAATGGGTCCCAGAACAATTGGCACCCACTGGAAGAAGTAATGGGTCAAATTGGGTATTTATTACCCATTTTGAATATGTGTTTTCGGGATTTCTGCTACCTAGGCGAGTAGGGTGTCATTATCCACTAAATTTTGGACGCTGAATCCAATAAAATGGGCCCCAGAACAATTGGCACCCACTGGAAGAAGTTATGGGTCAAATTGGGTATTTATTACCCAATTTGATTATGTGTTTTCGGGATTTCTGCTACCTAGGCGTGTGGGGTATCATTTTCCACTAAAATTTGGACGCTGAATTCAATGATGTGTGTCCCAGAACGATTGGCACCCACCGGAAGAAGTTATGGGTCAAAATGGGTATGTATCCACCCATTTTGTATGTGTCAGGATTTCTGGTGCCTAGGCGTGTGGGGTATCATTTTCCACAAAATTTTCGACGCTGAATCGATTGGAATGGGTCTGGGACCCGCCACACCCACTGTTCCCCCCATTCGAGGAATAACCAACCCGTGTGTAAGAATTTGCAGATTTTTTTGAATAATGGCCTTTCGAGATTTTTTTCAATCTGTTCGAGTGGGGTGTCATTTTTCACTAAATTATGGACGTTGAATTCAATGAGACGGGAGCCGGAACGATTAGCGCCCACTGAAAGAAGTTATGGGTCAAAAAGGGTGAGCTTTCTGATTTATGGTGCCTTGGCGTGTGGGGTATCATTTTCCACAAAATTTTCGACGCTGAATCGATTGGAATGGGTCTGGGACACGCCACACCCACTGTTTTCCGAGTTCATATTAGCACTTTACCTACTCTCTTATGATGGATTGAGAGTGACACAATTCAATTCATTTAATAAAATATTTCAGTAGTCGGCACTCACCTTCCAAGGTTCATGGGTTACTTCAATGATAAACCACGATTTTTATTAAAGTGTCTCATTTTTTCCACTTATAACGACTTTTTCGCCCTTGTCACAAAAATAAATTTGAATATGTACTATGGTATGAGTATGTTGTGTATGTGGCATATAATATTCAAAACTGATATTCTGGGAAAGTTTGAATGAGCGAGGGGATTTTCCTGGCGAAAAGATTTCTTTTACCCGGCTGAATGTTGACAAGGTTTTGCGTTTTCATTAGTTTTCCACCTTTAGGCTAAATTAGTGCATATCGTTACTCAATTATTGAAGTCGTTGAAGGACTCATCATTAGGGAAATTGGACGCTCTATCCAATGGTATTGTAACGATTTATGTTCTTAGTAAATAATTTATTAACAATCGTTCACTTGAGTCCTACATACACTGTTCACATTCGCGCACTTACACAATGACAGAATCACAATACACGGTTGTAGCGGTTGTCGCACAATTTATAACGCGGCACGGCACAATTTATAACCCGAAGCGTCTATATCCGGACTCTGAATTGAACTGAACTGCGCGGCGTTTCTGGGCCCGTTTTATACCTGCTGGCTAGCCGAGAACGTTCTGGAACGAACGGGGAGGTTCCCGAATGTTCGAGACCCTTAATCCTCCACAGGTCGTTGACCTTGCGACGCCAGCAGCCCATTTGACCGGCGCCGGTGCGAGCTCGCAACAGTATACTCATATTTTAAATTATTTCGTAAATTAAGGGAGTTACGGGATTAGTGACATCCGGTCATAAACACGAAAAAGTCTCAAATCATCAATAACTTGGGAATGAAGCCATTAGAAAATCCCTTTCAGTGCAGAGGGCGTCCCTGGACGCCATTTCGTCCTTAGTCCATTTGTCATTTTGTCTCTGTAAAAGCGGGGATGTAGTACCCCCACGATTTCTCATGCAGAGTTGTTTGACAAGTCATTGGCTTCAGCGTAAGACCATGGAAGAAATTCTTTCCTTTTTTCCATGGTATGAGACCAGCTCTTGAACAAGCCTTAGGTCCGCCCATTAGTTCCGAAAATACGCAAAATTATTCAAAACGACCGATTCGACATAAAAACCTCTCAGGGTGGTAGGACACGTTTTGCGGGTCCTGCACTGATAGCGTTAAGACTTTTTTAAAAAATGAAAATCAGTTGTAAAATCGACCCGTTAAAGGCTGCTAACCTGATTGGTCAGCACCCTGTATACTGGAAATGGCAACTGTAATTTGGCGTTTGAGGCATCTTATTTCATGATTATTGTTGTGTCCCTCATAGCACTCATCCGAGATTTAGCACATTGATTCAATGATTTAAATCCAACAAACATCTCTGTAGAGCGTTGCGAGTGACGTCACAATGGCCTTGGCACTGGTAAAATGGAAGCACAACAATCAGCTTGGAGCAACATCCAAGTGGTGACTGAGCCTGGTATTAGGCCTTTGAGTGAGCTAGGTAATAAAAATCAGTTCTTAGTAGTTGCTGCTCAGACCCCTTACTGTGGACAATCAAGCGTAGGCTCTTTCGAACTCTCCCTGCTGCATCAGCTACTAGCTAGGCAGCGGATTAGCAAGAGGAGGCTGGCAGCCTTGTTCAGCACGCAGCAACATTCCCCATACTCGTGCAAGGTTGGACATGGTGGGAGGTATTTTCAGAACCATTTCCACCACAATAACTTGAAATTACGTCAATTTTTCAGGCAAAAACTCCAGCTAAGGTGAACGAGACGGTGGCACGATTGACAGACCCTTCAAGATACACGGGGTCGTCGAAGTTGAGATTTGACGAGCAAGGCAAAGGCAAAGGTGCGTATTTATAACAGTTTGTAGTTTTTCTTTCCACTTGATGAAATTCAAAAGCAATATTTCAAAGCAAAACTTCGGGAATTACGTTGCAACATGCTCCTAAGCCTAAAACGGGGAATTTTAATGAACATGTAGTTGCAGCTGTCCTATCAAAACAGGAAACGACTCGCTATTTATTTATATTCAATTATGACTGCGATTTGAGGGAAAATATACTTACTTCACTTGAGATGCAAATCTTTCCAGCTAACATATTTTAGCCGTCATTTACAAAAGAGTGCAAAAAATTTAACTCAAATTTTGATGTAAAAAAAAACCATTCTTTCTAAATTAAACTTCATTTTTTATAAATTTTAAATTAATTGAACCCCTTGAGTTCGTACCAATTTTGATGCACTGAAAATGAACACTATCATGCCTTGTCTAAAGGAACTTTTCAGCAGCTTATTCATCAGGTTGCTCAATATGTCTTCACATTTGTCCCAATAACAATATCATTTCACGGATATATCTTACAGACCGCCGAGGAGTCACCTATAGCTGGCTTATGAGCTCAGGGTTCGTACGACAAAGGATGTAATACATAGAATTCTAACCCAGAAAACAGTTCGTCTAACTTTTCGGAAATTTAACACGAAAGCAAGGTTAAGGGAAATTACGAGAATAATTTAGCTGATGGTGCTATATATGAGGTGATTGAGATATAACCGGGAAAACAACGGTTTAAACTGTAAACGTGATAAATGAAAATGATCTTAACACAATAAAATTAAGTTTTAACAAAATAGTTGTATCTAACTGATAATTATATCGTTGATGGGTGTACGGCCCAAGTAGGTAAATTTAAAATGAGCTTTTTCTAAAACATTATGCGTCCATTTTTAGATCGAAATTCGGTCTGAGCGTCAAATTGTATGAGAAATAATGTTATAACTGAAAAATAAACTAACGTATTTACTTCACTTATTGGTTGGTTATTCCTTGAATAATCAACCTATGTTTTCATATAAAAAGTCAATCTCTCCGATTCGGCTAAAAAAAAAAAATGTCTGGGCGTTTCAAGGTATCTAGATCGAAAAAGTCAAATAATGTCCGTCCGCCGTACGCCGTCCGGGCCGTTTTTGGTAGTAGACAATTTTCTAAAAATCTGCAATTTTGGTCAGAGGTCCGTCACTGGCTCTGGTTGGTCCTCGAAACTTTTCAGTCCGATCGAACCAGATTTGAGTGGGGTAGGAGTCAAAATGTGTATTTCGAAAAATTGATTTTCGAGATTTTTGGCGGCCTAGGCGTATGGGGTATTATTTTCCACTACATTTTGGGCGCTAAAATGGGTCCCTGAACGATTGGCACCCACCGGACGAAGTAATGGGTCAAAATGGGTACCTATCTACCCATCTCGAATGTGTGTTTTCGAGATATCGGGTACCTAGGCGTGTGGGGTGTCATTTTCCACTAAATGTTGCACGCCGAATCGATTGGAATGGATTCGGAAACAGAAGTAGATCCATTTTGAGGGAATAAATTAATAATTGAAGAGCTTTCTTTCAAAACGGCTTATATCCACTTTTAACTTTTTGTGGGGAAATGAGGAAAACAGATTTCATGACGAAGCAAATTTTCCAGAGTTCCCAAATTTTCCAAATAGTTTGTATGAAGAACCGTCAACTATACCGTAAAATTTCGAAAATCAGGCTCTTGTTTTGGAGGAGGAACGGCCATTTGTAATTTGGATATAAGCCCGTTTGATGAAAAACGATGGATATAAGCCGTTTTGAAAAAAAAAGGGATTAGTGCTGTTCAAAGAAAACTCACATTTCAATTTCTTTTTATGTAATATTAATACAATGTAAACTTGTAAAAAAACAGTGGAAAATGATATAATATAATTCATATATAAGGATACATATATGATATTTTAATATAAATTCAATAAGCTCAAGTTCAAGTCAATAAGCAATTTTTTGAGAAGTTCTAATCGGCATTTAATTGAGTAAATATTAAAATTTAGTATAAATATTAAACGAGAAAAAAATGGGTATTTAAATATGTAGTTCGTCGCAGTCTAGGTCAAGGCAGTCACATTCATTGGCCTCATCAATCTCAGCAGATTCTTGATCCAGTAACGGTTTTCTACCTTTCTTTTTGGGTATGACGTAATTCGGGTCAACATCCAGATATTGCTTGTCCCTCTCTTGTTGACGGCGATCATCGTGCGTCGATCTTCTCTTACTTGAGCCCCGATTCAAGTCACTCACAGTACCTTCCTCCATCAAGTTCGATAAGACGACAAATCTTAGAATGCGATGACAATGACACAACAAATGAAATCAAAACACGGAAATCGACGAATGGAAACCAAACAGTATCAAAGGTCAAAATACGCATGATCGACGGTAGTTTGTTTACAATCCACACTGCCATTCGCACAGGAAAAGCTTTGAGCGCGCCCAGTGTTAAACAGAAGTGCCCAAGAGTGATGGCAACACCACCTGTTGTGAGAGTCGTTTATTTCTGATTTTTCTCGAGTCTTGTCTAGTGTTTCCCTCTAACAGTTGGGAAGCGAACCACATTCAAATTCGAAGCGGAAAATATCAGTTTGGATATAAGCCGTTTTGATGAGAAAGGAACTACTAACATACTAGTAATGGATGGATATGAGCCACTTCGATAAAAAATACCTTATTGAATATAACGGGGTGGATATAAGCCATTTTGTTGGAAAACAGATTTTTATCAAGCTTTTAGAGGAGGATAGGAACCGTTTTGGAAGGAAAGCGACTCATGAGGTGATAGGGCTGATCCCAAAGATTCAGAATCCGTAAAAAAAACTAAAAGTGTAAAAAGTGGATATAAGCCGTTTTGAAAGAAAGCTCCTCAATTGTTCAAGGTAGAACATACACATTCAACATTGTCCGATAATATAACAACCATGTAGATATTCCAAATAAAACTTGACTGCCAAACCTCCTACTCAGTTTCCATGAATCATCGATTTCGCATTATTTAACCATATTGGGGCGGTATAATGATGTCAATGACATTGAAACTAGACGGAACCTAACATTGTTCTCTGTGCAGGTATTGAGGGGCGCGTCGACAAGAAAGACACAACAGGCTACGTATCAGGCTACAAACACAAAGACACCTACGGAAAAACGCCTCCACCATCCTAAATCCAAGGCAGCAAAGAAGCGATTTCTCGTATTCAATCGTCGATCCGCCACTATTGCAATCCATCTTTGGCGAACGAATTTCCAATTTGCCATTATACTGTCACAGAAAAAATTCAAAGATCTTTCTGATGGTTGACAGATCCAAATTTCATCGCACTGCCGAAGCGTACAAAAACTCAAATTGAGTCATCCATCTCCATTTTTACCTAAACTATGTCTATTATGAAAAACTTAAGTTTGAATTTATATAAAATATTTTTTAAATTTTAGATTGACCTTGAGATTAACTATTAGCGTTAGCAGAATCTCGCTGAGACGAGATCAGTTTATCTGAAAATTTATTTTCTTGCGATTTTGTCAATCACATATTAAAAACGTCTAATGATATTTTTCTTGTATCTTACCTCCAATTAAGAATCGGCTTTTGACTTGTTAATATTTACGTTCGATACTAATGTAAAATAAATCCAAAATATTCTGAAGAAATTAAATATTACCTATAAGTGTGTCAACTGTACATGCTAGAACTACCCTCCCGTGCAATATTAATATTGACCTAATTTAATTAACGTACTAGTCTCAAATGACTAATTAATTATGTACTTGTGATAATGTGTTTAGCATGCACCCGTACGCGATAGGAAAGTTCACAATTTTCGGAATTTTTGAATTCGTATACAATAAGTTGAAAAAGAATTCTTCTTGTTACTCCATTAAATGTATAAACTATATTTGTTCAACTATAACAACATTAGGATCCAAAAAATTATTTATGCTACCTTTTGTAATATTTTTACCTAAACCTAAATAGATAAGGTTTAAAGAGATGAGGTTCATTGTGAAAAGTATTCTTCGTGCCGCTGATTACAAAATTTTATCTTCGTTGGGTTAGAAATTGTACGTTCAAGTGACTCCTTTTCAGAATTATGTTCATGTTTACCAACCTATTCTATTTTTTCAGCGTAGAAACGTCAATGTTAACTCTCAGCTTGCTTCGTAATATTGATGGTGGTGATAAAGTAAATTTAACAATGAAAATTTAATAAACTTTAATTCATTATTATTGTTTTCGTGCGTCATCTCAAACAACCTAATTTTATGCATCGAGGGCCTTATGTTGGATTTTGATTCCACACAATGACAACGCTAAACGATGTGATCGCAATGTGTCAACATGTTGAAGCAAAACAGCGAAGTTGGTCAGTTTGTGAACTCTGGTCCACGGCGACAGCAGCTTCTATCTTGATGATACAGGAACAAGGAACAACAAGAACAAGACATTACAGACTTTACTTACTTATTATTCATAATCGAGATAATTATTTAGAAATCGATTTTATAGTCTCGATGACACCAGTTAACACGAGAAATTGCCGCTAAAATTGCTAAGCCTCAAGCATTTTGAGCAATAGAATATCAGTGCCTTCATTTAAATTATGGCTCAAATCACGTTACATTGTTAAAATAAATTATTGCTTTTGTTTTGGTCACGCCGGTCAAATAACACCGTTCCAGTTCCACTCTCTCATTACTAATTGAATTCAAATACTGTAGTAAATGGACGTCGCATATGATTTAAATGTCAGTGAGACTATTACGGCAGATATAAGAAACATGGTTGCTCTTTGAAGACAAACATAGCCTCCAATAGTGGGAACCTGTGGGCAACTAGCTTAAAATAACGTTTTCGTCATACATAATACATTTTTCTGATATAAGTGTAGCACTCATTTGTCGCTAGGTTGCGCTGGCGCCTCGCAATTCCACCCCTTTTGGTAGCTTCCCTTACAAACAGTGTTGACAAGTACCTATCAGCCCCTCTGTGACCAATTTAATGCCGTAATTCTGGAATATTCCAAAAGAAAACCACCAGAAATGAGCAATATTTTGAATGTTTCTAGTAATTTATTCGTATATTATATTATAACTGCACTCTATTCTGAAAATTTGAATCGATTATGAAAATTGATGAAAAAATGATACCACTTTACTGTACTTATACGTCCCTTTAGTTCGGTTCTGCATAAATTTCGAGAGAGAAAAAACCTCTTTGGGAATGATAACGTGAATTTAAACAGCATTAGTAAGCAAAACGCCAAAATAATCGAAAATTATCGATATTTATTTAATCGATTCTTTCCTCTCCATCGTTGCTCCTCGTTTTCTTGGAACTTCGTTCAGGGTTCAATCTCGAAACGTTCTACTACGTATTTCTTCTACGAGCTGCTGCGAACCGAATACTCCAGCTAATAGTTATTCAACTTGATTATCTACTTTGTTTTTTCGTCAACGTTTTCTATTTGATTCGAATCAGGAGCAAGAGTAGTTCCATCGTTTCAATTGAAGGTACGTGTATAGTTGAATACGTGAGTTCTCTGCTAAACTTCTGCTCTTTCTGGTGCCACGGCACTGCTTTCCTTTGTCTCATTCGAATTTACCGGACTAGAAGGATTGACCGGAGCCAATTGAGTAAGGTAGGTATCTCGAATCTTTCAACAATATCAAGATGCGAAATAATTAAACCGTATCAAGTGAATTCTTTCCCTTGAACGAGTTGATTCACTCAAAAGTGCGTAGTATAGACGCTGGCCATCGTGATATCAATAGAAAGTGCGGACTATTTCACGCCGCAAATAGTTATAATTTGGTAACGTAGACTTATAAAGAAGATCTATTCGGCTTTTTAATGAGTTATTGAAAGAATAACATCATCAGAAACAATAACATCAAGCTCGACATTGAACTTTGTTTACTTGATGCTATGATCGATCATTACTTGACGAATGTAACCGAATAGTATTCAAATGTTTAGAAATACGTCAATGAAAATGTGAAAGGATAACAAAAAATCGCATTTCTTTCTTTCTTAAATTGAAAATTTTCAAAAAATTATTTTGAGCCAAGGACATTCAGGCCCACCATGTGCACACTGTTAACCCAACGGCTGTAATTAATTAAAGACGACTTCGAATTGATTACGAAGAAACTTGCAGAATTGGAATAATAATTGAATTATTTGTCTGGGTATTAACTGTACTGGGGCTGGGCAATGTGCTGTGCCATTCCATTTAGCCCCTCGTGAGATATGAGCGTATGCCTTGAGTATACAAATACTTTGTATCAACCCGGGTCACGAATAGAGTGTCCCCGGAACCCCCCCCCCCCCTTCTCACCCTGATGAAATCGTTATCCAGGCGTTTTTGAAAAAGTTTGAAACGATATAAAAACGTTGCAACTTCGTCTTTTTGGGGTTGGTTATTCCTTGCCCAGGCGCATGGAGACTCATTTCTTCAACATGGGGAAAATAGGGAAAACAGTGGGTGTGGCGGGCGCTGGACCCATTCCAATCGATTCAGGGTCCAAAATTTAGTGGAAAATGATACCCCACACGCCTACCTACCAGAAATCTCAAAACCCGCTTTCGAAATAGGTAGATAGATACCCATTTTGACCCATAACCTCTCTTGGTGGGTACCAATCGTTCCGGGACCCATTGGATTCAGCGTCCAAAATTTAGTGGAAAATGATACCCCACACCAGCCTAGATACCAAAAATCTCGAAAACCCACATCCAAAATAGGTAGATAATACTCATCGTGACCCATAACCTCTTCCAGTGGGCGCCAATCAGATTCGTGTTGGGTAGCACCATGATCTGTATGTATCGAAGTAGTCAAATTCGTTTTCTTCTTGCCGATTTAAGAAACAATTATTTTGTCTTTCTGTGTCAATATCGTGGCATTGATTGTGCCAAGCTGCGTAATAATTGCACCTATTCTTACTACAAACATTGTGATAGGTTAAAATATATGAATAAGTTCATTTCAGCTCAAATGCGTCCCTTGTAGTTGTTGTTGTAGTATTATCTGGTAGCCTTGGTTGTGACAGCAACACGATCGCCTACCTTGGTATAATTTGATGAAAAACTCGTTCCTTTTCTACCATACAACACTGATGCTCAATTTACTCATAATTTTCTTTATGCAATTCTACCTTTCTGAGGCAGTTTGTACCACCAAGCCAAGGATGTGTATCGTCGAGGCAATGTTTACAATAATCGCCCGATTGGCGCCGCATATGCTCAAAATGAAACTTTTTTAGAGGATTCACCATTTCAGCTTAACGCTTTGAAACAAATTCTTCCCAACTAACGCGGTTAAATTCTATTTCAGGAAATTGAGTCGTTTCTCCCTTCTACGGAAGCAAACTATGTCACCATCTCCAGTCAGTACCAGCACAAGTAACAAGCGAGTAGTCATGAACAGTTCTAAAAACTCCAGGCGCACCTGGGGACCTGGTAAAACACCCATGGCCTCCAATGAAGAAGCAAAACCCGTCATGAAGAAGGACATTGGCAACGTGTTAGTAAAGAACTGCGCCAACACCGGGAATGGCGGTAGTCTTTGCTCAGTCAAATCAGAAGAAGAAATTGGAAAGCCACAGGGTATCCCAAATCCCAGCAAGAAGCTTTACAAAACAACTGTTCCAAATGAGCCTGAGAAGAAGCCAACTGAAGAAGTCCGCGACAGCCCAGTGATGCAGGAACAGAACAAAGAAGGCCATGGAAAACTTCCAATTTGTGAGAGTGGTTTGGAAGAAAATGGCGATTCGAAAGCGAATATGAAGAGAAAGTCACCAGTGCCGCATACTAAAGACATGCGTTTTCCTCGAGTTCAGAATAAAACGCAGCAATTTACCAGGCAGCCAAAACAGTTTGGGCAGATCGGCATGAATCACAACCAGAACAATGTACAGACCAACGCGGTTCCACGCACGGTTCATTCCAAGGCGAATTATCTCGGCGTTCATCCGCAAAGGGGATTTGACGAGGAGGGCAAACCAGGATTTGTTCATAATAGGTCCCCGCCTGTGTCTGGGATTGGGAACACGCGTCAAGTTGGCGCTCTAAAGTACCGTCCTCCTGGCTTTCCAATGGCACCTCCAGGATTCTCAGCGAATCCACCTGGCGTCAGGTACCTGCCTCCGACAAATTTACCCACAGCTCACCCTCATTTCGGAAATGACCAACGTGGAGGGTCCCCGCTTGGGAGTCAGAGCTCGTCTAGTAGCAACGAGCACCGCCTCGAAGAGCATCGGATGAACGCAGGGAGCAAACCCGTGGCGAAGGGTCCGAATCGAAAGAACTCCAAAAAGGGTTCTCAACCCGGTCCGCACGAAGTGAGCAGGAAATCAGGGCAGCAGTCGAATCATGCTCTGGCGGATAACGATGTAATGAGAAACGTTAGTCATCCGTCGCAGCAAATGTATGCGCTCATGGGTACACGCCAGTACGTCTCTGCGGCCAACTACGTCGAACAGGTCCCCACTACCATGGGTATGGTGCAGAGAATGCCGATTCACCCAATGGCGAACATTCAACCTGTATTCGTCGACCAGGAATATAACGTGGCATACTACCAAAGCCCAAATTTCGTCCAACATTCATGGGTAGGTGTCGTCGCCGAGCGCCCAAATTACTCAGCTTACACCTCAGGGTCGGAATTGGTTCGAATTCAAAACCATGGTAGCCCGCCGTTCGGTGTTCAATACATGACGGCTCCGATTGTCTCGTACACGTCAGACATCCCGGTTGTTGGCGTTCCCATTACAAGCCCAGCCTCGTCCACTGTCACATCCAGTGTGGGGCCGATCACTGCCATCGCTGAAGTGCCCAACCTCCAGTATCCGATGTCTCAACTGGAGAGAACCTGGGAAGGCAATCATCCACCGATTCAAGAACTGGAGGCTCTCTCTCTAGCTGCTCCATTAGCTGAGAACAGACAACAGAATGCGCAAACACCAGCGCCTCCGTCTACTCCAGCGACAAATGGACTCCAGCCAGGTGTTGCCACTCCCGATCATCCTCTTGTGACTGCGGAAGAACCATCAACAGCAGCTTCACCATTGTTCGAAGTACGCCGCCATGAGGAAAATCCATTCAAAACCAGAGGGACCGAGAAAGCCAATATGCTCAGTGTGAGCACCATTGAACAGTCTCAGAGGTAAGCCTTGCTTAGTTCCATTTCGTAACTATAAGAAAAAAAAAAACGCTGCAAATTCTTTCATAGGGGTTGGTTATTCCTCTAGCTGCTCTAGGTTATTCCTCTAGCAGCTAGAGCATGGAGACTCATTCCAATCGAATCAGCGTCCAAAACTTGGAGGAAAATGATACCCCACACGCCTAGGACACGTTCAAGATGTCTAGATCAAAATAAACAAATGTCCGTCCGCCGTCCGTATTTGGTTGTAGAAAATTTTCTAAAAATCTGAAATTTTGGTCAGGGACCCGTTTCTGGCTCCAGTTGGTATTAGAAACTTTTCAGCCCCTATCGGACCAAATTCGGGCGGATAGGGGTCAAAATGTGTTTTTTGAAAAATGGATTTTTGGCGATATAGGCGTGTGGGGTATCATTTTCGACTAAATTTTGGACGCTGAATCCAATGAGACGGGTCCTGGGACGATTGGCGCCCACCAAAAAAGGTTATGGGTCAAAATGGGTATCTACCCACCAATTTCGAATGTGTTTTCGAGATTTATCGTACTTGGGCGTGTGGGGTATCATTTTCCACTAAATGTTGGACGCTGAATTGATTGGAATGATTCTACATAACGCCTGTGAATGAACTTGCAATGTTTTTGATTGGGTATTCGTATTTTTAGTTGGGAGTCTGGACCTCACCAGCGAAACCCACTCACCATAATGAACCATTGTGGTATAATTTGAAGTTTTTTTAAAACTTGTTTGTATGTTACACTACTATTTTATCCCCTGTATAATCATTCTATATCAACTTGCCCTCTTGTGATGTCGTAGGTTGTCAGTTACGCCAACTAAAAGCACGATGAACGTACGATAATTTCACGCGGTGCTGTGAAATGGCAACACTGGTTATCTTTCACCGTGTTTGTAAATAAAACGACGTTTTCCCCGGGCAACCATTTTAATTTCGCTAGCTTCAGCCTCAACAGATGTTGCTATTGTGCGCTGTGATGAGGTGTTAGTTTAGTGGTGTTTTTAAATTCGTTTTAATTTAGCTTGTAAGCGTATTTTATAGTGAAACTAAGTCATTTCCTAAAGGAAGCCCGGAAGCTGCAGACCAGGTAGCTACCACATTCAACTTATTTCAGTCAAATCGCTTCAGATTGGTGTATATTAAGGTTAAAAACATCATCTTCCCCTGAATGAGGTCACGCGTAAAATCTCCCCTTTCTTTGTTCAGCGTCTATTTTGATTATTCTGCTGTAATATAAATTCTACAGGCGCAATATGGTGAGTTCTCTACGGTAGTTGGTGCTGAACAAGGGTTTCTTACTAAGGGGGGAAAACCGAGGCCCGGATTGAGTTTGATTTCAATCAATAATGCTGCGGTAAAATCTAATTGAGCCTGGCCGGGCTCGGTGACGTGCAATGAGATCAATTATGTCGCTTTTTGGATCTTATGAGTTGATGGGTGACCTTTTGCACTTGTGTCACCTTGAAAGGTGACAGCTTGACAGAAAAGCGATCTGCGGATTACAATACCAACTCTGTTCTCCTTTATAAGGTGGATTCGTTCTAAAACCACGAGCTGTTGAAGAATCCTGCCGATTTTGAATATCTAGCCTTCAATGCCTCAGTTATCGAAATCATTGACGTCAACAAAGTATCCTCCGGAAACATGATTGGCTTCATTATGCTACTCCTCAACCGCACCGCCGTCCTGAAAAAGCAGCAATTCACTACGGTTGGTTCTGCCTTGGAGCAAGATTGTGGGGAGAACAGTGAGTTTGATGTGTCCCAGACTCATTCAAATCGATTCAGCGTCCAATATTTCGGGGAAAATGATACCCCACGAGCTTAGGAACCCAAAAATTTCAAAACCCATTTTCTAAATAGGTATGTAAGTACCCATTTTGGCCCATACCCGCCTCCAGTGGGCACCAATCGGCCAGGACCCATCTCAATGGATTCAGCGTCAAAATTTAGTCGAAAATGATCCCGAAAATCGAGTTGCTATAACACTCATTTTTACCCTTCAAAATTTTTCCCAAACGGGCAGATATGTTTTGAGAACCAACTAAAGCCGGAATTAGCCTTCTGACCAGAATGATAATTTTTGCAAAAAATTTTTATTTTTGTCATGAAAACAGGATTATTCAAAGAGTGAAAACCAAATATTGGTTTGATTTTCTCTGATGTGCCTAAACCTCTGTTGACCCTTCTGACGTGAGAATCTGCTCTGCGGATTCACTCCTTGGATCACCACAGAATGATGTTATTTGAAATAGCCTTAGTTATATTTTTCAGTTTAGTAATATTGTATTAGAATGCTATGCGCTTGTGAAAAAGCAATAAACTGCTCATGAAGGGTCGACCAAAAAATTTTCCATTCGCTATCCTTTCATGTTGCTCTTACACTCTTTTAAAAGCTCATCTTATTTTTCTTGTTTGTACTCCCTCACAGAATGAGTTCAGCCAATGGTAAAAGAGTGCCAATGAACGCGAGGAACAAAGATTCTCCAAATCACATGCCGCCAGCGTCTCCCGACGTGCAAGATGACGTCATAAAGTTCATATGTGATTGTAAGTATTCTGGACAATGTTCTCTTATTACTGTTTTTCAAACATTTCCGTCAAATCCAGGCGTTTAATCTTCCAATATAAAAATTCTTTGTTGTCTTGGTCGGAAGGGTTTGTAGCTTCTTGTTCTTATCTCGTTGTTATGAGTACGGATACTCAGCTGCATTATCACAAAACTGAATCGATTGCTCTAATTAAGGCCGTGCTTGTTTGCTGCACTGCGTCAATTTGTTCAGGCTGTCATGGTGTGACAAGGAAAGTCAGCACATCCTCTGTCGTGATAACAGGGTGTCTACGAGACACCCCCCCCCCCCCTCTTAAATCGTCCAAATGGGAGTAAACCAAAAATTGTCATTTGCGCAACTATGCACAAGTGACACTTAACAGTCTTCTTTTAACATGTTCTTTTCATTTTTTAACAATGAATTTTCATTTTTTTTTTTCAACGCTGATTCACATGATACTATTCGTGTCTTGATTGTACTTAATTTTTGCGGAATAATGACCAATGTTTGTTTATTTTATTTATTTATTTTCATTTTAGGCAGCTGTTTTATAATTTTTGAGGGCATTAATTTCAGAGGTCTGGTTGAAAAATGTAAAAATAGGAGATCATTCTTCTTAATAAGGAGAGCCTTCTTCAGTGATCAAGTGAAAAATCATCTGAATCAGTGGATCAAAAAAGGACACCTTAGAATAATCAGACCGATCGAGGTGACTATGCACACACAACCAAAGATCATCTGATAATAGTTGATGTTTCTAACCAACAGAATTTAAATTAAAAAAAAAAAAAAAAAAATCACAAACCAAAGATGAAAGAAACTTTATGTGCGCTAAAAGAGGTGATGGGGTTTTTCTGCAAAATAAACATATTTCGGTAATTATTCCGCAAAAATTGAGTTCTATCAAGAAACGGATAGCTTCACGTAAATCGGTATTTAAACCACTGCAAATTCTTACACACGGGTTGGTTATTCCTCGAATGGGGGAAACAGTGGATGTGGCGGGTCCCGGACCCATTCCAATCGATTCAGAGTCCAAAATGAGTGGAAAATGATACCCCACACGCCTAGGTACCAGAAATCTTGAAAACACATATTCAAAATGGGTAGATACATACCCATTTTGACCCATAACTTCTTCCGGTGGGAGCCAATCGTTTTGGGACCCATTTCATTGGATTAAGCATCCAAAATTCAGTGGACAATAATACCTTACACGTCTAGGTCGCCAAAAATCTCAAAAATCCATTTTTCAAAAAACCCATTTTGACCCCTACCCCGCCCAAATTTGGTCCAAACGGGCTGAAACGTTTTGAGGACCGTCCTAGGCCGGGAACAGACCCCTGACCCAAATTTCAGATTTTTAGAAAATTTTCTACTACCGAAAACGGCGCGGACAATGGACGGCGGACGGACATTGACCTTTTAGTTGGTTATTCCTTGAATAATCAACCTATGTTTTGATCTAGGCACCATGAAACGTCCAGAAAAAATTTTGAGCCGAATCGGAGAGGTTGACCATTTGCATGAAAACAGGTTGATTATTCAAGAAATAACCAAAAAAAAAAATGAAAATTCATGTGTCACAGAGTTGACCATATCCACTAATTGACTATTTTGTGGTTGCGATGCACTTTGCGTGGTAATTTGTGCGACACCCTGTATTTCTAGTCTGGGGTGAAGTAGGCTACTTTGGAGTGGCACTCAACAAAGCTGTGACCTGCAATTTTGCAGGCAATAACCCACTCTGCGTTAAAATTCGTTCTTCATTTCGTCTTGATATTCATTTCCCAACACGGAACGAGTAAACGATTGTGTATCATTCGTCCAGACCACGTTGCGTAATTTTGCGTATTTTTCTCTCGTGAACTCGCGATTGTTTGATCTGGTGACTCGGGGCCA
Source organism: Cyrtorhinus lividipennis (assembly GCA_019603395.1). NCBI lineage: Eukaryota > Metazoa > Arthropoda > Insecta > Hemiptera > Miridae > Cyrtorhinus > Cyrtorhinus lividipennis. Next base: position 6,476,172 of record CM034008.1, read on the forward strand.
CGCTCTCTCTCCGTGACCCGACTAATACGCCATCGAAATAAACCGATACGTCTAATTTTGGATGAGACGCCTTCGACTGAAAGAATGTTTTGTTGTTCCAATCGATTCAGGGCACAAAATTTAGTGGAAAATGATACCCCACACGCCTAGATACCGGAAATCTCGAAAGCCCACTTTCGAAATGGGTAGTTAGATACCCATTTTGACCCATAACCTCTTCCGGTGGGCGCCACTCGTTGTGGGACCCGTCTCATTGGGTTCTACATCCAAAATTTAGTGGAGAATGATACCCCACATGCCTAAATACCAGATATATCGAAAACTCATTCGAAATGGGTAGATAGATACCCATTTTGACCCATAACCTCTTCCGGTGGGCACCAATCGTCCCGAGACCCGTCTCATTGGATTCAGCATCCGAAATTCAGTCGAAAATGATACCCCACACGCCTAGTTGCCGAAAATATTAAAAATCCATTTTTCGAAAAACAAATTTTGACCCCTACCCCCCTCCCCCCCTAATTTGGTCCAATCATGCTGAAATGTTTCGAGGACTTAGACTCGGAAACGGGTCCCTGACCAAAATGTGAGACATTCGCTTTCTGCTTAAAAAGATACGATGATCTAATCAAAATAAACGAATTTAAGTTGCTCAAGAGCAAAAACTACACAATTGTATAATTTCCTAATAAACGACGAATTTATCAATCTTGAGTCAACTGAAATGTTATCTTCATTATCTGTCTATTTTGTGACAAAAATAATTAATTCTGCCATGTTTTTTCAGCTTGGAATACTGTCTACCAGGAGCACCTGAAAGGTGAGTAATTTCGTATCGTTTTCACAAAAACCCTATTAAATACGTTTCCACTGGAATGTCTGGTAGCAACTGCAACATGATATTGACACAACTGGACGTTTCGAGGTGTCTAGATCAAAAAACGCTCCAAATTCTTACACAGGGGTTGGTTATTCCTCGGACCAGGCGCATGGAAACTGATTTAAAAACATGGGGAAAATGGGGAAAACGGTGGGTGCGGCGGGTCTCAGACCCATTCCAATCGATTCAGTGTCCATGATTAGTGGAAAATGATACCCCACACGCCCAGGTACCAGAAATCTCATAAACACATATTCAAAATGGGTAATATATACTCAATTTGACCCATAACTTCTTCCAGTTGGTGCCAATCGTCCTGAGACCCACTTCATTGGATTCAGCTTCCAAGATTTAGTGGAAAATGATACCCCACACGCCTAGGTTCCAGAAATCTCAAAAACACATATTCAAAATGGGTAATATATACTCAATTTGACCCATAACTTTTTCCAGTGGGTGCCGATCGTTCTGGGACCCATTTCATTTGATTCAGCGTCCAAAATTTAGTGGAAAATGATACCCCACTCGCCTAAATTGCCCAAAATCTCGAAAATCCATTTTTCAAAAAACATATTTTGACCCCTACCCCGCCCAAATTTGGTCCGATCGGGCTGAAAAGCTTGGAGGACTGTCCTAGGCCGGGAACAGACCCCTGACCCAAATTTCAGATTTTTAGAAAATTTTCTACTACCAAAAACGGCGTGGACGGCGGACGGACATTGACCTTTTTTGATCTAGACATCATGAAACGTCCAGAAAAAAATTTTGAGCCGAATCGGAGAGGTTGACCATTTGCATGAAAACATAGGTTGATTATTCAAGGAATAACCAACCAAAAGTCAAATGCCCGTCCTCCGTCTACGCCGACTTTGGTAGTAGAAAATTGTCTAAAAATCTAAAATATGGGTCAGGGGTCCGTTCCCGGCTCTAGTTGGTCCTCAAAACTTTTCAGGCTGATCGGACCAAATTTGAGTGGGGAGGAGTCAAAATGTTTATTTCGAAAAATGAATTTTCGAGATTTTCGGCGATCTAGGCGTGTGGGGTATTATTTTCTACTAAATATTGGACGCTGAATCCAATGAAATGGGCCCCGGAATGATTGGCACCCACCGGAAGAAGTTATTGGTCAAAATGGGTACTAACTACCCATTTCAAAAGTGGGCTTTCGAGATTTCCTGTATCTAGGCGTGTGGGGTATCATTTTCCACTATATTTTGGAACCTGCATCGGTTGGAAATGGGTCCGGGACCCATTGTTTCCCCCATTTTCCCCATGTTGAAGAAATGAGTCTCCATGCGCCTGGTCCGAGGAATGACCAACCCCTGTAAATAAATTGCAGCGTTATCGTATCAAGTTTCGAAAATTACATCACCAGGATGGCGGCCTTCAGCAGCAATACACTGATGAAGGCGATTTCGGAAACTTAACGTCGAAGCCCAGTTCATCTTTCTAGAGCCTCAAGCAAACAGAATTTCAGCTACTGGGCAGCTAAAAAGCAAGAAAAGTCCACTAGAGACCTCAGCTCTCTCCCAAAGTGGCAGTGTGGCGTCCAATTTGGTTTCATTGGGCCTTAATTTTTCGAGGAGGTCGCCGAACAGGTGAATGCAGCAACGCATGTTTCAATGCTGGAAACTCTTTTCGAACCCGAACTGGTAAGACTAAATGAGAAAACTAATACGATAGACCCCTGGTTTCAATGGAACGAAGCAACAGCACGTACAGATCGTGTTGCATTGGACAAACTGGGGCTAATATTCCCGAATGGTCTCTCCCCGAATGGCCACCCAGCGGGTGGCCAGCGCGCTCACCCATTTTTGAACATTTGTGACTTTTCCTGGAAGGCTACCTACAGCAAAATGTTTTTTAACATGCTCGTATAAACATCTATCACTTTCTGAATAAGCTAGAGGTGAAAAAGGGAGGAAATCAAGGCGATACTCTACACAAATGTGCCAAAAAGCAAAGGATACATCCCCAAATCGCCTTCATCATTGTATTGCTGCTGAAGCCCGCCATCTTGGTTATGTAATTTTCAAAATTTAATGCAACAAACGGGATCACTTTCTGACTCAAATAAATTACGGTTTATTTTTCTAAATTGACTAGTTTCTTTTCTATCTCCTCTCAAAACCCATTCATAACTTTTGCCCCACCCTGTATAACTTCTAACATGGAGAAACACCTTCGGTTCGCTGCCTAAACCACCAATTTGATTCCTTAAATATTCAATTGCTCAAATGCCTTTCTATGAAGACTCAGGTTTGTGAGCTGTTCCAGCTGCCCTGTGACTTCTGGACAGGTTTAGAATCAAATTGCCCTTATTTTGAATGTGTTGTGCAATATCGTGCTTGTTTCTATCCACTAATCCACAACTATTTTGTCTTGCAGACAGCTCTGCCGTGCCCTACCATGTGGAATCTTGTCCGCCTCCTGAAGGTAAGAAATTTGTCATTTTCATTCATAATTATGGCAAATCTTCAGTTTTATAGATCCGTCCTCAGTTAAATCCATCAAGTAATTTGTAATTTTGAATTTCCCCTTTTTGAGTTAGCTTTTTTTCTGATTGACTGATCCAAATCGGTCTGTTACGCAGCCATTCGTCAGCGGAAAACTGCCTTTCAAAGGAGAAAAGCCGTAGAAAAGAAAGAATGAAGAAATCCTTGTTTTGAGAAAACAGGTGTCACAGTTTTCCACCCATAAACGCTCATTTCTTTACCTTTTTGCGTGTTTGTACATTCATATGATTCAAAATCTAAAAAATATGGTCCTCATAGGTTTTGTCGACAAAATGTTTAAGCAACTGTTTATTAACGGTAGTGAGATCGCTGCCGTTTTTGGCTGTTTATTCCTTGAATAATCAACCTATGTTTTCATGCAGAAAGCAAATTTATATTTCGAAAAATGGGTTTTTGAGATTTTTGGCGACCTAGGCGTGTAAGGTATTATTTTCCACTGAATTTTGGATGCTTAATCCAATGAAATGTGTCCCAGATCGATTAGCACCCACCGGAAGGATTCATGGGTCAAAATGGGTATATATCTACCCACTTCGAATGTGTTTTCGAGATTTCTGGTACCTAGGCGTGTGGGGTATCATTTTTCACTGAATTTTGGACCCTGAATCGATTGGAATGGGTCCGGGACGATTGGCACCTACCGGATGAGGGTTGTAATGGGTCAAAATAAGTACCCATCTATCCATTTCGAATGTGTTTTCGACATTTCTGGTACCTAGGAATGCGGGGTATCATTTTCCACTTAACGCTGAGCGCTGAATCCAATGAAATGGGTCCCAGGAAGATTAGCGCCCACCGGAAGAGGTAATGGGCCAAAATGGGTACCTTGTCTACCCATTTTGAATGTATTTTCGATATTTCTGGTACCTTGGCGTGTAGGGAATCATTTTTCGCTGAATTTCGGATGCTGAATCCAATGAAATGGGTCCCAGAAAGATTTGTGCCCACCGGACGAGGTAATGGGTCAAAATGGGTACATATCTACCCAATTCGAATGTGTTTTCGATATTTCTGGGCACATGGGGTATCATTATCCACGTAACGCTGAGCGCTGAATCGATTCGAATGAGTCAAATATTTTCCGTTGTACGCGAATGCTACTGCTCTTCTCTGTTGTAACGCCGGGCCGTAGAAATCCTACGGTCTCTCGTTTGAAGATTTTGGCACTCTTTACAAAACAGAAAAACGGTACGGCATTTTGAGTTGGAAAATATTCTGGGCCGTGTCAACTGAAGAAATCAGTACTCTATTCTGATGTTGAAAGTATTCATTTCAATGAACAGAAGCCGTAGGTCTTTGAGTTGCCGTTTTTCTCTGTTGAAGGAATTAATACGGCTCCCCATCGTTGGAAAACCCTTACAAACTCAGAAAACCGTGGGTATTTCCCCCCATTATTATTCAAGGGAGACTCCTTTCAGTTTTCCTCCCTAAGTTACCAAATGGAGCACAAAAGTACGAATCAAATAATATTAAAACACTAATGTAATCGAGTTTTGCAGCTTTTCTCCTTTAGATGGCAGAAAAACTGCAGATTCTTCCACAATGGTTTATGGTTTGGCTTAGGTCAAGATTATGGCGGAAATCTTGAGTGTTAATGGCTCATTCTAGTTGATTCAGCGTCCAAATTATGTGGAAAATGATACCCCGCAAGCCTAGATTCCCAAAACTCGGAAACCCATTTTCAAAATACCCATTTTGGAATCACACCCTATGCCGACCGAGGTCTATGCTGTTTTGGAAGCTAGAAACATCATTCCGGCTGTAGTTGGTCCTTGAAATCTTTCAGCCAGATTGGACTAAATTCGGGGGAAATTGGGGTGAAACTGTGTTTTTCAAAACTCTGGATTTTATGGCAACTAAGCATGGAGGGCTTGATTTTCCAAGTACTAAATTTTGGACGCTGAATCCATTGAGGTGGGTCCCAAACCGATTGGCGCCTACCGGAGATGGGTAAGGGTTAAAATGGGTTCTGACGTACCTATTTTGAGAGTGAGTTGAGATGTTTGAGAACCTAGGCGTGTGGGATATCATTTTTGACTGAATTTTGGACGCTGATTCCAATGAGACGGGTCTCAGAAAGATTTGCGGCCCCCGGAAGAGGTTATGGGTCAAAATGGGTGTCCATCTACCTATTTCAGAAGTGAGTTTTCAAGATTTCGTCAGGGGGGGGGGGGGGGCACTTCAGGTGGCAGAATTGCACTTCGGTCTTGAAATGAATGAATCAATGACCATGTATATGGCTGCAAACCCCTCCAGTCCTGTCCCTGAGTCTGTACAGGTGAACGGCTGCACCTTTGAAGCTTTGGCGGAATTTCTATATCTTGGCTCACTAGTGAATGCCAATAATGATATGAAACCTGAAATAAGTAGAAGAATATAGTCAGCTAACCGATGTTATTTTGGGCTTCTACAGCTGCTGAAAATCAGGGTTATTTCACGGGCCACAAAACTTCGCCTCTATTAGACCAGTGTTGACCTACGGATCTAGAACCTGGACGCGAGCAAAAGCAACTGAAGAAGAATTGAGCCGGTTTGAGAGGTTGGTTCTCCCTAGGATTCTGGGGGCAGTGTTTTACTCGGAGGAGCTCGTCTGGAGACGGAGAACATATGCCGAAGTCATGAGCCAGCACGGTGATTGTGATGTCGTCGGAATCATGAAGGTTGTATGATCCGTTGGGCCGAGCACGTAGCCAGAATGAGCCCAGAAGAGATCCATCGAAAGCTTGTGGACGAAACAATCCACAAAAGATTGGGTCAACCTAAACTGCAGTGGTTGGATGGTGTGGCAGAAGATGCGTCCCATTCCGGGAATTCGGAACTGGAAAGCGGCAGCAAGGAACAGATATGACAGGTGGACATCATTCCAGGAGGGGTTGATTCCTCGCGGATTTTAGCGCCACGAAAGAAGAAGAGAGGTTAACGATATTTTTGGTACCTAGGCGTGTAGGGTATGATTCTTCACTAACTTTTGGGCGCTGAATCCAATGAGACAGGTCCCGGAACGATTGTTGCCCTCTGGATGAGGCAATGAGTCAAAATGGGTACCTAGCTACCCATTTCGAATGTATGTTTTCGAGATTTCTGGTACCTAGGCGTGTGGGGTACCATTTTCCACTAAATTTTGGACGCTGATTCCAATGAGACGGGTCCCGGAACGATTGGCGCCCTCTGGATGAGGCAATGAGTCAAAATGGGTACCCAGCTACCCATTTCGAATGTATGTTTTCGAGATTTCTGGTACCTAGGCGTGTGGGGTACCATTTTCCACTAAATTTTGGACGCTGATTCCAATGAGACGGGTCCCGGAACGATTGGCGCCCTCTGGATGAGGCAATGAGTCAAAATGGGTACCTAGCTACCCATTTCGAATGTATGTTTTCGAGATTTCTGGTACCTAGGCGTGTGGGGTACCATTTTCCACTAAATTTTGGACGCTGATTCCAATGAGACGGGTCCCGGAACGATTGGCGCCCTCTGGTTATGGGTCAAAATGGGTGCCTGTCTACCCATTTCGAATATGTGTTTTCGAGATTTCTGTAACCTAGGCGTGTGGGGTATCATTTTTTACTAAATTGTGGACCCTCAATCGATTGGAATGGGTTCGGGACCCGCAACACCCACTGTTTCCCACATTTTCCCCATGTTGAAGAAATGAGTTTCAATGCGCCTGGTCCGAGGAATAACCCTGTGAAAGAATTTGCTGCGTTTTTTTACCCATCGAATTGCTCATAAATAAAGATGTGACGTTGGGTACATCGTATATGTTCATTCAATATAATTTGAATCGTTTGTACCTGTTTAAAGAGACATTTATTCGCTTATCCCAATAAATGATGCCATATTTTTTTCGTTTTCAGGGTTCGTGCCATTCGACTTGGAGGCCTATTGGGGCAAGAGGCTCGTTCAGAACATGACTACTCAGAACATCCCAACGCAAAACATGTGAACTCGTTCGCTTCCTTTCTCTTCGAATCCTCGAATTCTTTCTTACAACTTACGATTACACGTTCAATGTTAAACGTTCGAGGAAATTTTGATACTTCTTCAATGTCGTTTATTTATAATTCGTGACTTTATTTTTATTGAAGATTTATAAAGCCTACATTTATACATTTTTTTCGGAGATTATTCTGGAAGTCGGTAAGCTTTCCTATTGCGAATTTTACTCTTCAATATTGTACTCCGTTTCCTTCAATTACTATTGTACGTACCTTGATCAGAATCAGTATTCTCTTTACCCGGGTTGAAAAGGATGGTTTTCCTACATTCCCATCTTGATGAACTTAATTTACAAGTTCACTTTTGTTTGTTTTAAGCGTTTTAATTTTTTAATAAATACTTTGTTATATTCGCATTATGTTTAGTTTGTTTATTGTTCCCCTACGTGCAGTTGTAAGCGCGCCTGAATGATTTTTTATTTATTTTGTTTGGTTATTCCTTGAATAATGTTTCCATGCAGAAAGCCAATGTGTATTTCAAAAAATGGGTTTTCGAGATTTTCGGCAATTTGGGCGTTTGGGGTATTTATTTATTTATTTTTTTCACTAAATTTTGGACGCTCAATCCAATGAAGTGGGTCCGGGAACGATTGGTGCCCTCTGGATGAGGTTAAGTGTCAATATGGGTACTTATCTACCCATTTTGAATATGTTTTCGAGATTTCTGGTACCTAGGCGTGTGGGGTATCATTTTCCGCTAAACTTGGGACCCTGAATCGATTGGAATGAGTCCCCATGCTCCTGCTCCGAGGAATAACCACCCCCTGTGATAGAATTGGCAGCGTTTTTCAAAGTAAACATCTGTTTTTTACCTTCTACTTCAAGAAAAGGAGGTAAAGAACGTTGGTCAGCTAAACCACTGGTTGACTTCCAGCCTGAGTATTCCATATTGACAAAAGATTGATTTTTCTGGCATATTGTAGGCGTTATATCAGCACACTTAAGTTGGACTGCCTGTTATAAATCAGTGTTGCCTTCTTTGGGATCTTCTCATTCCAAGCTGCTGGAATGATGTTACCAATTATTTATATGATTAGATTAGACTATTTATTAGTATCTGTTCAATTTAGGGCCTGGTACAATTGCGCAGATGTGCGCTTCATAGAATTTCTACTATGCGTTAACTAATTACAAATTATTCAAACTAGGTAGGTTGAACGATTACAATAATGACTAGTTCTTTTGTGGCAACGTGTATGGAAAATGGCCATGAATGTGTTCACGGTCGAGTCAGATAAATTTCTGAATCGAGAAACTCTTGAATTTGCCCAAGAACGCCCAAAATGTTTGTTTTGTGTTGAACTATCCTTCTGCCGTGAGGACGATGACAATACTAAGTATTGGTATTCTCTCTGACCTTTGCCAAACTCGTCAGCAAACGTCTCCCTTTGGTGATCAGGTTCGTATGATGCAGATCATGTTGCTGCATCCTTGGTTTAGTCAAACATATTTTAATTGGAAAACACTTTAATTAAACGACAAACACGTTGGAATATCAAGAAGTACTGAGGAAAGTCACTTAAAGAGTTTTTTCTTTCCCTGATGAGTCGAAGGTCGGTGCCTGAGTGTTCTGTAACACCGTATAACTGCTAGTTTGCTTTACTGCTCGGCTCATTGCCGCCAAATACGACGGTTTCAGAGCTCCTTCCCACAACGCATAACTGAATGAATCGATGCCCTCCCCCACTTCTTCGATTTCTCCAGTGTATTTTGCGTAAATCCATACAATCAGCGTCAGTAGAGAAACTGTCAAACAGAAATTGCCAATACTGGCCAAAGTGATGAGTCCAACGACGCCAAAAATGGTGGACGCGACGTATGAAAGCGCCGCGAGTGCCAAGAAAACAGCCGGCGTGTGAGTTGGAGCCCCTTTCATTTGATTGTATCGTTTAAATTGGTTGAACATCTCCTCCAAATCAGATTGTAACTTGGAACGGTAAGATTCTGAGAATTCTTCTCCACCCATTTTGCGTTTTGAATCAAATTCAAGTAGAGCTTCCGTTTTGACGCGTTCGTGTTCTGCCGTCAGCACAGATGTGACAACGTGAGGTTTCGAGCTGCCGCAAGACGCTTCCATTTGAGACAAGTAGTGATCTTTGGCACTGTTAATGGCAGCCACGTTGTTGGCTTCTGCTGTCGCAGCGAGGAGTGTCTTTGGCTCTGGTAGCTCGTCGCCACTGTAGACAGCCACGTACGACTGGAAACACTGCAACAAATCTTTGGCTTTGACCTTCTGGCCGCAGATTTCTTTCACCAGCAGTTTCTCTGGAGAGAGTAAAGTAACCACCAGCTCACGCAAACTTTTGATAAAATCCCCATCAATTTCTGATAATTTTCCATCAAAGTTAAGTTTTGACGTTACTTTCAATCCAGGGAACGGCATCAGAAAACAACTAATGTCTGAGAAACAAGATTTTATGTGGCGTCTCGTCGATTGCAATTCAATTTTTTGGTCCGGAGACACTTCGAGACGTTTTTGTAAGAATTTCTTACCACCAGCTTCCCCATATTCAGCTTCGTACACGTAATACCAGTCACGAATCAGAAATAACAGCCGCTGAAAAGGGACTTTTCCGGAGTCTAACATAGCCAATTTACCAAAGTCAGAAAATAATTGCAAATGTTGCAAATCGTCCTCATGTATGTTGGAGCTGATGTTGTAAATCTGAATTGAAGAAATGAGGGTGCTCAAAGCGAACACTGTGGCGCATTCGCGGACTGTGCTGCCGCTGTCGAACGTGCCTTGAGTGTCCATCAAAATGATGGCAACTTTTTCTTTGCTTTGTTCGAGGGTGGTTAGAAATACTCGGGACCACATGAGTATGCCAGTCGTGTCTCGTTCTGAACCTCCTCTCCACGAGAACCCTGTCAATGGCTGGTCAGGCGAACCGAGCCAGTCGCCGTTCGTCGTCGACGCCGAGCCGTAAGTGTGGTTCAGGTAGCGAAGGAAAAAGTTCAAAATGAAGGATTTCCCTTTTCGAAAAGCGCCGGCGACGGAGAGAACAACGACTGACCTGTCTTTGACTTCGTCTTGGAGGAGAATTCTTTTAAGAGCCTCCACGTCCAATTCAAATTTGTGATCCCTGAAATGTATCACCGGAACTGAGGTGTCCGCTTCGCCGTCCATTTCAGGAATGTGATTGATCCTGAAATCCAAAAATTGCTCACCTTATTCTGTTTTGGTAGGTAGTTTCCTATGGGGAAGGGGAGGGGCCTTGTAAGGGTTCAAAATGTGTATTTTCAAAACAATATTCGAGATTTTTGGAGATTGGACCACAGGCAGAGGTACCTATCTACCCATTTCGAATGTGGAATTTTGATATCTGATATCTATGCACGTGGGGTATCATTTTCCACTATATTTTGGACGCTGAAACCAATGAGATGGGTGCCGGAACGATTGACGCCCACAGAAAGAGGTTATAGGTCATTATGGGTACCTACCAACGTACTTCAAATGTTCATTTTTGATATTTCAGGTACTTAGGAGTAATGAGTATTGTAACGATTTATGTTTTTAGTAAATAATTTATTAACAATCGTTCACTTGAGTACATACACTGTTCACATTGGCGCACTTACACAATGACAGAATCACAATACACGGTTGTATCGCGGTTGTCGCACTATTTATAACGCGGCACGGCACAATTTATAACCCAAAGCGTCTATATCCGGACTCCGAATTGAACTGAACTTTGCGGCGTTTCTGGGCCCGTTTTATACCTGCTGCCTGACCGAGAACGTTCTGGAACCTTCCCTGGTTCTGGAAGGTTCCAGCCAATTCGATACGACCCACAATTCCTCGAAATGACTCCCTTAGCCCTCCACAGTTCGTTGATCTTGCAACGCCGGCAGCCCATTTGACGGGCGCAGGTGCCAGCTCGCAACACTATCATTATCTACTAAATTTTGGACGCTGAATCCAGCGAGACGGGGGCTGGAACGATTGGCCCCACAGGAAGAGGTTATGGGTACCTATCTACCTATTCCGAATGTTGATTTTTGATATTTCTGGTACCTAAGCGTGGGGGGTATTACTATCTACTAAATTTTGGATGCTGAATCGATTGGAATGAGTCTCCATGCTCCTGGTCCGAGGAAAAACCAACCCCTGTGAATGAAAGTGCAGCGCTGCTTCATTCATTCAAGTGATTAGTTTATTTTTATTTTATTCAATTGAGTATTTTGAAAATTAATCAGCGTTCAGATTTTTGAGGACTTATGTGTGTTTTGTGTAAGCCCTTCTACTTGGGCTAGGTTAGGGTTGGTGATTTAAACCTGCGAGGCTTTAGAAACATTAGTTTTTTAGGTAGCGAATAGTGTACCCGAGGGGTTGTGGCTTTCACTACGGAGAAGACCATCAAGTACATGATTTTGTAGTAAATAGGATACCTGAACACCTACCGACTGTGATCCCCTGCTTGAAAACGGTCTTCGACTGTAGAAAACCTGGATCCTGGAAGCGTCATTTGCGCCAATAAGGTAGAAATTACGTAAGTTGTTCAAAACACGGTCAAATTATAACTAATGAATAATACGAATTTGGCGTTCGGAGAAAAACAAATTTGAATCAATGCTTGTTGCTTACTGTAAATCTTTTTGTGATTCGCCATGCCAACAAAAAGCACGACCTGAATAGTGAACTCGAGTATGTTGGTAGTTGTGCGAAGCAAAGGCAAACAATAATCTCATAATTCTCAAATTTTAACCCTCGATCGTAATTACCTTGTGGCAGCAGATACGAACATTTGAGTTTGACACTCCCCCCTTCATGCAGCTGGAAAATCATTGAATAAATGATTATTTATTCACAATACTTATGACAAACTTAAACTATTGTCAGTTTGCAACGTATATACAAATTTGCAATGAGAATATGATGAACGACTACACATTTCGTTCATTTAATTTTTTGGACTATAATGGATTTTCAATATATCTACCGCATCAGTGACGAAGTAAAATAAAATAAGTTATTTTTCTTGGGAAAAAAGAAAATTAGTCTGTTGGATAGGCAATATAGGTATTTAAGAAAGCAATCAGCATGTAGAAATACAATTAGGAATTTTGAAAAAGGGTTTTCGAGACCTCCGGGTACCTAGGTGAGTGGGGTATCATTTTCCATCAAATTTCAGACGCTGAATCCCGGCTCTAGTTGGTCCTCGAAACTTTTCTGCCCGATCGGAGCTAATTTGGGGGAGGGGTAGTGTTCAAAATGTGTTTTTCGAAGATTGGATTCTCGAGATTATCGGCGTTCTAGGCGTGTGGGGTATTTTTTTTTGATTAAATGTTGGATGCTGAATCCAATGGAACGGCTACTGGAACGATTGGGGCACACTGGAAGTGATAAAGGGGCAAAATGGGTTCCTACCCACCCATTTTGAAAGTGAGTTTTCGAGATTTCTGTGGGGTGTCATTATCCACTAAATTTCGGATGCTGAATCGATTGGAATGGGTACGAGACTCACCACACCCTCTAATTTCGCCTTGTTCGATATTTTCAACGATTTAGGCGCGTGGGGTTCGTTCTCCACTAATTTTTGGACGCTGAATCGGTTGAAATCCATGCGCCAGGTCCAAGGAATAACCAACATCTGTGAAAGAATTTGCAGCTTTTCCTTGTTTTGTGAGGAGCTGGACAACAGAACTGAATCATTTTTAGTTCAATGACTCGTGCTACCCTGCAACTTCTACTGAATACGTAATATTCTCAGTGTACTGTAGTACTGTTCAGTGCTATTTTAAATTTTCCCCTTTGAGAATTCTTATCATCCCCTAAATCGCCCCCATTTAATTATTGTCCCCCTGATAACTATTGCCCACGTGAGGGCGATCGCCCCCAGGTCGGGAACCACTGGCGTACGCCGGCGTCGACGTCATCGCCGCCGTTGAGCGGGAGAGGCGTCTCCCACCCCCTCGGCCGGCGACCCACCGCACCGCTTCAGTCGGCCAGTGTTCCTCGAACCCGTAACGTTCTGTTCCTACGTCACCGTTCTTCTCGTTCGGAGTTTACGTATCGCGTCGATCAGTTGAACACGCGGCAAACGTCGCCTCGGCACTATGGTGATGAAACAGGTTTTAGACGTCGACAAAATCATCGTCCACCTTCTCGAAGTGGGCAAGAAAAAACATGATAAACAGGTATCGCATTGAAAATTTTGCCAAATAGTTATTAAATTGTTTAATGTAACACATTAAAAAATGCTGCCTTCGAAAAGTTACCGGCCTTAAAAAATCTGCAAATTTTTACACACGGGTTGGTTATTCCTCCAATGGGGGAAACAGTGGATGTGGCGGGTCCCAGACCCATTCCAATCGATTCAGGGTTTCAAAATTTAGTGGAATATGATACCCCACACGCCTAGGCACCAGAAATCCTGACACATACAAAATGGGTGGATACATACCCATTTTGACCCATAACTTCTTTTAGTGGGTGCCAATCGTTCTGGGACCCATTTAATTGGATTCAGCGTCCAAAATTTAGTGGAAAACTATACCCCACACGCCTAGGTAGCAGAAATCCCGAAAACACATATTCAAAATGGGTAATGAATACCCAATTTGACCCATTACTTCCTCCAGTGGGTGCCAATCGTTCTGGGACCCGTTTCATTGGATTCAGCGTCCAAAATTTAGTGGAAAATGACTCCCTACTCGCCTAGATCGCCCAAAATCTTGAAAATCCATTTTTCAAAAAACACATTTTGACCCCTACCCCCTTCTCCCCCCCAATTTGGTCCGATCGGGCTGAAAAGTTTCGAGGACCCGTCTCGGCAGGGAACAGACCCCTGACCCAAATTTCAGATTTTTAGAAAATTTTCTACTACCAAAAACGGCGCGGAACACGGACGGCGTACGACGTACGGCGGACGGACATCGACCTTTTTTGATCAGGACGTCATGAAACGTCCAGAAAAAAATTTTGAACCAAATCGGAGAGGTTGACCATTATCATGAAAATCATAAAGATACCTTCAAAGTTGCATTTTGATTTTCCTTTTTCATCTGAAACCCTATTACTATCAATTATTACTCTTTCCACTTCATAATTTATTATAAAAATTCAATGAGGAGTGCTCGTCTCAGGCCAAAAGAGCTTTTTTTTTTGGTAAATAATGTTACCGTTAAAGTATGTAAATCAGTTAATATATGAAATAACTAGTTAGTATATAGAATAACGAACGGTTTTTAGAAGTGTGTACAATTCACAGTTTTCTATATGCCTTCTCTAGGGGAGTATATGAAATAACTATGTGCTATGTAAAGTAACGAAACACCAATTGTTAAAGTGTAGAATCGACTGCTTTTCATGGAAAGTCACCAGTGCACCTAAAGCTGTTGCTAACAAGTGGCTTCACAACTATCTTTTTTCAACACATTTCTTTTTATTTTGACAAACTTCACAACTTGACAGCCTTGCAAAAATATTTTCACTTGTTTCTGAGTGATATTTTTGAATTGTTAACCGATTTCGTACTGCATGCGATCCCGGCCTCCATGCCTTGTGCTTATGTGAACCGAGTATAAGATATCTACATAACATACTTTATCATTATATACTTGTACCCCAGCCTTCAGGGTGTATATGCATTGAGCGGTCGTTCATAATGAATGTTCCACCATCTACTCTTGAAATCTACCTCATTTGGGTGTTTTGTTCTCATTTTAGGAGCATTATGAACAGCATTATGTTTATTCTTATTCTAATTTAACATTTTATATGCAAATATGAGCCTTTTGAAAATCAAAATCAATCTATTTATCACACTTGATAGAAAAAGTTGAGTTTTTTTCTATTAATATTGAATTATTATTATTAGTAAATCAATCGCTTTAAAAAAAAATAAAATTAAATAAAAATTGAAAGCGTGTTGGCTACATGATTAAACCGCCTGTTTTAGTGATTATTATTCCTTGAATAACCAACCCGTGTTTCCATGCAAAAAGTCGATCTCTCCGATTCGGCCCAAATGTGTACTTTGAAAAATAGATTTTGGCAGAATAAACATTTTAAGAAATTTTTAAATTTTGGTTAAGGACCTCTTTCCGGCTCTATATGGTCATCGATACTTACAGTCGGTTGAAATGTGGGGAGGCTGTGGGGAAAAATCGTATAACTCATTTATCGGGATTTTTTTTGGGAAGTTTGGTGGTATCATTTTTCATCAAATTTGGGATGTTCAATAGATTGGAATGTTTCCTGAACACTCACTGTTTTCCCCTTACTTCTACTTTAAGGAATAATAAACTATTGTAGATAAATTTACAGCGTTTCTTCTTTTTATTATTTTTCAGTTAAAATCTATTCTTTTAGGCTCATTTGCATAGTCAGTTTCAGTTTATTCCTGGCTGCTCTCCTGCCTGATCAGGTCTTAGACCATCGGATCACTTTCTAGATTCGATTTATTCATCCTTGTGAACATTAACTTACCAGAATTATCTATAAAATAACTCTTGAGATTGATTTGTATATAAAGTTTGGTTGGTTAGTCGTATGCCCAACGGAATTCGGCTGCCGAACATTAGAGTTCGTGTTCTGTACACAAAATTGTCGATGAAAATGTTTTTGTCGTTTGAAATTGTATCAACTTGACAATTACCTGAACCATGCAGTCTCTGATGCAATGCCAGAGGAGACCAATCCATGACCGCCAGCTCTCGGAGGGTGCTACACCCTTAAGCCGAGGCCGCAGTGCAGGAAGGTTGGTAGGATGGTGGATGGTAGATACCTGCCTGGCGACCATCCAGCTATTTATAACGTAAGTAATGGTACGATGGTAGCCGCAGTGGCCTCCCACTACCATCTAACCCCTTGAAACTATCCTAGGTACCTGCCTAGCGTCTATCCACCCGTATCAGTCGTGTTTGTTATTCCATCCACCATCCACCTCTACCATCCAACCTCCTTGCGACCATCTAGCATCCTGCAGTGCGGCCTCAGCCTTACTTCTCTAGGGCTCACAGAAGTGGTACACTGATGGATCGCCGGTGGATGGTCGGGCTGGCCTAGGGGTTAGAGGGCCGGTTTGTTACAGTCCACCAGGCAGAGATCCTTGCCATTGTTGCCTGTGCGCAGGAGATCCTCCGACGGGGGCTCACCTACGCCAGGATCACAATACCCTCAGACAGCCAGGCAGCACTGAAGACTATTGCAGCCTTCAAGTTCACCTCTGGCGTGGGAGTGCCTTCAGTCCCTGAAGAGGCTCGCGAGGAGGAATGCGGTGACGCTCCTCGTCATCGGGGTATTCGAGGAAACGAGGAAGCCAACCTCCTTGCCAACCGGGGGTCAGCGTCCTCTCCTATTAGTCCTGAACCTTGAGTCGGGACCTCCAATTGCTACCTGAGCCAGCAGGTCAGATTGTCGGAGCGCTCACAAGCCGAGGATGCTGAGACAGCTGTGCACGCGCTATGCGAGTGTCCGGCTTTTGCCGCCACTCGACAGCATCTTTGATAAAGGTCTGTCCAACCCGGCTGACATCGCATAGATGCCCCTGACGGGATCCTCCGCTACCTTAGGGAGGCAGGGATCTCATGGATGTTCTACTTGTAAGGGCGGACGGGCACAATAGACCAATGGAGGTCGCAGCGCCCAGAGGCAGTACTGCCCCCTGCCCTCATTACAAACGAAAAAAAAAAAAAAAAAAAAATTGCTTACCTGAACCAACTCGATTTGCTCAGTAGGATTCTGAAGGTGATTCTTCTTGGTGACGAGGGTTTGATGACCACAACACCAAACTTGAACATTTCCGCGCGTTTAGATGCCTACAAAACATTGTCAATTGTGCATAGCTTCGACCCTCAACTCAATAATTGGCCTCGTCTCATCCCTATGTGCATAGAACACCATTGAGTGACCATAGGTACAACACAACCACATGAATCTGGACTTGGTCCTGGCACCAAATATTTTGCGAGGTACTTTTCAATTCTTTTCTGGCGTCAATCCGATTTCACGTGGTGATTTACCGTGTTGACCGTGTTGCACTCAGTAATTTGGTGATAATGCTATTTTTATGTTCTCCTATCTCTTTCCCTGATGCCCCAATTTCAAGTCTCGACAAAAAAAAGAAGGTATTTTGCTCCGAAAACCCCACGAGAACGCGTACCCCCAATTGGGAGCAAATCAAGCTAATTAAAGCCGGGTCGACGATGATTGGACAGAATAAGCTCGCTAAGCCTTCTCCCAGGGTATTTTAGGGTCTTTCCCTACTTTCCAGCGACCCCTAACAATTAAAAGGAAGCTCCTCGACCTTTTCCCTCCGCTGCAGTTCTGTTGACCCGAATAACTGGGACGAGGCCTTGGTGACAAGTTTGTCAGCTCTGGATTATTGACCCAGTTTGTCGAAGGTATCGTCCATTCTCGAGTGGCTATCTCACGTGAATGATCTTTTAGAATGAAGATGGATATACCTAGATACTCTCGTAATGGAAATACCCGCTTGTATTGTGTACTGTCCATCGTAAAGTGGTCGTTGCATGTCGAGCAGACGGAAAAGCGATGCCGCATTCGAAGCACACGGTTCTCTATCAATCGTATCATCGAACTACCGTGCAAAAATCAAATAAAATTAAAAAATCGAAGAAAATGTCAACTTGAAGAAATTGTGGAACAATAAGAAAACGTAAATGTTATAAAATTAATTGCTAAACGCATCAGAAAGGACTAAAGGCCTGTTTCTCATGCAGAAAACGCCGATCTGCGTGGAAATGTCGGGTTAACTTAGCTAGACTATTCTAGAAGATCTTTTCAACTTAGATTGGAGACGGGTTTGAAACAAGCATTTGCCGGTGTATTATAAATGCAGCCGAAAGTCGTGTTCTTCATAAAGCACTTTATCACGTTATAAGCCAGTCAGGTTATTACTTGTTACTAACTTCGGCACATACCCTTTTCCAAACATAAGTTACGACCGTACCAGCAAAATATTGTTTGTTCGCAGCAAACAGGCGAATGTTTAGTAGCCACGCGCCCAATAATTCAAAATATCCCATTTTTTGAAAATATTTTGAGATTTTCAATTTTATTATTATAATAATTATTATAATCCCAAGAGAAGAGCTGATTATTTACGAAACAAACGTGTTTTCCTACTTCTCGAATATCTTTCTGTTGCGAGCTCGCACCGGCGCCGGTCAAATGGGCTGCTGGCGTCGCAAGGTCAATGACCTGTGGAGGATTAAGGGTCTCAAACATTCGGGAACCTCCCCGTTCACTCCAGACAGCACGTCGAGTTCCCAGAACCAGGGAACGTTCTGGAAGGTACTCGACCGAGAGGCAGCAGGTATAAAACAGACCCACGAGCGCCACCCAGTTCAGTTCAATTTGGAGTCTGGATATAGACGCTTCGGGTTATAAATTGTGCCGTGCCGCGTTATAAATAGTGCGACAACCGCGTTACAACCGTGTATTGTGATTCTGTCATTGTGTAAGTGCGCGAATGTGAACAGTGTATGTACTCAAGTGAACGATTGTTAATACATTATTTACTAAGAACATAAATCGTTACATTTCATTAATCTTCCTTCAAAATGAAAAGTCAATAATCCAACCCTGATACTTTCAGTTTCCTGACAATTTCGTTAAGAAGTGTCTTTTAAAAACGCTGCAAATTCATTCAAAGGGGTTGGTTATTCCTAGGACCAGGTGCATGGAGTCATTCCTTAACGTGGGCGGAATAGGGGGGGGGGGGGGAGGTGGCGGGTTCTGGACCCATTCCAATCGATTCAGGGTCTAAAATTTAGTGGAAAATGATACCCTAGATTGCAAAAAAATTTCAAAAATCCATTTTTTGAAATACACTTTTTGACCCCTACTCCGCCCAAATTTGGTCAGATCGAGCTGAAAAGTTTCGACGACAAACTAGAGCCGGAAACGGATCCCTGACCAGAATTTCAGATTAAATAAAAATTTTCTACTACTATAATTGGCGTGGACGGCGGACGGACATTTGCTAATTTTGATCTAGACACCTTGAAACGTCCAGAAAATTTTTTTGTGCCAAATCGGATTGATTGCCTTTTTGCATGAATACATAGGTTGATGATTCAAGGAATAACCAAACGAAATGAACTATATAGAACGAGGTTAACGGCGTTAATTAGGTGTGAATCGCCCATAGATGAGGAAAATACCTTCGAGGAAATTTTAATTAATTTACACATTTACACGTGCCAAACCATTCACATTTGAACAAACGTTGTTCTACCGTAAAACGTGTTCACGTTTAATGAACGAATGGCGATGTTTTATCATTTTAATCATTTTCTTTCTATTAGCTTATTTCATACTAAATCAACAAAAGAGCGTTTGTGCTTTACAGTGGACTTTGATAAAAACGTTTTCAGTTTATCTTTCTTCTCGTTTGCAACATTTTTCCGCCTACCAATTTCACCATTCAACCTTTGAGTATCTAAACTTTGAAAGCGTTACGAGGGCGTTTAGTCTAAAGGGGGTTAAATGACGAGGAAATATTATAAGAGAAAAGTTTTTTCAGAAACGAGGGATAAAACGCAATGATCACACTCCCTTCAATTTGAAAAGGTTTTCTTGGTTAACTACAATTCGCACCTGTTTCATAACTTGCCTTTCCGATTGCCAAATGTTGTCCTTCAATCGGCAAATATTTTGTTCAAAGATTGTAGGCGGTGAGTTTGCTTCTGTCGACCTCCTTGGCCGACTTGGAGTCCCTCGGGGTGCGCTAAAATGGTTTGCGGGAAGACAAGGTGATCTCCCATTGCGGCTTATAAGTGGCAACATGAAACCACTTGAGTCCTTCGGTTTTACTTACAGTTCATCACTTGAACAATTATCGAGCTACGTCGAACAATAAAAACGCTGCAAATTCCTTCCCAGAGGTTGGTTATTCCTCGGACCAGGAGACTCATTTCTTCAACATCGGGAAAATAGAGGAAGCAGTGGAATTGGTGGGTCCTGGACCCATTCCAATCGATTCAGGGTCCGAAGTTTAGTGGAAAATGATACCCCACACGTCTAGGTACCAGAAATCTCGAAAACACATTCGAAATGGGTAAATAAGTACCCATATTGCCCCTTAACATCATCCAGAGGGCGCCAATCGTTCCCAGACCCATTTCATTGGATTCAACGTCCAAAATTTAGCGGAAAATGATACCCCACACGCCTAGGTACCAGAAATCTCGAAGCACATTCAAAATGGGTAAATACGTAAGTACCCATTTTGACCCGTAACCTCATCCAGAGGGCGCCAACCGTTCCGGGACCGATTTCATTGAATTCAACGTCCAATATTTAGCGGAAAATGATACACCACACGCCTAGGTATCAGAAATCTTGAAAACGCACATTCAAAAAGGGTAGATAGATAACCATTTTGACCCATAACTTCTTCCAATAGGTGCCAATCGTTCTGGATTCAGCGTTCAGAATTTAGTGGAAAATGACACCCCACTCACCTAGATTGCAAAAAATCTCAAAAATCAGTTTTTCAAAATACACAATATTGACCCCTACCCCGTCCAAATTTGGTCCGATCGAGCTGAAAAGTTTTGAGCGTTAACTAGAGTCAGGACAGCGCCGAAATTTCAAATTTTTAGCATATTTTCTACTACCAAAATCGGCGTGGACGGCGAACGGAAATTTTTTGCCTATTTTGATTTGGCACTTTCAAACACCTAGAAGAGAGGGAAAATTTAGTAAAACAAATGCAGCATAAATGCAGGTCTGCCCAAAGGCAAAACCCCACCAAATTAGTTACTAGAATGTGATTTGGCGAGAAAATCAAGGATAACCTCTCTTTGGCCTAAATTGGTCAGCACATCACACCAACTGCTTGAAATTGTGAACAAAATGATTTCCCATTCTTCGCCGTTGTGGAGATTTGCCGACAGAAAAATTAATATATTTCCTGAGCTCCTCAAAGCCTGATTTCGTCCCGCAAACGTTGAAAATGGTCTCAGTGATTCAGTTGCCTTGAGAGAACCCAGTCCGCCATACATTATATTGGATTGAACTAGGTAGTAGGTATTGAACACTTTGGACAAATGATAATCCAGTTCGTGAGTGACATTCCACTCGAAGAACTTGGTCGTTCAACTTCCTTTTCCTCCCTCGAACATCGATCGACGGCCTTGAGAGGGGAAGGACACGTCCATAAAACAGATACCCATCTTGCCCAGAGACTTTTTCGAAAGGGGTGGAGTAATGAATTCTACATTTGCCACCCGAAACGGCCGATTCCCGTGACTTGGGAAGATCTGTATCGCCCGGCACTTGAGTCACACTTACCGCAGCAATCTTCAGCAACGTTAGTCCCATCTTGTTCGGAGGCACTGAAATAGTTTCTGAAAGTCAATGGGACTCTCGAGGGAGTGTGAAGCACGCAATGAAGAGAGAGAGAGAAAAGAAAGTTTATTCACAACAAAGAAACAGAATTATTACAAATTAAAACTGCCCGAATAATGAAGTCCATCTGTAGGCAGTGCCTTAATTGACGAGCCTAAGTTGTTCTCCATTGACAAAAAAAATAAATAAATAAAAACACTGCGAATTCTTACACACAGGTGGGGAATAACCAACCCCAGGCGCATGGAGATTAATTTCTTCAATATCGGGAAAATAGTGGGTTTGGCAGGTCCCGGACCCATTCCAATCGATTCAGGGTCCAAAATTTAATGGAATATGATACCCCACACGCCTAGGCACCAGAAATCCTGACACATACAAAATGGGTGGATACATACCCATTTTGACCCATAACTTCTTCCAGTGGGTGCCAATTGTTCTGGGACCCATTTTATTGGATTCAGCGTCCAAAATTTAGTGGAAAATGATGCCCCACACGCCTACGTTCCAGAAATATCGAAAACACATATTCAAAATGGGTAAATACCCAATTTGACCCATAACTTCTTCCAGTGGGTGTCAATCGTTCTGGAACCCATTTCGTTGGATTTGGCGTCCAAAATTTAGTGGAATATGAAACCCCAATTGCCTAGATCAGGTTGATAAGTTTCAAGGGCCAACTAGAGCCGGAAACGACCAAAATTTCAGATTATTAGAAAATTGTCTACTACCAAAAACGGCGCGGACGGTGGACGGCGTACGGTGGACGGACATTTGACTTTTGGTTGGTTATTCCTCGAATAATCACCTATGTTTTCATGATAATGGTCAACCTCTCCGACTTGGCTCAAAATTTTTTTCTGGACGTTTCATGATGTCCTGATCAAAAAAGGTCGATGTCCGTCCGCCGTACGCCGTACCCCGTACGCCGTACGCCGTCCATCGTCCGCGCCCTTTTTGGTAGTAGAAAATTTTCTAAAAATCTGAAATTTTGGTCAGGGGTCTGTTCCCTGCCGAGACGGGTCCTCGAAACTTTTCAGCCCGATCGGACCAAATTTGGCGGGGTAGGGGTCAAAATGTGTTTTTTGAAAAATGGATTTTCGAGATTTTGGGCGATCTAGGCGAGTAGGGTGTCATTTTCCACTAAATTTTGGACGCTGAATCCAATTAAATGGGTCCCAGAACGATTGGCACCCACTAGAAGAAGTTATGGGTCAAATTGGGTATTTATTACCCATTTTGAATATGTGTTTTCGGGATTTCTGCTACCTGGGCGTGTGGGGTATCATTTCCCACTAACTTTTGGACGTTGAATCCAATTTGGCTGGTCCTGGAACGATTGGTGCCCTCTGGGTGAGGTTATGAGTCAAAATAGGTGCCTATTTACCCATTTCGCATGTGTCTTTTCGAGATTTCTGGTACCTAGGCGTGTGGGGTATCATTTTCCACTAATCTTTGGGCGCTGAATCGATTGGAATGGGTCTTTGTGCTCCTGGTAATGATCAACCCCTGTGAAAGATTTGCAGCGTTTTTCTTCAGGCGTACTTTGTAGTCGGAACTAAACAGAGACTTTTATTCAACTTTTGTCGTCCTTTCACCCTCCCTGCACTCCATGTTATTTTGTTCAACCAATACAAATAATTTGCTGCATCATTTTTCGTTGCTCGCTGGCCTTCTTGGTTAGTTCAATCTCCTTCATCAATCGATGAATTTCCCGATCAATCGGGAATAGGACTTGTAGGTTCTTATTTTCGACGAGCTTGGCTGGCGCTTCCCTCACATCGTATTGCCGAAGTAAAAGAGATTGGCGCTTTCCTGTTGCAGCCGAGGACCCCCATGGGCGACGTCTTATCACCAGCCGGCTCATTTTTATAGGTCAGACGAAATAACTTCCCTTTCTCTTTCAAACTCACCTCTTCTGCTCGCTCGATCCTTTCTCAAGTTGAAAATCGAAAAAAGAACCAGAAGACGAAATCGCTTCTCGACGAAACCCCAAGCACCCAGGAACAAGGAGGGGCCTCGAAGGGAAAGTGCAAGTTCCGAGATGATGGAGGAAATCAAGGACCTCGACGGGTTCTGCAGGGTCCAGACTTGAAGAAAAATCAACATCCTGTCTCTGGCAAACTGGATTCACTTTTACGGGTTCGTTTTCCCTCTCGATTCCGTCCAGCCCGAGTCGCGATGCAAAATAACGACATCGAATTCGACAACTGGACGACACCGTTCGTTTTTCATTTCTTTTTTCGCGGTTGAAACCGTGCCGATGGGTTTCACTCTTGAAAAACATCGATTCGCTCAGTGTAAGGGTCGACCTTCCTCGAGGATATCGTGACTCGCTGGGAATGCAGGTCAGGGGGCTCATCACTTAACACATCAAAACCACCGACAACTGGATCGCTATTACTTTTTCCGAACGTCGCCAGCTTCATTGTTTTTGTGTGAGCCTAGGTTTATCGATCGATGCTTCTCTTAAAACTTGCCAGAAACAACTCAGCGATATGTCGTCAGATTGTTCGAGAAATAGAAAAAATACTCGTACCAGGCACATGGAGATTCATTTCATCAACATGGGAAAAATGGGGAAAAATGTGGGTGCCAATCGTTCTGGGACACTTTTTTTTTAAGGATTCAGCGTCCAGAATTTAGTGGAAAATGATACCCCACACGCCTAGGTACCAGAAATCTCGATAACACACATTCGAAATGGGTAGATAGACACCCATTTTGACCCATAGCCTCATCCAGAGGGCACCAATCGTTCCGGGACCCGTCTCATTGGATTCAGCGTCCAAACGTTTGTGGAAAATCATACCGCACACGCATAGGTAACAGAAATCTCGAAAACACATATTCATAATGGGTAATAGACAGCCATTTTGACCCATTACCTCTTTCAGTGGGTGCCAATCGTTCTGGGACCCTTTTCATTGGATTAAGCGTCCAGAATTTAGTGGAAAATGATACATCATACACCTAGATTGCTAAAAATCTCAAAAATCCATTTTTTGAAGTACACATTTTTACCCCTACCTCACACAAATTTGGTCCGATCGGGTTGAAAAGTTTCGAGGTCCAACTAGAGGCGGGAAGGAACCCCTGACCAAAATTTCAGATTTTGAGAAACCCTATCGAACCAAATTTGGGTGGAGTAGGGGTTAAAATGTGTATTTCGAATACTTGATTTTTGGGATTTTTTGCAATCTAGGTGTGTAGGGTATCATTTTCCACTGAATTGTGGACTCTGAATCCAATGAGACGGGACCCAGAACGGTTGGCATCCACTGAAAGAAGTTATAGGTCAGATTGGGTATATATTACCCATTTTGAATATATGTTTTCGGGATTTCTGGTACATAGGCGTGTGGGGTATTATTTTTCACTAAATTTTGGACTCTGAATTCAATGAAGTGTGTCCCGGAACGATTGGCACCCACCGGAAGAAGTTATGGGTCAAAATGGGTATGTACCCACCCATTTTGTATGCGTCAAGATTTCTGGTGCCTAGGTGTGTGGGATATCATTTTCCACTAAATTTTGGACCCTAAATCGATTGGAATGGGTCTGGGACCCGTCACACCCACTGTTTCCTCCATTTGAATATATGTTTTCGAGATTTCTGGTACCTAGGCGTGTGTGTATCATTTTTCACACATTGTGAACGCTGAATCGATTGGAATGGGTATGGGACACCCCACACCCACTTTTTCGCCCATTTTCGAGATTTTCGACGATTAAGGCGTGTGGGGTATCGTTTTCTACTAATTTTTGGATGCTGAATCGAATATCCCTGAAAGGAATATCCCACCCCTGTGAAAGGATTAGCAGCGTTTTTGCTGCATTATAGTATGGATGACGAGACTGACCCAAATCTCTTGTGAATCCTAGGACGCAGATCATCAACGGCTCTAATTGCGCAGCGGATGTGCTGCTTTCATGACATGCGTCACCAAGTGACAATAGGTTCCAATTAGGAGGCGAATACCTTGTGTAGCGACCCTCGGAACCACCGGATCTCGTTTGAACTGGGCCGATAAAGGGCAAAACCGGTGATGAAAAAGTCGTCATTGACCTTGCGCCGCTCCATGCAGGTACTGTTGCTCGCCTTGCGGCGCATTCACTCACAGTGAAGGTGTCAAAACGAGTCATGAGTTGATTCAGTCAACTGGTGGAATATGCGAAATAAGCGCACAGCGAAAAAAGCGCACATGTAGAAATGTGCGAAGAAAGCGCACAGGAAACCCTACGTTACTAGGAAATAAATACTTGGAGCTGGTTGTGGTGAGTCATCACGCAATACAATAGGTCAGGTGCAAACCTCCAAAATGAATAGATCAGACTGTCCACCCAAATGTGTGCTGCGTTAGCCTTCTTAAAAACTGAAGATGTCCAAGACGGATGGGTTGAAATTCACTCACAGGCTCCTGCAAACCCAAAATTAACTCGCTTCCTCGACTACTTCATCGAACAGTGGCTGCATAATGACGAAATCCCCATTGAATTGTGGAATTGCTACGGCAGGCGACACCGAACAACGAACGCTGTGGAAGGTTGGCATAATAAAATCAATAATCTTCTTGGACGACCCAACCCCAAAATCAGAGATGTAATAGTTTACTTGAAGGGCGAAGCGGAAGTATCTTCTTTCATGTACATGAGGATGGAGCTAAACTTAGGTGGTAAGAAGAGGAAGAAAACATATGTCGACTTGGATAAGAAACTGGCAAAAACCGTTAAGAAATATGAAGAAAATGGGAGCATAAAGTGTTTGAAGACAGTTTCGTACCTGCAAAAATTGGGTTAGACCTTCAAACAAGAAAAGCAAGAAGAGGAAAAATATAATGTAAATAGTAAACAAAAATAATATTGACGAAGCTACATTCATGGTGATATTAGACAAGCCTATCAAAACTGTACATATATATAGGTATACTTTCGACAAAGCTATACTTTTGCTGATTTTATACTGTTAGGATTGTAAATATTTTAAAAGTTAAGATTGACGAAGCTACATGCTCATCTTTAGTTTTCTGTGTGTGTAACATTCCTTATTTCTAAGAAGATAGGGGACATATTCATTGTGGAACGCCAAAAGGGTTTCCTGTGCGCTTTTTTCGCTGTGCGCTTACTTCGCGACACCAACTGGTGATGCCTGTTTTGTTAGCTGAAGAATTACCGGTCGGTTTTAGGAGGCAAAAACATATCCCAGATCGACAAATAGTCTTCAAACTGATAAAAAAAAAAAAAAAAAACGCTACAAATTATTTTACACGTAGGTTATTCCTCCAGGCGCATGGAGACTCATTTCTTCAATATGGGGAAAATAGTGGAAACAGTGGGTGTGCTGGGTCCTGGACCAATTCCAATCGATTCAGGGTCCAAATTTTAGTGGAAAATGATACCCCACGCGCCAAGCAACCTTAAAACTCGATAAGATACAGTCGAAATGGGTAGATAGGTACCCACTTTGACCCATAACCTCATCCAGAGGGCGTTTGTGTAGTGTTTGCTCATAGTGAATCGTGGACCAAATTGAGCTAAGAAGTCAGTATTCTAAATTGTGGATCGTTAGTAACACTCCACCAAAGGACCAAAAAACGGCATGGACTGCGTATGGCTGACAGACATGGTCCTTTTGATTGGTTATTCCTTAAATACCCCATTCTGCTGAAAATCGATTTTTCGAAATCGTGATTTTTGGTGATCCAGGCGTGTGGGGTATCATTTTCCACAAAATTTTGGACCCTGAATCGATTGGAATGGGTCTGGGACCCGCCATTTCCACTGTTTCCACAATTTTCCATGCGCCTGGTTCGAGGAATAAGCAAACAGTGTGTAAGAATTTGCAGCGTTTTTAAATTGCATTTTCTTGAAAAACAGAGGGTACGCCATACATACAAATAATGTGCTCTGACACTACCCCCTATTAGCCACTCATACGTTGTGGGAAGTAGTGTTGCAATGACCTATATAGAAGTAACATGGGTAATGGTCTAGAATATTTCTCATATTTTGTGCCACCCAGGTTAACTCATAGGTATTGGGCGGCGCTCGTGGGTCTGTTTTATACCTGCTGCCTCGCCAAGAACGTTCTGGAACGAACGGGGAGGTTCCCGAACGTTCGAGACCCTTAATCCTCCACAGGTCGTTGACCTTGCGACGCCAGCAGCCCATTTGACCGGCGCTGGTGCGAGCTCGCAACAGTATACTGCCTTATTTGAATATTATTATACGGAGTATAATAAAAATCGATGAGTCCGGGTAAGTATCGGGGACCACATTGATCCATAAAAAAAAGTGAGAGATCAAAATTGTGGGTCGTTAGAAATATTCAACCAAAAACGGTATGGACGGACATTTTTTGGTTGATAATCATTGAATCAATGAATCATTCAATTCAATTCAATTCAATGTTTTTATATGAGAGGTTCCAAAATTTGACAGTTTGCGTTTCAATGTGTCTCGATCAAAAAATGTTAGGGCTTATCAGAAAGGTTGACATTCTGCATGCAAACAATGGTTGATTATTCAAGGAATTACCATTCAAAAACTTCGCAAATTCATTCACAAGTGTTGGTTATTCCTCAGACCAAGAGCATGGAGAAAATGGGGAAAACAGTGAAATGTGGAGAGTCTCAGACTCATTCCAATCGATTCAGTGTCGATAACTTAGTGGAAAACAATACCCCTCACGCCTAGATCGCCAAAAATCTGGAAAATCTACTTTTTGAAAAACGTATTATGATCCACGTCTTTTTTGGTAGTAGACAATTTTCAAAAAGTCTGAAATTTGGGCCAGGGACCAGTACCGGCTCTACTTGGTCCTCGAAACTTTTCAGCGCGATCGGACCAAATTTAGGGTGGTATGGGGTCGAAGTATCATTTTGAAAAATGGATTTTCGAGATTTTCGGCGATCTGGGCGTGTGGGGTATTATTTTCCACTAAATTTTGGACGCTGAATCCAATGAGACGGGTCCCAGATCGATTGGTCTGGATGTCTTGGGCACTGGAAGAGGTTATGGGTCAAAATGGGTATATATCTACTTATTTTGTAAGTGGATTTGGAAATTTCTGTACCTAGGCGTGTGGGGTATCATTTTCCACTAAATTTTGGACGCTGTATCGATTAAAATGAGTCTTGGACGCGCCACACCCACTGTTTCCCCATTTTCTCCATGCTCCTGGTCCATGGATTTACCATCTTCTGCGAACGAATTTGCAGCGTTTTTAAATGATGTAGTTATTCTGGAGAGATACAAGGTACGCTTTTCCTCACGAACGTGAACCATACGATAATAAACCATTATGAAATAATTTGCCTGTTTTTGGTCGTGTCTTTGTGTACTTACATGACCGATTGTCCATGTGGACAGTTAGTTCTTGCTGGATTCCGTTCACAGTAGTTTTCAAACTTCATCGGCTTCCTTCTTCGTTGCCTTTTTACAACTTCCCTAAACCTGTTCCCTTTCAGTAAGTATACTCGAACCAAAGGTCGGAGTCGTTAAAATTTCCACCAACGATCTTATAACTTCCCCGAGTTCTTCGTTTTCATTTTCTACCGTCTGAAGTTTATAAAAGGAAGCCGAATAATCAGGATTATTAGAACTCAGCCTCCGACGCGACGCGACGCGACCTTGTCTGCGGTGATTTACTGCGACTGAGTGTCCAGGGTTGGAACAGGGAACTTCCTTGTGTCCCCGGGGACGTTTTTCCTTTTTTTTTAATGACTTTCGAGTTCATTTTGAGCTCTCGAAACTATCTTAGGTGGATCATAAAGCGAGTGATCAGTCATCCATAATCCAAAGCAAACGTCTCCCACACAAAAGCGCAGGGTTGGCCTTTTCCAAGGCCACATTTCTTCAGTAATTGATTACTATGTTCATTTGTTAAGAATCCTACTTACCATCTACCTTATTTTTTTGTGGTTCCCATTTTGGTTAATTCCTTGAATAGTCAACCTGTTTTCATGTAAAAAGTCAAATCTCACCGAATCTGCCCAATATTTTCATGAAAAAATGTGCCGTGAAAAATTTGAATTCTCGCCTTCCCTCCCAATTCAAACTGAGCGCGGTTTCGCTGCCTTCCGTATCTCATCGATTGCCACCCATCGATCTGTCCAGTGCTGCCACCTGAGCGAAGTTTTCCTAAACTGGCGTCTTCTGGCAATCTTATCAGCTTCCTCGTGCTCGTCGTACCGTCCTGTCCCGACCCGATGTTCCGATCTTGCTTTTGTTCTCCCGTTAGCACATTTTGCTTTTGGGTGCTCTAATTTTTCCGTTCGATTTCAATTCCGTTCTGCTTCATCGACGTCATGGATGGTCTGCCGTTTACCGCCATCCGTCTCGCAGTTTCTGGGTACCGCTATCGTCAATCGTTGCCTGTCACCAGGACATCGTGGCAAGAACGACTCAAAAATACTGCGTCAACCGTTTATCGCCATCTCTCGCCCGTTTCGTCCAGGACATCGTGAAGACAACAGAAAATATCCCGTTCCGTCTCGTTCCCTATCCCGATCCGTATCGTTTTCCGTCTGTTTCCACCCAACAAACCGGTAGGACTAAAATTCTACTCTAAATTTCCACGGCTGTCGGAAACAGGTAAAATGTATCGTAGCTGGATGTATCTGTGTTAGCTAGCAGATAAAGACAAAGACTGCTAGATAGTCAAGTAACGTTTGATTTCCTTTTTTCCTAATTTTCTTTTTGCAATTTATCGTCTACTGGTTATACCTGTGACAAGAATACCCTGAGAAGTATCGGCTTTCGTTTCTTTCTTTCCTTTTTTTTTTTTTTTAAACAGAAATAAATTTTATTCTTTTCAATTTTAATTCAAGTTCCTTCTTTCCCTACTCACATTATTTAAATATTGCCGAGGGTTCATCCCCACCTGTCTCTTGTCTACGTCACAAAAAGTCAGTCTCTTCAATTTGGCTCAAAATGTTTTCAAAATGTGTACTTTGAAAAATGTATTTTCGAGATTATCGGCAATCTAGGCGTATGGGGTATCATTTTCCGCTAAATTTTGGGCGCTAAATCCAATGAGACGGGTCCCGGAACAATTGGCGCCCACCCGATTAGGTTAGGGGTCAAAATGGGTATCTGTCTACCCATTTTGAATGTGTTTTTGAGATTTCTGGTACCTAGGCGTGTGGGGTATCGTTTTCCATTAAATTTTGGACGCTTAATCCAATAAGACGGCTCCCGGAATGATTGGCACCAACCGGAAGAGGTTATGGATGCTCTATCGATAAGAATGAGTTTCCCTGCTCCTGGTCCGAGGAATAACATCTCCCTGAGAATGAATTTGCAGCGTTTTAACCCGAAGTATCCTCCTTTTAACGCAAAATAGACGCTGATTATTTACCTCACAGGGGATCACTGCTTCAACAGCACTCCACACAATGCACTCCTCACTAACGAAACTACTTCATATATTATCTGATCATACTGCCCCTAGGTTTCCACAATGGGAGTTGAGATAATTAATACTGAGAATTAAGTACGTACAGAAAGAAAGACAATTTGTTTATTTCGCATGAAAAAATCATCTCTCTTAGCGTGTGTATGCATATGAAAATTCATAGGTTTTGTTTTTTATTTATTTATTTTTTGAAAATACTTAGTTTTTGTTCCCTTTGCTTTTCCAACCGGTCTGGAACCCGGCAATGGTGGAATTGAAATGGAATACACCCGTTAAAAAATATGGTTTTTTAAATGCAAAACAAAGAAATTCCGATAAACAAAGTTTTTTTAATCACCTCTGCTTTCTGTTGAGGGGCAGTCTACAATCACCCAAGAACCCAGCAGAATAAAGGCGAAAAAGTGGGGATGTGGGGCCTTCAATATCACTTATGAGTCTTCAAAAGCAAGCAAAGCGATGAATCACCCTATTCATTAATATTTTCATTACATTTCCTACAGTCATTGTCATTGAGATTGTTAGGCGCTGGACGGTGAGTTGAAAAATACTAATAAAAATACATTTTTTTGATTATACTCGTATTATAATTCTTACATATTGTTAGATGCCTTTTCCCGTCTTCTAATCTTTTAATCATTTTTTCGGTGAGCTTTTTCCATGATGGTATGTCTCTTGAGTATCGATGAATAATTTCCAAAAAAATCTGTTGATCGCGTGGGAAAACCAGTAGCAACGATCGACCATGAATACCAAATCAGTTATGGCGGGCTAATCGCGTTATGTACGCAAACGGATATAAGGTCAGCGCTCATTCGGAAATCCTCCCGTTTGCCGTCACTCGCAATGATTTGGCGGTAATGTGAATGACAGGGGTGTGAGCGGATGTGAAGCTTTGGCAGGTGATCCAAGTGGAGGACATTTGGGTTGGTAAGTGTGGCTCACAACCGGAACTTAATTCGAGTCGTAGGCGAATCTTCGGATTTTCCGGCTTTTCTGTGTGACAACTTCTGTCACTCGTACTGATAACCTCGGACCAGGAGCATGGAGATTCATTTCATCAAAATGGGGAAAACCGTGGGTGTGGCGGGTCCCGGACCCATTCCAATCGATTCAGGGTCCAAAATTTAATGGAATATGATACCCCACACGCCTAGGCACCAGAAATCCTGACACATACAAAATGGGTGGATACATACCCATTTTGACCCATAACTTCTTCCAGTGGGTGCCAATTGTTCTGGGACCCATTTTATTGGATTCAGCGTCCAAAATTTAGTGGAAAATGATACCCCACACGCCTAGGTAGCAGAAATCCCGAAAACACATAATCAAAATGGGTAATAAATACCCTATTTGACCCATTACTTCTTCAAGTGGGTGCCAATTGTTCTGGGACCAATTTTATTGGATTCAGCGTCCAAAATTTAGTGGAAAATGACACCCCACTCGCCTAAATCACCCAAAATCTCGAAAATCCATTTTTCAAAAAACCCCTACCCCCTCCAAATTTGGTCCGATCGGGCTGAAAAGTTTCGAGGACCCATCTCGGCTGGGAACAGACCCCTGACCCAAATTTCAGATTTTTAGAAAATTTTCTACTACCAAAAACGGCGTGGACAATGGACGGCGGACGGCGTACGGCATACGGCGGACGGACATTGACCTTTTGGTTGGTTATTCCTTGAATAATCAACCTATGTTTTCATGCAAATGGTCAACCTCTCCGATTCGGCTCAAAATTTTTTTCTGGACGTTTCATGATGTCCTGATCAAAAAAGGTCAATGTCCGTCCGCCGTACGCCGTCCGACGTACGCTGTACGCCGTCCGCCGTCCGCCGTCCGCCGTCCACGCCGTTGGTAGTAGAAAATTTTCTAAAAATCTGAAATTCGGGTCAGGGGTCTGTTCCCGGCCTAGGACGGTCCTCCAAGCTTTTCAGCCCGATCGGACCAAATTTGGGCGGGGTAGGGGTCAAAATGTGTTTTTTGAAAAATGGATTTTCGAGATTTTGGGCGATTTAGGCGAGTGGGGTATCATTTTCCACTAAATTTTGGACGCTGAATCCAATGAAATGGATCCCAAAACGATCGGCACCCTCTGGAAGAAGTTATGGGTCAAATTGGGTATATATTACCCATTTTGAATATGTGTTTTTGAGATTTCTGGAACCTAGGCGTGTGGGGTATCATTTTCCGCTAAATCTTGGACGCTAATTTCAATGAAGTGGGTCCCGGAACGATTGGCACCCACTGGAAGAAGTTATGGGTCAAATTGGGTATATATTACCCATTTTAATAATGTGTTTATGAGATTTCTGGAACCTGGGCGTGTGGGGTATCATTTTCCACTAAATCATGGACACTGAATCGATTGGAATGGGTCTGGGACCCGCCGCACCCACCGTTTTTTGATCAGGACATCATGAAACGTCCAGAAAAAAATTTTGAGCCGAATCGGAGAGGTTGACCATTTGCATGAAAACATAGGTTGATTATTCAAGGAATAACCAACCAAAACCGGTCCAAGGCCCGAATTTTCGATTTTTAGAAATTTTCTACTACCAAAATCGGCGCGGACGGCAGACGGACATTTGCTTATTTTCATATAGACACCTTGAAACGCCCAGAAAAAATTGTATTGCAACTTGCACGACTTTTTGCATGAAAACATAGGTTCATAACTTCACGAGAGTGATTTTCCTGCGATAGAAGGCTGTGTCATCTTACAGAATAAATTGGGGTAAGAGAAAATGTCGAAGGCCGACATTCTTATCTCACTTTGTGTTGGGATGCGCCTTGCCAAAAAATTAAGTACTACACATCCTCCAACAATGCCTTCATTTCGATATCAATCGGCGAGAGTGGAGTTCTTTTATGCGTCGCGGATCGGATATTCAATAGCGATCAAAGTTGCCGAGGGTTCGATTTTGTTCCAATCTCCCTCGTTCCGATCTCCTCAGATAGAAACTGACCCCGTTTCGGCCTTTCAGAGAGGGAGCGAAAACCATTGAAAAGGTTACCCCTGACAAAATACGTTTGTTGTCGAAAGTTAATACAATCGAGATGTTCCACTTTGCGGAAATTAAGTTCACGTTATTGATCCATTGCGTATAAACGCTTTTCATCGGGCGTCCTTGAGACGTCGAATTTTCTTTTCTTCGTGATGTTATTTCATTTTCGTGGAATCTCGTATTCAGAAAGACGGTGGAAATGGGTTAGAACTTATTGGGATTCATCCAATAAGAATGAGGGCTTCTGATGGGTTATGATATTACTTGGTTTTCGCAGTGAGGTTTCGTCATTCAAGTGCACCTGTTCCAGGTTTTTCCCAAATGAACGGGAATATTTATAGAATTGGAATAAGACTTATTCTACGAATACTTAGTATTCGTGGAATTTCCAAAAAACCGATGTTGTTGCATATGTTTCGTGGAACGAGTATCCCAATATTAATACAGTAGAACTCCAATTATCCGAACTCCGAGTATCCGAATCGCCAATTATCCGAATCACTTTCAGAAAAAAATTTGTTAAAAAAAAAGTCTAAGTGCGCTATTATTATTCCCCCCCGCAAAGCCAGTGTTTGCGCGGTTCGCTCACTATTGTCATTTTAAACTTTTTTTCAGTGCTTGAAAATGAAGATGGAAGTTCCTCCAGGAAAACAATGAAGACATCAACCAACAAAAATTTGGAAGATGCCGTGTTTAGATGGTTTTTGTTGCAACGTTCTATGGGAAATCCGATTTCAGGTCCAATCCTCTGTGAAAAAGCCAAAATCTTAGCAGAAAGCTTGGTTATTCATCTTTCAAGACTAGTAACGGCTGGCTAAGGAACTTTAAATTCAGGCATGGTGTGCGCCAGTTAGATTTGGCTGGTGAGAAGCTTTCAGCAGACTCTGCAGCTGCTGAAAATATCATTGTAAAATTTAAAACTGCAGCAAAACCCTATGATCCGGAGTTTGTTTATAATGCCGATGAAACTGGCCTTGTTTGGAAAGCATTACCAAAAACCACTTTGGCTTCTAAAAGGGAATCTAGTGCCCCAGGACAAAAGGTCAGTAAAGAATGTGCCAACTCCACTGGAAATCATAAACTACCACTTCTTTTGATAGGAAAATCAAAAAATCCAGGAGCATTTACAGATTTAACTCTTTTACAAAAGTCAACCCAAAGCCTTTAAAAAAAAACTCCGATTATCCTTGATTATCCGAATGGGTCTCGGTCCCCATTCATTCGGATAATTGGAGTTCTACTGTAACTATTAGTTCTTTAATCTAAATACCTCAACCTATTTGAGAGGCAATTGAACGCTTCTCGCCCAACGAATTGATTCTTGGTTCTCTTTTCACAACTGTTCTTAACGAAATCCAAATCCGCCAAGAACTAATGAACCATGTAGTTCATGTACGTACTTGCGGCGTACAAAGGTTAATTAAATCGACGCTGAATCGACAATTTCACCTGTTCTCGCTTTCTTCCTGCTCGGCCCCACCGGGTGAGAGTGGACTCGCCGCCCCTTCCCCGACCGAGTGCGGAAGGTCGGATCCCCGCTTCCCCTCGCCACCCGTCCCCCTGTGACGGGTCGTCTCCGGAGCGGCGCGGGGTAACGAGGTGTCACATTGACCCACTAACGAGCCCGAAGAGGGTCAACAACCTCCGTTTTCACCCCGCCCTTTACCGTACCTGCCATAACCGGCGGCGTACACCATTACAAGTATCATTAATACTATTCTGAAAATAACGAATATTATCAATTAATTTCAGATATATATGCATATGAGTATTGAAGACACATTGAAGTATGTGTATTCCTTAAAGCCTGACCCTCTTTACGGGGACATCTACATTGTCCCATCTTCCATACAGATCTCCGTCGCCCTCAGTCTCTCACGTTGTCGAATTCCTGTAAATATCGGTTCCAATCAACCAGAGTATTAGTTGGTTTGTTTTCATGCAAAATTTTTTTCTGGGCGTTTCAAGATGTCTCGATTCAAAAAAGCAAATTTCCGTACGCCGTCCGCGGTCCACACCGCTTTTGGTAATAGAAAAATTTCCAGTAGAAATTTTGGTCAGAGACCCTTTTCTGGCTCTTGGTATTGAAACTGTTCAGCCCGCTCGGACCATTTGGGCGGTGTTCAAAACGAGTCTAGGCGTGTGTGGTATCATTTTCCACTAAATTTGACGCTGATCCGATTGAAATAAATCTCCATGCTCCTGGTCCGAGGTGTAACCAACCCCTGTGAATGAAATTTCTGTGTTTTCTCATGTTGTTAATTTAACCTTATCAATTGTCGTTAATAATTGCGAGTTCATTTCAGTTTGAACTAATCGTATATCGCTACAAGTACGACCACATTTATTTTTTAAATAAAGAGAATCATTCTTTTATGAGTGAATTTTTACCATTGTTAGCGTTAATTTTTCCAAAGTATTTGTCTGAGATCCTAATGATTATAAGATAAACCTTTCTTCAATTTAGAGTTTGATTGTGAATATTTTATAGGCGACGGAGTACTATAAGCGAGGCTATAAGTGTAAATGAAACAAACAACATTACGGTTTGCATGCAAACTGCGCATGCGTATAATGCGAATAATCGTCTAATGTAATGAATGAGAGTTGCGCTTTTTTCAATAATGCGCAAGCGTCAGAATATTGCGTTTCACAATAGAAATCATCAGATGAAACGAAAACTCACGCTTTTGTTGTTTAGTCGGTTGTGTCACGCGTCAAAGACGGCTAATAAAGAAATGCGATTATATCTCCTTAGAAAAAAAGACAAATTACTTCAAGAAAAATAAAGAAATAAAATCCGTAACCGAGCGGAAAATGGAAATTTATCAATCCAATGCGAGATGGATGAAAATACATTATCGAGATATGTGAGATTCGTGACCGTTTTGGTGGTCTACAGGTGTTCGCTCCACGAATATGCCATTTGTTCTGTAAACCGTGAAAAATCTTCAGCAACATTATTTTTATTTCTTAAACTTGTGTTCGAGTAAAGTCTGTTGACTTGCTATGTCTCTATTTAAACTGTAGTACCTATTCATCGATTTTTATTATTATAATTGTTTTCCTAGAAACATAATCCAATTTTATAATTCGGTTTAATTAGGTACCATAAGTAGGTGCCTAGTCAAGTTTGAGAACAGAAGTGGATGACGAGTGTTGATATTTAGAACGATGAAACTGTAGATAGGCAATAGAACAGCAAAGACTATACTTCTTCATTCTCTAAATAAATAAATTGAATACGTTTGAATTATATTCGCGTATAATAGTAGTTCCGATAATCCCATTTAACTGGTTTTGATGACAAAGGTTATTTTTCGGCTCATATAGCTCTTATGCTCGGTGAGCGGTCATTAGTCTCTTATTTTCCTCTAAATAAACTCGGACGCTCTGAAATGTAACTCTTCAGATTAGGTTCGCTCAATATCGCATTTCTCGGCACGCCAACTGCTCTGAAGACTCTTATACGGTCTTTATCGCATTTTTAGCGAATGATACGTCATACGCCGAATTTACGGTATCATTTTGAACCATCGGTCGAGAGGTTGGGGATAAGTCTTATTTTTATTCCGACACACGCCGTCTCGTATTTGTCCCCGTTATTTTTGACATTTTTGAAGGCTTATATTTATCAGTTAGATGAATTGAATAGTCGTAGGTCATAAGATGCAACTGGAAATGAGATAATGATGCTCCTCGTTAGAAAAGTCACAATAGGACGTGTTACGGAAGCGATAACCACACGATTTTTGGTTGGTTGTTCCTTGAAAAAACAACCTATGTTTTCATACAAAATGTCAATCTCTCCGATTTGGCACAACATTTTTTTCTGGGCGTTCCAAAGTGTCTAGATCAAAAGTCAAATGTCCGTCCGCCGTCCATCCCAACTATGGTAGTGGAAAATTTTCTAAAAATCTGAAATTTTGGCCTAGGACCCGTTTTCTCCGTTTCTCTGAAACTTTTCAGCCCGATCGGACGAATTTGAGGAGAGAAGGGATCAAAATGTGTTTTTCGAAAAATGAATTTTTATGATTTTTGGCGATCTAGGCATGTGGAGGTAGCATTATCCACTAAATTTTGGACGCGGAATCCATTAAATTGGATCCGGAAATGATTGGCGCCCACTGGAAGAGGTTATGGGTCAAAATGGGTGCATATTTTACCTATTTTGAATGGGGGTTAGATATTTCCGGTACCCTAGGCGTATGGGGTATCATGTTCACTAAATGTTTGGACGCTGAATCATTACTATGGATCCGGAAATGATTGGCCGCCCACTGGAAGAGGGGTTAAGGATGCTGAATCTATTTAAATAAGTCCAAGGAATAACCAACCCCTGTGAATGAATTTGCAGCGTTTTTCTTTACATTTCTTTCTTCTTTCTTTACATACTTTAAAAAGTACGGGAATGATATTCGGAATGACACTCAAAACCGCATCTTGATAATATCGTAAATTTTCAGAACGTGGCAGGTTCAAAAAAGACCTGGAACTGAGACTGTGTAACGTGTAACTGACGTGAGAGGCCTCTAACTGAATTGAGTGAACAAGGGAGTACTGTGCAAGGGGGTTGCCCAGTAGAAACACTAGGCTGACAGTCGTAAGGAAACAAATTAATAAGGCGGATTCAATGCGATTCAAAACAATATTATTTTATGGGTAGAACGCAAAAGTGATTCAAGTTTTCAGATAGCTCTGAATCCGATTTACCACTTGATATATTTGTACGAGTATTTCAGCTATCACCGGTTGTTGATTTGTTATCCATACACGCTCTTCATTTTAGAGTACAATGTGTCTCATATTGACTTTTCACCTTCTATTCCCAACTGTCTCATGTCACCTCAAACCTAAATCACGCTAAACACCAGTACGAACGATAAGCAACTGACTTTATAACAATTTCACCCTCAAAATGCTGCAAATTCATTCACAGGGGTTCGCTTTTCCTCGAACCAGGCGCATGGAGACTCATTTCTTCAGCATGGGGAAAATGGGGGAAACAGTGAGTGTGGCGGGTTCCGGACCCATTCCAATCGATTCAGGGTCCAAAATTTAGTGGAAAACGATACCCCACACATCTAGGTTGCAAAAAATCTCAAAAATCCATTTTTCGAAATACCAAAATGTGTATTTCCCCTACCCCCACCCAAATTTGGTCCGGTCGGGTTGAAAAGTTTCGAGGACCAACTAGAGCCGGGAATGGGTCCCTGGCCAACATTTCAGATTTTTAGAAATTTTCTACTATCAATGTCGGCGTGGACGGCGGACATCGGACGGCGGGCTCGGTTGGCTGGCGGGGATTTATCGCCCTCCCTACCGGCCAGGTGGTGGGTGTGCTCAGGGTTGGTCTAGACCTAAGCCTTTGGGGAAGGAGGAATAACAAGTACTCTCTTCCCCCCCTAGTCTTTTAAATAAGATGTGATATGCGCCTGTGATAATTTTTCTTTTAGGCTAGGCATAGTTAAATTTAGGTTTTTATCCAGGCAGGGGAGGAATATCCTAGTTCTCGCCCTACCTACAGCGTTTTAGCAAAGGACTCCTTCGCAGGACTGTGGAGCACAAAGAAAAGGGTGAAGAATAAACTGGAGTGGAGGACACAGGTGGGGTGTTTTCCTATTAAGGTACCCCTACAAAATGCCTGTACGTTCAGTGAAGCCCAGTAATGTGGCGAGTAAGTGCCGCCACCACCACATTAAGCACTAAGTCCCAACAGCCCCACAGCCACCCCCACCCTAAAGCTCATTACATGCCAATGATGGAAGACCGCAAGCACAAGAAGAGGCGCGTTAGTACGGAGGCCTAGCAGAGCAAAAGATTGAACTAAAAGACCCCTTGGAAAACCCGGCACCTCCACGAGATCCACCCTGAGCTGCCACAGGCAGGCGGACGCCGGAAGAGGGTGGGGTACCTGATATACGGGGAAGCCATGGAGCCATAGAGCGGGGCTCCCAGATGATCTAGCGCAAAGAAAAGAAAAAGGGAAAACACGACTGGGATAGACTGTAATGGGCCACATGGCCTCAGGAACAGTCTAGCGCAGGTATATCAGGACATCGGACGGCGTACGGTGGACGGACATTTGCTAATATTGATCTAGACACCTTGAAACGTACACAAAAAATTGTGGGCCGAATAGGAGAGATTGACTTTTTGCATGGAACATAACCAACCAAAAGCGATCCGAACGGTTTGTAGTTCCTAATACATTCGTAACATAACCTCCTCCTTATCTGATTAGGCGATAAGCAGGTTCTCAATTTTCCTTGGGTTTCGTGTAAACAATGGGTGATTAAATGCCAAACGAGTATTTAGCTGGTCTTAAAAGTCGTGTTAATGCCAAGGCCAGGGCCGGGCAAGGGCTCTCGCACTATTATGCTGATTTGCTATTAGATGAGTGGTCTTATGACCCAGACCTTCAGTCGTGGGTGGTGAGCGGGTGAAAGCCATTTTGGAAGGGGCGAGGTGAGATTTTTGAGGAGTGGAGGAAAAAGAAATAATAGAATCCAATAATAAACATATTTATTGCGTACGTAAATTCTCTTGAATAATCTTGTGTATAATCTTTGTTTCAGGTATAAACTTGCTTGATTAATTTATGAAAAACTAACCTGTACCGTGAGGTGAGTATCCAGTGAACATGCCACACAATTGCAATCATACTATATGGAAGTGTCCGTCTTACCTAACATATTTGGTGCAGTGACTAATGTGTTGGATAACTATAATGCTGTGTAATCATGCCAGTGGTTAACCTCTCCGATTGGCGCCAAAATTTGCCAATGATGACTAGATCACGTGTGTATCCACGCCATTTTGCTTGTAAGAAAATTTTCACAAAATCCGTTATTTTGGTCAGAAACCACGTTTTGGGACTTTCAGAGAACTAGACATACCATTTTCCACCACCCCAGTTTTTTGGTCCTTGAAAAATCAATCAATGTTTTCATGCAAAACGTCAAACTCCGATTCGGACTAAAAGTTTTTTCTGGACGATTCAATGTGTCTAGATCAAAATTAGCAAATGTCCGTCCGCCGTCCACGCCGATTTTGGTAGTAGAAACATTTCTAAAAATCGGAAATTGTGGCCAGGGACCCGTTTCCGGCTTTAGTTGGTCCTCAAAACTTTTCAACATTATCAGACCAAATTTGGGCAGAGTAGGGGCACAATGTGTATTTCAAAAAATGGATTTTTGAGATTTATTGCAATCTAGGTGTGTGGGGTATCATTTTCCATTAAATTCTGGGCGGTGAATTCAATGAAAAGGGTCCCAGAACGACTGGCACCCACTATATGAGGTCATTGGTCAAAATGGGTGCCTATCTACCCATTTCGAATGTGTGTTTTCGAGATTTCTGGACCTAGGCGTGTGGGGTATAATTTCCACTAACTTTTGGACGCTGAATTCAATGAAATTGGTCCGGAAATGATTGGCGCCCTCTGGATGAGGTTATGGGTCATAATGGGTGCCTATCTACCCATTTTGAATGTGTGTTTTAGAGATTTCTAGTACCTAGTCGTGTGAGGTATCAATTTCCACTAAATTTTGGACGCTGAATTCAATGAAATTGGTTCGGAAATGATTGGCGCCCGAGGTTATGGATGCTGAATCGATTGAAATGAGCCCGGGACACTCCACACTCACTGTATTCCTCATACTCTTGCCCCAATAAATAATCAACCATAGTGGAAGAATTTGCTGGACTTTTATAACACAGTTGATTAAAGAAGCCATACATTTAATACCAATGACAGTTGCAGTTCTCGTCAGTGAGGTGATCAAGTGAATGTGGAGGCTGTTTGCAGTTAAATTACGTCATCCAATTATCAATCAGAATGTTTCTGTTTATGCAAGGAAACTCACAAAGAATTTCTTCCCTTCTTCATTAATTTAGCCTCTTCTCGACCTCCATAGATGATGTGATTTTGCTTGTAGAGCGGTAAATTACTGGACCATTGATGAAAATGTGTTGAACCGACAATGAGGAGAGATCTGCATATCTTGTGAAAATTCTAAAAATAAACACCTTCGCGTTCTATATCTTGAGATAAAAGTAGACACTTGGCAGCCCCGGTTCATCGGTAACCATTCTGTTCCCAACTTGTCAAGGTGAAGGATGTTGTCATTTTTGAAGAAAACTGACTCGGCGGCCATGAAGTTAGAAGAAAACAGGGTAAAAGTTTACTAGACTCGATATCAGGCTAAGCTACTGACTTACCTTTGAGGGTTGCAGACGCCGATCGATTCCTTCCGAACAGTTTCTTCGTGATGAGGAGGATACAACGGAGTGAAATTTTAATATATCGGATTACCCGAATTGGTGAGAGGATCAGAATGGATTAGCGATATTGGTCCGCGCCTCGAATGACACGATAATGTTATTATGCCTCGTTGAACAGCTCGTTAAGCGTTTAGAAATCCGATATTGAAACCCGGTTTTCCTCATTCCGAACCAAACGCGGAAAATTGTTTATTTTAGTTGTCACTAGAGCGCGCTATTTGTATCAGAATTTATTTCAATCGACTAATTTTGGTTGGTTATACCTTGTATAATCAACATAATTATATTTTCATGCAAAAAGGCAATCTCCGATTCGGCCCAAAAATTACTTTCTGGGTGTTTCAAGGTGTCTGGATTAAAATTAAAAAAATCTGCAAATTCTTACACACGGGTTGGTTATTCCTCAAATAGGGGAAACAGTGGGTGTGGCGGGTCCCAGACCCATTCCAATCGATTCAGGGTCCGAAATTTAGTGGAATATGATACCCCACACGCCTAGGCACCAGAAATCCTGACACATACAAAATGGGTGGATACATACCCATTTTGACCGATAACTTTTTCCGGTGGGTGCCAATCGTTCTGGGACCCATTTTATTGGATTCAGCGTCCCAAATTTAGTGGAAAATGATACCCCACACGCCTAGGTAGCAGAAATCCCGAAAACACATAATCAAATTGGGTAATAAATACCCAATTTGACCCATAACTTCTTCAAGTGGGTGCCAATTGTTCTGGGACCTATTTTATTGGATTCAGCGTCCAAAATTTAGTGGAAAATGACACCCTACTCGCCTAGGTAGCAGAAATCCCGAAAACACATATTCAAAATGGGTAATAAATACCCAATTTGACCCATTAATTCTTCAAGTGGGTGCCAATTGTTCTGGGACCCATTTTATTGGATTCAGCGTCCAAAATTTAGTGGAAAATGGCACCCCACTCGCCTAAATCACCAAAAATCTCGAAAATCCATTTTTCAAAAAACCCCTACCCCCTCCAAATTTGGTCCGATCGGGCTGAAAAGTTTCGAGGACCCATCTCGGCTGGGAACAGACCCCTGACCCAAATTTTAGATTTTTAGAAAATTTTCTACTACCAAAAACGGCGTGGACAATGGACGGCGGACGGCGTACGGCGGACGGCGGACGGACATTGACCTTTTTTGATCAGGACATCATGAAACGTCCAGAAAAAAATTTTGAGCCGAATCGGAGAGGTTGACCATTATCATGAAAACATAGGTTGATTATTCAAGGAATAACCAACCAAAATGTCCATCCGCCAACCACGCCAATTTTGGTAGTAGAAATTTTTCTAAAAAACCTGAAATTTTGGTCAGGGACCCGATTCCGGCTCTATTTTGTCTTCGAAACTTTTCAGCCCGATCAGACAAAATTTTGTGGGGGGGGGGTGGGGGGGGGGT
The DNA here is from genome assembly GCA_019603395.1 of Cyrtorhinus lividipennis. Classification (NCBI taxonomy): domain Eukaryota; kingdom Metazoa; phylum Arthropoda; class Insecta; order Hemiptera; family Miridae; genus Cyrtorhinus; species Cyrtorhinus lividipennis. The sequence continues at coordinate 6,520,033 of CM034008.1, forward strand.
AATGGGGGGTAGGGGTCAAAATATGTATTTTGAAAAATCGATAATCGAGATTTTTGGCGATCTAGGCGATCATTTTCCATTACATTTTGGACGCTGAACCCAATGAAACTGGTCTCGGAACGGTTTCCGCCCTCTGGATGAGGTTACGGGTCAAAATGGGTGTCTATCTACCCATTTCGAATGTGTGTTTTCGAGATTTCTGGTACCTAGGCGTGTGGGGTATCATTTTCCACTAAATTTAGGACCTTAAATCGCTTGGAATGGGTCCGGGACTCGCCACACCGGCTGTTTCCCTCATTTCTCCATGTTGAAGAAATGAGTCGGTTTTTATATAAAATCCCGTCTTTTTGGAAAACTATTGAATCCCCTCACCACTCATAGAAACCTTGAATGGCTCGTGAAGGTTTTTCCGCCTCACGAATCCTCTCATTTCCAAACTCGTACTGAGGACATCAGATTTGACCTTGCTATCGCCCAAATCATATTTGCCCCCTTTGGGTTTGACGAGTCATGACCACTGCCTTCTGAATAAGGCACCGAGCGGCATAATGCATATTAGCATAATTCGAATGGAACCAACCTTGACCAATTCAAATCCCAATTCGGGCGAGTCGTGAATTGAAGTATTTTGGAAATCGTTTGTGGACGTACTTTTGTAAGTGGTTCATTTACATAGGAACTCCGAATCCCCTTTTGGGTTGGTTATCCCTTGAATAATCGACCAATGTCTTCGTGCAAAATGTTATTCTCTCCGATTCGGCCCAACAATTTTTTTCTGGGCTTTCAAGATGTCTTGATCAAAATAAGGAAGTGTCCGTTCAGCCCAATCAGACCGAATTAGGGGGGGGGGGGGGGGGGGTCGAAATTTGTATTTTAAAAATGGATGTGCGACATTTTTGGCGATCTAGGTTTGTGGGGTATCATTTTTCACTAAATTTTGGACGCTGAATCCAATGAGACGGGTTCCGGAACGATTTCCGCCCACCGGTAGAGGTTATGGGTCAAAATGGGTACCTATCTACCCATTTCAAATGTTTGTTTTCGAGGTTTCTGGTACCTAGGGGGTTAGCGTATAATTTCCCTCTAAATTTTGGACGCTGAATCGATTGAAATGCTTCTTATCAGAAAAATCTCCGCCTAGAAGAGGCTGCAAGCTTTGAAAGGATCGACTGCGCCTCGCCACACCAAGTGCATTCACTTTCTCTTCTGAGGATTAATATTTATACTTGAGTCCTTTTACTTTTGAGATGGTCTAATACGATAAATCGACGACAGTGACTCGGCCAAGTTGAAAGTTAGTTACTCAGGAGCAGGGAACAAATCGTAAAGGCGTCGTAAACAAGGATGACGTACGGCTGAGCATTTTTCTAATCGAGTGAACTCATGAAACGTCGGCTTAAGACGAATGTTATTGGATATTGAGTCGAGAACAAAAGCTGTTCGTTAAAACGATGAATCAGAAATATAGGTCTGTGTCCCACATCTCATTGCTACAAGGACAGGAGGAGAATCCACATCATTTGTTGCAGCTTCTGTCGGTGATATGCCGTGCTGCTTAACGTCAGAATCAGCCAAGTACGGTCATCGGATGCGGGCATAAAATCCTGACACCACCATAATCCGCCAGTTAAGGAATGGCGGTCACAACAGAAATTGATAGGTGGATAGGTTTGAAGATCTGACGCACAGAGCATCACACACGTGCTGGTCAATCATTTCAAAACGCTGCAAATTCTTACACAGGGGTTGGTTATTCCTCGGACCAGGCCCATGGAGACTCATTTCTTCAACATGGGGGAAATGGGGATAACGGTGGGTGCGGCGGGTCCCAGACCTATTCCAATCGATTCAGGATCCAGAATTTAGTAGAAAATGATACCCCACACGCCCAGGTACAGGAAATCTCGAAAACGCATATTCAAAATGGGTAATATATACCCAATTTGACCCATAACTTCTTCCAGAGGGTGCCAATCGTTCCGGGACCCACTTCATTGAAATTAGCGTCCAAAATTTAGCGGAAAATGATACCCCACACGCCTAGGTTCCAGAAATCTCAAAAACACATATTCAAAATGGGTAATATATACCCAATTTGCCCCATAACTTCTTCCAGAGGGTGCCGATCGTTTTGGGACCCATTTCATTGGATTCAGCGTCCAAAATTTAGTGGAAAATGATACCACACTCGCCTAAATCGCCCAAAATATCGAAAATCCATTTTTCAAAAAACACATTTTGACCCCTACCCCGCCCAAATTTGGTCCGATCGGGCTGAAAAGCTTGGAGGACCGTCCTAGGCCGGGAACAGACCCCTGACCCAAATTTCAGATTTTTAGAAAATTTTCTACTACCAAAAACGGCGTTGACGGCGTACGGCGTACGGCGGACGGCGTACGGCGGACGGACATTGACCTTTTTTGATCAGGACATCATGAAACGTCCAGAAAAAAATTTTGAGCCGAATCGGAGAGGTTGACCATTTGCATGAAAACATAGGTTGATTATTCAAGGAATAACCAACCAAAACGCTGCAAATTTTCTCACAGGGGTTGGTAATTCCTCGGACCAGGAGCATAGAGACTAATTTAATTCGATTCGGCTACCCATTCATTTCATGGGTAGATAGATACTCATTTTGACCCATAACCTCTTGGGATGGGTGCCCATCGTTTCGGGACTCGTCTCATTGGATTCAGCGTCCAAAAATTAGTGGATAATGAGGCCCCACACGCCTATATCGCCGAAAATCCATTTTTCGACATAAACATTTTGACCCCTACCTTCTTGATCCGATCGGGCTGTCAAGTTTTGAGGGCCAACTAGAGCCGGAAATGGGTCCCTGAACCGAATTTTTAGACATTTTTCTACTACCAAAATCGGTGAGATTGACTTTTCGCATGAAAACATAGGTTTATTATTCAATGAGGAACCAACCAAAAGCATCAGGGGAGGTCAGGGGGTAGTTTCTACTGCGGCGGCAATCCCTGTAGAGAGTCAACTATCTTCTTGGACATGTTGGTTGCAGCTTCTGTCGGTGATATGCCGTGCTGCTTAACGTCAGAATCTGCCAAGTACGGTCATCGAATGCGGGCATAAAATCCTGACACCACCATAATCCGCCAGTTAAGGAATGGCGGTCACAACAGAAATTGATAGGTGGATAGGTTTGAAGATCTGACGCACAGAGCATCACACACGTGCTGGTCAATCATTTCAAAAAACGCTGCAAATTCTCTCACAGGGGTTGGTAATTCCTCGGACCAGGAGCATAGAGACTAATTTAATTCGATTCGGCTACCCATTCATTTCATGGGTAGATAGATACTCATTTTGACCCATAACCTCTTGCGGTGGGTGCCCATCGTTTCGGGACTCGTCTCATTGGATTCAGCGTCCAAAAATTAGTGGATAATGAGGCCCCACACGCCTATATCGCCGAAAATCCATTTTTCGACATAAACATTTTGACCCCTACCTTCTTGATCCGATCGGGCTGTCAAGTTTTGAGGGCCAACTAGAGCCGGAAATGGGTCCCTGACCCGAATTTTCAATTTTTAGACATTTTTCTACTACCAAAATCGGTGAGATTGACTTTTCGCATGAAAACATAGGTTTATTATTCAATGAGGAACCAACCAAAAGCATCAGGGGAGGTCAGGGGGTAGTTTCTACTGCGGCGGCAATCCCTGTAGAGAGGCAACTATCTTTTTGGACATGTTGGTTGGAGGCAGCTTCAATCCCAAGTCTCATGCCAAGCGATGATAGTAATCATGGGGTTGAAGGATGCATGTGAAGATTGCCATTGGATAAGGGTTTTATCGACTGTTTCTGAAGGAAAGCATCACAACTAGCGCCATGAGCCGAAAAAAGGCGTTTTATTTCTTCGAAACCAATTAACCAACCCGATTCATAACTCAAGTCGACCATCTCTTGCGACTATCAACCGAATCGATTTCACCGGCCGGCAAGACGAGACAAAAGCCGTCTCACCCCTCATGTCCGGCCCTCAGGGTCAGTTCAGATCGACTTATGTAATGCGGAGGAGGCGATGCAGTGCTTTCTCCAACGATTCCTCCAACGAGCCGGTTACCACCAGACGGCCGAGTTGCAACAAGAAAAACACCCACTATATTCTTCGCTTGCTACAACAGGCGCATGAGAGCGATTAATTTCGGATACCCTTTATTTCGTCTGACTTTCTGGTTGTAATTGAAATTGTTGTAGAGTTTGAGGGATTTTGAACACCAATTCTTCAACATGGGGAAAATGGGGGAAAATGTGGGTGTGGCGGGTCCCGAACCCATTCCAATCGACTCAGGGTCCTAAATTTGGTGGAAAATGATACCTTACACGCCTAGGTACCAGAAATCTCAAAAACACATTCGAAATGGGTAGCTAGGCACCCATTTCGACCCATAACCTCATCCAGTGGGCGCCAATCGTTTCGGAATTCACTTAATTGGATTTAGCGTCCAAAATTCAGTGGAAAATGATACCTCACACGCCTAGGTACCAGATATCTCGAAAACGCTTATTCAAAATGGGTAGATGGATACCCATTTGGACCCATAACCTCTTCTGGGATCCATTACATAGAATTCAGCGTCCATAAATTACTGGAAAACGATACCCCACACCCCTAGATCACCAAAAATATAGCAAAATCTATTTTTCGAAGTCCTCTTGTTGACCCCTTCTGTTACATATTGCTGTTTATTCGTTAGATATGAGGAAAACCAACCTTTGTCTAGTTCAACTTGTTCGCGCTTAAGTATAAATCGTGTAGTTACAATAGAGTCAAATGTTTTTTTGTTAGATCTATGAAAATTCTCATTGTTTTTCACCCTTCGTGAAAAACTATTTGACACTTTATTCGCCAAATCCACCAGAGCATCTTGCGTGCTTGTATTTTAGCAGTAGTATTTTTGTTTTGTGGGGGAGGGGTGTGGGTGTTTAAAAAATGTGTTTTTTGAAAAATGGTTATCGAGGTTTTTGGCGACTAGGGCGTGTGGGGTATCATTTTCGAGTAAATTTGGGACGCTGAATCCAATGAAACAGGTCCCAGGACAATGGGCGTCCACTGGAAGAGTTAATGGGTCTAAATGGGTACCTACCTTTCTATTTTGAAAGTAGGTTTTAATGATTTTCAGGTACCTAGGTGTGTGGGAAACATTTTCCAATACATACTTCATTTTGTAGTCATCCTTGTTTAGTGCTTCACAGAACCCACAGGTGCATATGCCAATAACTACAAACTCACAATGAAGGGAAAATGATGCCAGTTGAAATTCCTTGGAAGTGGCTAGTGACTGGAGAAACAAGGGTCATCATCCTCTTCTGAGAACTTGAGTGATGTGAGCAGGGTTTTTTCAATTTTCCCAGCTCTCCGAGGGTTAAAAAAGGGCGCAGTAGAGTCCAGACAAAACCAAATTTCTTAGAAGGGAATTGGTAACCAGGAGTTTGCAACGTTGGGCCGGGTACACACGTTGAGGATTCCGGAGAGGATTCCTCGTTGATCGATTCCTCTCCGGCCGACGGACCGTGTGGACGGGTCGAGGCCTTCAGTTGAGGCGGACCGAACAGGCCGCCAGGCCTTTCCAATTTTTCCAAATTTTTGGAAAGGCCACCTGAGGCCGGGGTTCCGGTTTCCGGAATTGAACCCCTTCCTTTACCTGTGGATGAGGTGATCGGTTGTAGGTATCGCTCAGTGGTCGTAGCTCCTCGTTAATTTTTTCACAGTTTTCCTCGAAAGGCCTCTCGCGTGTCGAAACCTCTGGCCGAAGCCTCCTGGTTTTCCTGTACATGTGGATGCTCCGTCCGGCTCCGGCCGCCTCAGAGGTTTTCCTCAGAGGAATCCCTCTTCGGAATCCTCTCCGGAATCCTCAACATGTGTACCCAGCCTTGTGCTTCTCCTCAAAATACAAGTCTTTCTGAGTACTGATAGGTTCCTCTGTGAAACTTCCCCCTCCACCACTCCCACAGTAAGGTACAGGCTCATGGAACCTTCTATGCTTCAGTCTCTGTGTCTCAGTGTCTCTGCCCTTTCCTTCACCAGTTAGGAGGTCCTGTTACTAGTCAAAATCAACTAACTTAGTTCTCCCCAATTGCTCTGTCCTCTTTCACAATCGGCTAATCTATGTGCGCGCTGGGTACAAACTATGAGAATATAGGTACTAGATTCGTACTAGTACAGTGCCCAAGTCTGTGTACGTGAAAAGTGTGCCTCAGTTCTGGTCATTGATTGAGGAAGATTGCCCTCCTAAGTAAGATGGTAATTTACTTTGTCTTTCTCAAAAATGATTCAACCATTAAGTTACAGATGGTCAGCTAGATGGTCATATATTCAATACTCAACCCTTCATTAGTGTCACCTGCCTAATTCCAACAATAATGAACATGCTTGGATGGGTTTTTGTGTCAGGCATGTTGGGTATCATTTTTCACTAAATGTTGGATGCTATTTAGCATTGCTGCATGCCTATGCTGCTGGTCCAAGGAATGACCTACTCCTGTGAAAGAATTCGCAGCATTTTGGTTGCTTAGTCCTTGAATAATCAACTGTCCGTCCACGCCGTTTTTGATAGGAGAAGCATTTCTAAAAATTCGGAAATTCGGATCAGGGATCAGGTTCTAGCTGGTCCTCAAAACTTTCCAGCCCGACCAGACCAAGGTAAAACTGTCGAATTAGGTGCGCACCCCCTCTTATCACTAAATTCGATATATCGAAGGAAAGAACTTAGTTCCCTCGATACTTCGAATTTAGGAATGGAGGTTACATAACCTAAAACATTTTTTCTGCAACAAACTCGGGGGCGTATTTAAAAAGAAAAAAACATCCCTGTTGTGTATTTAACTCGGGGGCGTATTTGGAAAGAAAAAACATCCCTGTTGTGTTTCAAAAATCGATATATCGAAACGTGTAGGAAGGTCATAAGTGATAACAGGGGGTGCGCACCTAATAGCACAGTTCAACCCAGACCAAATTTGGGGGAAAGGAATAAGGGTCAAAATGGGTTTTTTGAAAAATGGCTTTTAGGCGATACTAGGCGTGTGGGGTATCATTTTCGATTAATTTTGGACGCTGAATCCAATGAGATGGGTCCCGGAACTGTGGGCTCCCACTGGAAGAGGTTATGGGTCGAAATAGGTTACCCATTTACCCATTTTGAATGTATGTTTTCGAGATTTATGGTACTTAGGCGTGTGGAGTATCATTTTCCACCAAATGTTGGACGATGAATCGATTGGGATGGGTCTCGATGGTGCTGATCCGAGGAATAACCAATCTCAGTGAGAGAATTTGCAGAGTTTTCTAAAGGGGGCGTAGTATTGAATTTTTCCTGTTCAAAATAACGACTAATTCAAAAGTGGATTAGGAGGAGGACGAGTCTTGTTAACCTTCAAGTCTAGTTCCGTTAGCTGAGGAATTCATAACATTAATTAAGGGACTATTTTAAGGTTCTTGTGAACGAATTGAAAAGCTCAAGGACAAAAATTGATTGCCATTGAAACATAATGAAACTGAAGAAAAGTCAGATAACCTCAGAGTCCTCATGAGGATTAGGGTTGTCACGAATTCTCGAGTCACAGGGCGCACATCTAACTGCGCATTGCAATTTCAACGATAACCAACCGTCCATCACGTCAACTCTATAATACTAAGTCTCATCCTTCCTTTTTCCTCTACACTTTCACCGCACTTATCGAAGAGTCAGCTGCACTGAGTCGTGTACTTATCAAATTCCAAACTCGCAGTTGAAATAACCACGAACCAAATCATCTTAATAATGACTTATGTAACTTGAAAACAAGATTGGTATGTTCCGCACGAATTTTGCTAGGACTGAGATAATGAATTTGTTGCATCATCTTCGTTTTATAGCGGCGTAGCAAATAGAATACATTTTTTTGAAACAACCTTACTCATATCATTGTTTTTTGACCTGATTAAATCTTCAATCCAGTAACAACTACTAGTTTTACCTGGTTTTTTCTCAGTTCACAATTATTGTTTCATTTTTGCTTGGTTATTCCTTGAATAATCAACTTATGTTTTCATGCTGAAGGTCAAAGGGTTCGAATCTTGAAAAAGAACCTATTTCATGTGCGGTAATTAAAATAACAGTTTTTTCTCGTATAGTTATTATAAAGGTATTTCTTGAAAATGTAAAATAATAAAATTAGAGGCAATTTTTTTCTACACGCATACAAGAGTGTAATCTAAATACATAGAAGAGAACGAACGGGGTAAATCTTCAGAATAGGTCATCCCTACGAAAAATCGATATATTGCAGAAAAGATTCGATATATTTGATTGCTGTGAAATGTGACGTAAAATAGAATTGACATCGCGCCATTTTCTCTTCCATGACGTTATCTGTCACTTGAACATGAATTATGGGGAAAAAGATATAATAATAATGATATTGACAATAAACACACTTACTTGATGTATAAATAAGAAAAATAGGTATTTGAGGTTAGAAAAGAAAAGCATCAGTTAGTTAAGGGGGGGGGGGGGGGATGACATTTTGTGTTGAAATCATATCGATTTGTAGAGGGTTAGGTATATCGAACTCCCTCAAAGAATGAACTGTATGGAAGGTTAACCGAGAGTGGTGTTCGTAGGACCGCTTATAACTCAAGAAACGCTGAAACGATCTAGGTGATTTCGGATTAGTTGAATTAGCAGCAGTGGTTAACAGAATATACCTTTATATATATGAGAAAATCTGGTTGAAATGCACTGTCGGGGGCCCCTTGATAACACGCTTGGTAAGGCGTCTAAATATCGACTTCGAGATCACTGTATCGATGTTGCTGTCATAAGAGATGGCAGGTCTGATCTGGGAGGTGATCGTTACGTATTTGACGTAATTATAACGTATATGTTTTTAAATTGTGTATTTATGTATACATAGATTGTCGTGTATAACTGCGCATTTACTTGGGCAGTGACTTTTCGACTCGTTTATTGTGGCGTCACAAAACTATCGATTATCTCGGACATATCGATATAATAGGGACCATGACAGGGGCCCCCGACAGTGTATTTATGTACCGAAAATCTCTTAGGGCTCCCCATTGTACTTTAATGTATTATTTATAAGCCTAATGTGTATTCATCATGGCAAAGGTGAAATGCAGGGTCGAGCGGATTAACTTCATTTCCACCTACTTTTGCAATTTCTTCTCATCGAAAGAGGAGCTTATCGAAAATGTATTTCCCAAACATGATTGCTAATCACAAAATTAAGGAATCACTGAGTGAGCGAGGTATTTTAATGTCTACGAATGAAGGTGTAGATGACTTAAACTTTGCAATTCAGAATGTAATTTTTGGTTTTCCGTATATCCGTTGACTTTGTCCCCGACGAAAACCAAGCTACCAATTATCCGACGGAATTTTTAAACTCCTTGCATGTGTCTGGCTTACCATTGCAATTTACAACAAAAGGTACTAAAGGTTGGCTTAGGAGTCATCATGCTGCGTAATCTAAACCAACTGAAGCCATGCAATGGAACGCGTTTGGTGATAACGAAATTGATGACCAATGTGATTGAAGCAATGATGCAAAGGTGAAAAAGTCCTTATTTTGGGGATTTCAATGATCCAATCCGAATTCAACTTGTTCAACGAATTCATTTCCCAATCCACCTTGCATTTGCAATGACCTAAATAAATCGCAAGGACAATCCTTGGCTATTTGTGGTCTAAATTCAGAAAATGCATGATTTTCACACGGACAACCGCACGTGGTGTGACCACGTATTGGCAAACCTTCCGCCTTATATGTTTTTGTGCCCGAAAACAATACAAAAATCTTTCTTCAATAAAATAATATTAAAATGTAACATTAAGTTTTGTAATTTTTTCTTACCTTAAATGAAAACATCAATCTCTACATTTATAACCTTTTAGGCGATACAATGTTCGCCGGGTCAGCTAATAGTCCAATAAAAAGGAACCGAAACCAGTGCATTATTTGAATAAACCAAGGATAGGAAAATTAGGCCACCCGTGCAGACCTAACCTGAACCGCCTTCAGGAGTGGCGTGCTCATCAGATGAGTCGATTCTGCTCATTCCAATAAGATTTGAGCGGCTCTATTCCCACTCATCATCTCCACGGAGGTTATCTAGCAAGATCGGGTGATTAGCTTCTCATGAGAGAAAGAGAGAGAGGCTGTGATAACATCGTGAGAAACGTTCATACTGAGAGATGCACGGACGAAGCTCACAAGTACTTGGGGATTTGGAAAGATCCACTTGGCCTCTTCGCTTGGAAAGTATTCCTTCTATCGAGGGAACCCTTCGTCAGATTTACGACATTCTCGTTGAGGTGGTTATTTCACAGTCGAATACAAGGGAAATTATTTATGAGAGAGAGTAGGGTACGACTGACAATTACATCGAGGTTCTCTTTGATGGAATCATTCTCTGCCGTCTCAATGAATAAAACGTAGGTTTATGAAATATTTTGGCATTACCCCCTTCAGACGTTGCGATAATCATTGCTTGACGACTAGTTGCCATTCATCATTCAATAAAAGACAACGAATTTCAAAATATATCATTGTCAGACAAAACGATTTCGAGATCATACTATAATTTTAGATAATTTATTCAAATTCGGGAATTAAGCTATCCAAAGATACATCAAGGTTGAAATTGAAATCATTGGTTAGTAAACCGATACTAGCACATCAATGTTAAGAAGACATTGTCAACGATTTTCAAATTGAATACAACGACGTAGGTGGTTCAGATTTTCATTCAAACAAGATTGAGGTTTTCGGATGAACGTCGTGGAGTAGGCAGCTGTTTGATTTTCGAATTTTTGACACCGAAGATGAAATGTTCCGTGAAATCGTGTCGACTTCAAAAATATAAATTGTTTTCTCGTGTTCGAGACGGTGACGTTTTCCTGTGAATGAGTGGTAACACCTTAAACGCACACTCACATGCACTATTGGGAGTTAGAAGACGAATGTGGTGAAAAATTGATACAATAGAAGAGAAATGTGGTAGGAAATGAGAAAAAACAGTTGCATAGAGAAGTAATTGAAATGTAGGAACCCCAAAAAGTAGCACTCGGTTACATTTCTTTAATGACCCCATGGAGATCGGACCATAGTCCAGTCTGCTAATCTCTTCTCAATGCCACCAATGGCCTTTTACTAGGTAACTGGTTCAATTTTCTGAATATGGATTCAATTGTAAATGTCAGTTGTAAATTGCAGTGAGAAAATCCTCAAGTCAAGTTGGTAAATTAGGTTTCTGGCTGTCAACCCGACTGATCCTTTTCAGGAACATGTTTGGTCGAAGATGGCGACCCAAAACGTTGTTAGGGTCGCTCAACTTTCTTAGTGCCTGGGAAGGTCATTGGAGTGTGCAGACAATACTGAGTTCTCATTTATATTGGTCTAGCTGTGGTAATGGCAGCAGAAACTAGAAGTGCTGTTGGTAGTACGTTTTGCTAGCCCAATGCTTTTGTGGAAAAATACTGAAAAATAATGGCAGTCGTCAAACTAGGGGGTGAACAAGAGAGTGACAATTGGATTGTTTGATGAGCAGTTTAGTGAGCCAAGTGTCAAAATGATGTGTTAAGAGCTTGGCTGGTACAAACCTGGAAATGTGTTGGTTCAGATTTGGTGCCTTGCTAATCTGCCCAGCGCTGATCTTGAGCTGCGTTTCTATGTGCACATAGACTCCATTTTTATTTTTCTTCCTTCTGCGAGTTCATTACTGGGGTTCTAGCGAGAAGAACGCTGATTAATTAGTGTTTCCAAAATGGTTGAAACAAGCTGTATTATGTAGATATGTATTCTCTATCTACTGTATCGTGTTCAACATCCAGAGATATTGTCAGAAAATCGAGACGCTGCTGATTGAGTTGCATTTGGTTCTTCCCAGATCAGCCGCGTGAAAATATATTACGAGTCGAGTAGTAGATCGAACCATCGAGCCTCTTATACTGCGATAGATTTTCTGCAGAATTCACAGGGAAAAGCAATTGGCACACTTACCCCCACCCCTCGGAAGTATGGCCGCTGAGAGAGAGGCTTCGCCGTCGTTTATATCATTGTACGGAGGAAATAGGAGCTGCTCTCCGTCTACATTGAGAACGAATATAGCTCAAATAGTTCAGGGTTATCGATGGGCTTTGAACTGCGCCCTCCTATCCGCGAAAAGCGATTTATCACGTGGAAAACACGCTCTGGTTACTTTCACAAGTTTCGCGAGTTCACGTTTGCATAAGTTCCAATTTCTGCGGAAAAGCGAAAACCCAACATACGAGTTTGGCGTCACCGTGAGGCAGCAATGTGACATGGGCTTGTCGTATGTCGGATGTGTTGATCGTCAAAGTATACCTGCACAATTCTGGCCAATATTGCCACATGGTCTCTGCTCAGCTGGCCCGTTCTAGACAGTAGCAACCAATCTCCAGGTTTTCCTTTGATACCCCATTCCGTCATCCTGCCCTCCATCTGCATCGTTTCCTGCGTCTTCTTGTATCCAGTGCTGAATCCATGCTTGTCAAGGCTTCCCTTATCTTCAAAATTGAACATTTGGTGTCCTACTTGAACGTCCTACGTCGGGCGTGCTGATGAATTGTTTGGGGGGGGGGGGGGGGCTCGTGGGGCACCCTGTATTTCAACCATTCGTCGAATCATTATTCTGACAATCTCCTCACTTATCGACGTTATAAAAAGAAAAGCTACGTTACTTCCTCTTCATATTCCCGTCACGGGAGTTGCATGCCACCTTCGGTGAATGTCCCCTTACGACGTTGTCCTTATCCAACAATAATTTTCGCTTACACAAAGGATCGCCTCATGAATTCAAAGTAATACGAATATCGTCTTGCTTTGTTATTGCTCTGAAGCGATTCAGACCAACACGCAGAACGGTTCCTCAAAAAAGGTGCAAAACCGTCGAATTGAACGACGCTATTCCAACGTTTGTGATCTTAGTCACAGAATATCATCAAGCATTCACATCATCACCACGTTCATCATCAATCGGACTACAATCAGTCTCAATAGAAAGTGAACCAGTCGAGTTCTCGAATGTATTTGATCAAAAATACGCCTACAACTGATTATTTTTCCCTCAATGTGCGACATCAGGGGTTTTGAACGATTCGGACATTTGAGTTGCTGCCTTTGTGAATCCTGAAAACATGTAAAATATGCTTCACGTCTCTACTTAACCATATTGAAGTGCAGCAGTTTATTTTGAATTTGAGATCTTTGTAATTCGGAGTTTTTTCAAAAACTTGTCCAACTCGCACAACAAGCATTCTTCCTATGGAAATGTCACATCAAAGGGGATGTGTCGCTTCGAAATAAACTTCTATAATTCACAACGACTGCATTCGTACATCAGTTATAACTGCAATTGTGCTTATGCAAGTTGAGCCGGCGCATACTGCATCGTCAGCGGTGGCAGATATTTGAGGGGACTAAATTTGGGGAGGGTAGTAGTCAAAATGTGTTTTTTGAAAAATGGATTTTCGAGATTCTTGGCGATTATGGTGTGTGGGGTATCATTTTCCACTAAATTTTGGACCCTGAATCGATTGAAATGGGTCCGGGACTCGCCACACCCATGTATCCCCCATTTTCCCCATGTTTGACATTTTCGACGACTTAGGGCGTGTTTGGTATCGTTTTCTACTAAACTTTCGACGCTGAATACAATGAGACTAGTCCCGGAACGATTGGCGCCCAACAGAAGAGGTTATGGACGTTGAATCTAGTTTTAAATTAGTCTCCATGTGCCTGATCCGAGGATGAACCAACCCCTGCAAAAGGAAGAAAAGACGTTGAGGCTGTTGAACGTTCGTAGGTCGGCTGCATGATGCTACCTCCCACCAAATATCCAACATTGAAAGTTTTTGGTAGCATCCAGTAGCGTCGGCTTCATGCCCTCCATCGACAGCATGTGACATTAGGATCCGTTCCAGCATTTCAGTTTCACAATTTTATCATTGAAAAATGTTGTTTTCTATCCGTTTAAACCATACGAATCAAAATTTAGAATATCTAGACAGGGAGTTTGCCACATAGCCGCCTCATTCAAGATTTTCATTTTCCTCAATTGGTAAAAATGAGGAAACCGCGCAACCCTGACGCTAAATTCACACTGTTTTTTGTGCCGACCAGTCGAATACCTCTAATTGCGACCTGTTGAAACGAAATGAAGTAAAAATCGCTTTAGGAGACGTGAAGAGACGCGTAGGGTCCTCGTATAGGACCTCAATTACTAAATCCCAAGCCGGTCTACGTTTTACAACCTTCAGTTTTGAAACCGCCTTCAAGGAATGACCAAGAAGGGAAAATGAGAGGAATTCCACCAAGCAATCGTCATTTGTAAGTTGGTTGTGATTTGGCTTCTGTTCTATAAGTTGTTAAGAGCAAACTTGTTTAAAGAGTAGTCGGAAATATGTCAAAAATCATTATATTGAAAAATAACATGTTTGCCAATTTTAGAATGGATAGTAATTTTTTCAAAACTTTACTTATCCCCTGTTGCTCGTGTTCTTTTGCCAAATAAAGTTTTCTACGGATTAATCAAATTATATTAAAACAGGAAAACAATATTACTATCGCCCAAAAAATGGAAGGATTTTGGTTAATTACCTCTTTACATATTTTATTTTGATTAATTAAATCAAATGTATAAAAAAACTCAGTTAAATATATTCAATCAGTTTAGTTATATTCAAACTGAATTAATTCTTACTTGATTTGCTTCATTGATTTAATTATTTATACCTAATTCATTAAAACAATTGAGTTTTGAGTTACCTCGATAAATATAAATCGATGAGAACCAGGGATGGGACGTTGCCGTGACGTCACAAAAGCGGCGCAATTTCTCGATTCGCGAAGTGATCTGTCGTTTTGAGACAGGCCATTAGCTGTGAACAATTTTGGTTGGTTCTTCCTTGAATCAACCTACGTCTCCATGCTAAAAGTCAATCTCTCCGATTCGGCAAAAAAAAATTTTTTTGGGCGTTTTTAGGTGTCTAAATTGAAATAAGCAAATGTTCGTCCGTTGTCCACGCCGATTTTGGTTGTAGATAATTTTCCAAAAATTTGAATTTTTGGTCAGGGACGCATTTTCTGCTCTAGTTGATCCTTGAAACTTTTCAGCCCCATCGGATCAAATTTAGGGAAGGTAGGGGTCAATATGTGTATTTAGAAAAATAGATTTTTGGCGATGTGGGGTATCATTTTCGTCTAAATTATGGACGCTGAGTCCAATGAGACGGGTTCCGAAATGATTGGCACCCACTGGAAGAGGTTATGGGTTAAAATGGGTACCTATCTACCCATTTTGAATATGTGTTTTGGAGATTTCTGGTACCTAGGCGTGTGGGGTATCATTTTCCACTAACTTTTGGACGCTGAATCAATTGGAATGGGTCTTCTTGCACCCATAGTTTATTAATCAAGTTGCCTCGTTCGACGAACCAAACCGTTTGCCAGATCCAATAGCCGGTTCCGTAATTTGTTGTTCAATTTCCCGTTCGCCGCGAGAGAGTTGAGCAGCCGACGAACCAAAGAAAGAGACGCTCCTGTAAAACGGCCCTGTAATTATCAAAAAGAGCAGAGTAGACTGGCCAGGAAAAGGAGGCCTTTCTCTGATAGACGGAATAGCAATCACGTAATCGAATCCGCCTCTTCATGAAGACGTTACGTCAGTTTTTATTCATCGGGGAAGACAATTTCAGAGGATGAAAACGAGACTAGGAATTCTACAATGAACTATTTCAACAGTTCAGGCTCATCAACATCTAAAGCCTGACAAAGGTCGAAAGACCATTTTGGCCCCGATGAGTGGGTCCAGTCGAAATGTTCGTACCAGTGTTGGTCGGCGATTCGTGAAATGACAATCGGAGACAGCCATTCTGTCGGCCTTTCGCTTTTTCCAAGGCTAATGAGGAGACAGTCGTAGGACGCGAGGGCGTATCATTGTTTTGACGTGATACCACGCAACGCCTTTCTATTGAGGTATTTTTCCTCGTTAGGTGGTTTAATTGGAGAAAAGCATGAAAAGAAATGACGAATGCAAGGAGAAATCACAGGGGTTTGTTAGTCCTCGGACCAGGCGCATGGAGATTAATTTCAATCGATTCAGCGTCCAAAACCTTTTCTGGTGGGCACCAATTGTTCCGGAACCCGTCTCATTGGATTCATCGTCCAAAATTCAGCGGAAAATGATACCCCACACGCCTAGGTACCAGAAATCTCGAAAACACTCAAAATGGGTAGATAGATTTTGACCATTTTGACCCATAACCTCTTACAGAGCGTGCCAATCGTTCTGGGACCTGTCTCATTGAGTTCAGCGTCAACAATTTAGTGGAAAATATTAGGGTAAAAGCACCAAATGTTGACACTTATCCTAATGTTGACACTTCAATTTCAAAACGTAAACATAAGGTATTGGGACACTGTAGGTACTCGAAATTGGTGTAATTCTGTTGATAAGGATATGAGATTTGAGGTAGGCCGGCTTTACTAGTTATTATTACACATTTCGAACGTCTGGCTAATATTGAAGCCCGTGACGGCTGGATCGGTCAACACAGCGACGCTATCGCTATCCCGCAGGTTAGTGAGGTAAGTCAGCAAAATTAGACTTTTCGAGTCAAATTTTATGAGTAATCACTTATATATCATATTGCCTGCCCTAACAATAACGTAGGGAAGAATTTGTAAGCATTAAACCCCTGAATTTCGTTGAAATAGATGGTTAAGTTGGGGTGTCAACATTAGGGGAAAATGTTGATCAGGTTGCCAATGTCATATTTGGGTTTAAATAATTTCGCAGTACTTTGAGGCAATTGAATTTTTCAAATCAGAGTACTGGAACCTTAAGTTGACATGGGGATCCCAATGTTGACATATTTTGGTTCCTTAAGTTGACATGTTATAAGTTCTTTCATTTTTAACATTTCTACGTGTGGGTAA
Organism: Cyrtorhinus lividipennis; assembly: GCA_019603395.1. NCBI lineage: Eukaryota > Metazoa > Arthropoda > Insecta > Hemiptera > Miridae > Cyrtorhinus > Cyrtorhinus lividipennis. The sequence goes on from CM034008.1 coordinate 6,537,025, forward strand.
CTTGATCCTTTTGTTGTTAGACCCCTACCTATGACCTTTTCAACACTATCAGGTACCTTTCAGAATTTTAAAATAACAGTATTGTTGCGAGCTCACACCGGCGCAGGTCAAATGGGCTGCTGGCGTCGCAAGGTCAACGACCTGTGGAGGATTAAGGGTCTCGAACATTCGGGAACCTACCCGTTCGCTCCAGACAACACGTCGAGTTCCCAGAACCAGGGAACATTCTGGAAGGTACTCGACCAAGAGGCAGCAGGTATAAAACAGACCCACGAGCGCTGCCCAGGGCAGTTCAATTCGGAGTCCGGATATAGACGCTTCGGGTTATAAATTGTGCCGTGCCGCGTTATAAATAGTGCGACAATACAACCATGTATTGTGATTCTGTCATTGTGTAAGTGCGCGAATGTGAACAGTGTATGTACTCAAGTGAACGATTCTTAATAAATTATTTACTAAGAACATAAATCGTTACAGTATGATTCTGATACAGTGTCTTATCATTTCAACAGGTTGACTACTATCATGCCTCCAAACAAGAACGGAATGTTGAAGTGCGCTGTCCAGCAAATGGAAGACGCTATAAATGTGAAGCTCGGCACAGCGGTTGTTGTGCACAAGTTGTGCTATAGAGGAACTGAAGAAGGAGGACCAATAAATGAAGGGGACATGGTGGTGGCTGTGTTGCCCGCAAAAAAAAAGAAAAAAAAAGAAAAAACAGACGGAATGTGTTGTCAACATTGAAAATGAAGATGCTGCTGAAGTAACACCGCTTCATCTCTGCAACAGACTGAGGACTATTATCAGGCCTTCGAGTGAGGGAAACCGCCTTCTGGCAGTCAGTAACGTCAAATACAAACTGCCCAAGCCTAAATATTAGGGGGAAACCCTAGAAAATTTGTGTTCCCTACTTATGTTTCTGTTCCACTATGATTGAGCACCTATGCTAAAAATTTAATTACCCATTTTTCTGATTATGCTGTTCAACATCCATTTCCTAATGTCTAGCCTAACATTAAATATATTTTAACGCGTTCCTAATCTCGTTTGTTCATTTTACTCTGAATAATAACTAGAGGGAAAGCATATTTAAATACTTTCTCGAAAATTTAGACTGGTGTCAACATTAGGAACTGCAAATGTCAACAATAGGAATTTCCGAATACAGAAGTGTCAACATTGGGGGGAAAATTCCATATTTGAAAAACTTGTTTTTTATGCTTAAAAAACATAATTTAATCAAGTCTAATAAGTGCAAATTGTTCCCAATGAACTCACAATTCATAATAACTACCCAAAAGTTTCAATTTCTTGAATACTTGGGTAGAGCACAGAATCGAACGATTTTTCTCTCTAATAGTGTCAACAATTGGTGCTTTTACCCTACCCCACCCGCCTAGATCGCCGGAAATTTTTTCGAAAAACACATTTTTTTGGGCCGAACTGGAGAAATTGGCTGTTTGCATGAAAACATAAATTGATTATTCCAGGAATAACCTACCAAGACCCATCGACGAAGAGTGCCGGTCGAAACGAATGCCGTGTGCTGGTGAAAATATACTTTGCGGTTTTTCTTCTCAACCGAGCGAACTACTTTTGAGTGACGCGAGATGAGGAATATGATTCAAATGGAAATGGGTCACATGAAGCTCACTTGAGAAAGTGTGGAACTAGTTTGGAATCTGTTCACACGAAAGGAAAAAGTGCGATAAGTCCTATAAACAAAATGGAAATTGACGTTTCTCTGGAAGAAATGAATGGAAAAGGGGTGATGACACTAATGACTTGGTAGACGCTCAAAAAAGTCACTTTCAAGTAATCAGACTCGGTAAAATGTAATATGGTATTTTGATCGTTTGACACAAACGTTAAATGAAAGTAAAACGCTGTAAATTGTTTCACAGGGGTTGGTTATTCCTTGGTCCAGGAGCGTGGAGATTCATTTCTTCAACATGGGGGAAACAGTGGGCGTGGAGTGTCCCGGACCCATTCCAATCGATTCAGCGTCCAAAATTTAATGGAAAATGATACCCCACACGCCTAGATCATCGACAATCTCCAAAATTTATTTTCTAAGTACACATTGAAATCCCCCCCCCCCCCTTCGGAATTTGGTTCGATTGGGGTGCAAAGATCAATAAATATTAAATTGGCATTCAACCCTGATGTAAGTAATGAAAGTCATTTAGGGTAAGTCCACAAATTTTGTGAAATTTTAGGTTGATTATTCAATGTGTAACGATTTATGTTCTTAGTAAATAATTTATTAACAATCGTTCACTTGAGTACATACGCTGTTCACATTCGCGTACTTACACAATGACAGAATTACAATACACGGTTGTAACGCGGTTGTCGCACTATTTATAACGCGGCACGGCACAATTTATAACCCGAAGCGTCTATATCTGGACTCCGAATTGAACTGAACTGGACAGCGCTCATGGGTCTGTTTTATACCTGCTGCCTCTCGGTCCAGTACCTTCCAGAACGTTCCCTGGTTCTGGGAACTCGACGTGTTGTCTGGAGCTAACGGGGAGGTTCCCGAATGTTCGAGACCCTTAATCCTCCACAGGTCTTTGACCTTGCGACGCCAGCAGCCCATTTGACCGGCGCCGGTGCGAGCTCGCAACAAATGAATAACCAACCAAAAACCGTTCACGCTGTTTTTGGCAATAGACAATTTCTTGAATATCTGATTTATAGTAAATATATAAATAATGTAAATATTGTCCGGCTCTAGTTGGCCCTCAAAACCTTCCAACCCGATCGAACCAAATTAGGGTGAGGTAGGGGTCAAAATGAGTACTTGGAAAAATGGATTTTTGAGATTTTTGGCAATCTTGGTGTGTGAGGTACCATTTTCCACTAAATTTTGGATGCTGAATCCAATGAGACGGGTCCCGGAACGATTGGTGCCCTCTGGATAAGGCTATTATGTCAAAATGGGTACCTATCTACATATTTCGAATGTATTTTCGGGAGTTCTGGTACCTCAGCGTACCTTCCGGACGCTGAATCCAATAAAAAGGGTCCCAGAACGATTGGCATCCTCTGGAAGAGGTTATGGGTCAAAATGGGTATCTATTACTAATTTTGAATATGTGTGTTCGATATTTCTGGTACCTAGGCGTGTGGGGTGTCATTTTCCACTAAATGTTGAACCCTGAATCGATTAGAATGGGTCCGGGACCCGCCATACTCACTGTTTGATATTATGGGCGTATGGGGTATCATTTTCCACCAATTTGTTCTAGACATCATGAAAAGTCCAGAGAAAAATTTAGGGTCTGATCGGAGATGGTCGGCCCTCCAGATTTCGTGAATGAAAATGTCGGTAATTATTCAATTTCAGTACAATTTGAATGGTACGATGTATCGTTCCTGAGTAATTCCATTTAAAACGACCTGAAATTCCACCTGTCTTTGGAATTCAGCTGTCACGACGCAAAACCCGTACCCTCTCAATCCTCGTCAAGAAATGAAGCTAGTGAGTATGTCTCTTAGAACCGGGACCTTTGCCAAATATTATTCTTCCTCCACCTACGCGAACAGTGAGCATTCAGTTCCCGAAGCAACATTAAGGCGAGTGTATTCACTTCCACGACAGAATGTGAAATTAATTTAGAGGTCTTTTGCTTTTAGTGAAACTGTCGCTTCGTTAAAACAACGATCGGCCCGTAGATTCTAGGGAGGCTAACGATTGACTATAAGACCAAAAACTATTTTTAACGAGTCGTTTTCCCTCTCTTTTGCGGCTCTGTTCGATCGTAAATCAAAACGATATCTTCAAACCAAACTGGCGGAGCTCAGGCATCTACAGGCAATCAGTCTAATTGAGATCGACTCTTTCCTCTCTAGCGAGAGACGTCAACATGCGATGGGCCGTTTGAAATCACGACAGCTTTTTAGAAGGAGAATTTACAATAATTGAAAGGCGAATGACACGACATCTCTTAAAAGAGTCAGAATGGAGGTATTATCGAGTTAGGAACGGCATGACGAACGGTAGTGAGGCAGTAAAAGGCCACTCGGTCGAAGTGAAAAGCTCGAAAACTTGTTGTTTGTCTGTCTGGGTACTGTGGAAAAGTAATCATGACAGAAACAGTTCCGGAGCATCCGCTGGGCCAATGTAAATTGACAAAAGAAACGATATCCACGAGAGTTAGCCCGCAACGAGGCTTCATAGACAGCTTGGGGATGAAATCCGAGAAAAAAATGATTGTTGGGGGAAAGATTTGTTGTCAGGTCACTGCGGGACAATGTGTCTGCAGCTAGAACTTTCCAAAACACTGCCTGAGTTTCAGAAAATTTTTAGATTTAGATATGACAGGAGAAACCCAGGAATAACGCAAGATAAAATCATTACCGGACGTTCCTGGAAATATTTGTCATTGTTTCTCGATTTTATTTTTCATTTTCTGAAACGGGAACTTGGTGTTAAAAATGCTGCGAATTCTTTCACAGTTAATGGTTATTCCTCGGACCAGGAGGCTCGTAAAGAAAAATCTAAGTTCGGTTGGTTTAATACCCAGTGTCCCACGAGTTTCCCCCTCTCTATCCGCATAAGACTAAACAAACATTTTTTTGGAGCTTTATATTATGATATTTTTTTGCAAGGATCTCAGATACCATATTTGCGCACCCCGCGCAACCCACCAACAAATGGATGCAAAGAAAAAATCCCAATCTGACCCATAACTTCTTCCGGTGGGTACCAATCAGTCTGGGTCCCATCTAATTGGATTCAGCAACCAAAATTTAGTGGAAAATGATACCCCACACGCCTAGGTACCAGAAATCTCAAAACCACACATTCATATGGGTAGGTAGATACCCATTTTGACACATGACCTCTTCCGGTGGTCGCCAATCATTCCGGGACCCATCTAATTGAATTCGGCAACCAAAATTTAATGAAAAATAATACACCACACGCCTTGTTCGCCAATAATCTCGAAAAATTTATTTATCAAAAAACACATTTTGACACCTACCCCCATCCCCCCAACTTGGTGTCACTAACCATCATTTACAGACGTTCAGGAGTTATAAGGCTAAGACCGAATGAAGCACCTAAGAATAAGGAAAATGAACCTCCGACGGGTGTTCCACAGTCTATATCTATCAAGTTTCGATATTTGGTGTCAGTTTTCCATCTGAGTAAGTGGATTTCTCTTATTATGGGAGCTGTTGGATAAAAGGAAGAGATTGACTTTATTGGTTTCTCAGGGTGAACGAACTTCAGTACAATTTGCTATGATTTTATCTTTTCTCATACAATTTTTCAAGTCTTCTTGACAAAAATACGAGTAGTTACATCTACGTCTACTCGTAAACAAGACGAGAAAACCTAACGAAGACAGTGCTTTAAAGCAACTCGTAAAGAATGTTTTTCCTTCTTTATTCGCCCTTCCTTGAGAGAATCCAGCTGGTAGAGTAATTCGTACGATGATGAAACTTCATTAATTCTTCTGCTCTCGTCTGATATTTCCCTTATGCGCTTCGTAGTTCGTTGACCCGCCGTTGCGTCTAGACGCAAACTCCAATATTATACGTGAGATACAACAGATGGTGCGAAAAGTGGAAAAATGCAGCGTTGGATTGTTTGTCTTGGCGAGTCGAACGAACGGTTTGTTTTCCATCGAAGTAACGTTATCACAAGGAAGGTGCTTCGGCTTCAATCCGCGTAAGGTCGAAACATTTTGCGGAACGACACCTTCCACGTGAAGTTTACAATAAAATCTAACAACTCTTGTTTATATATTTATTTATTAGGAGACGGGACGAACCCAATTACAGATTAGAATACAAAAAACGCTGCAAATTCTCTCACACGGGTTGGTTATTCCTCAGAAAGGCGCGTGGAGACTCATTTCTTCAACATGGGGAAAATGGGGGAAACAGTGAGTGTGGTAAGTCCCGGACCCATTCTAATTGATTCAGGGTTCAATATTTAGTAGGAAATAATACCCCACACGCGTAGGTACCAGAAATCTTGATAACACTTATACAAAATGGGTAGATAGATACCCTTTTTGACCCATAACCTTTTCCAGTGGGCGCAAATTGTTCTAAAACCCATTTCACTAGATTCAGCGTCCAAATGGTGGATTTGGTTTAAATTTAGTGGAAAATGATCCACACGCCTAGGTACTAGAAATCTCTAAAACACTCATTCAAAATAGGTAGATAGGCCCCCATTTTGGACCCAAAACCTCATCCAGAGGGCGCCAATCGTTCTGGCACCATTGTCATTGGATTCAGCGGTCAGAATTCAGCGGAAAATGATCCCCTACCCCGCCCAAATGGTGGTCCGATCGGGCAGATGTGCGGTCGTGTTTAGAAAAGAGATGTCATGCTCAGAAGAGAGCAGTTTTTACAGATGAGAGGGGCGATGACGAAATATCAATGAAAGGAGGTGGCGTTGTTGGAGGCAGAGAAAGGGATGGCAAAAGTGTGGCGAGGCACAAGGAAGCCAACACGAGTGAGGAGATCTGGAGAATCAATGTGCCCTGAGAGCAAGCCATGGAGGAATGATACGTCAGAACAGATGCGACGATCCTGGGGAGACATTAGGTTAAAGCGGCAAGCGAGCTCGCCATAGTCCAGGTTCTGGAATGGAGAGCTTATAAGCCAGGAACCGGAGGAATGCCCTGAAGACACGCTCGATTTGTATGATGTGTCAGTCATAGTGAGGGCTCCAGATCACCGACGCGTACTCCAAGATGGGCTGCACGAGAGTCTGGTAGAGCGATGCTTGAAAAAATTCCCTGATGCTCTTCTTCACAAATCTCAGCACACGCATACCGTGGGATGCCACCTGCGCAATGTGATTTGAGAAAGAGAGCCGGGAATTCTGGTGCACGCCGAGGTCGACAATGCCCTGTTTACGGGATAGAATCACTTCGTTGATCGAGTAGGGGTGCATGACTGGAGAGTGAGAGCGGTGGAATGAGGTGACAGCACATTTGGACAGGTTCAGAGGCAAACCAAGAGTGGTCACACCATATTGAGAGAGTGTCAAGGTTCCGCTTTAGGAGAAGGCAGACCAAGGGGTCGTCAATGGATTTGAAGATCTTCAGGTCATCTGCGTAAATCAGGAACTCAGTACAACGAAGGGAGTGGCGACTCCATTGGTCAATAGAGAGAGTAGTGGACCGACATACCTGCGCTAGACTGCTCCTGAGGCCGTGTGGCCCATTACAGTCTATCCAATTCTTGGTTCATGCGCCAGATCGTCTGGAAGCCCTCCTCTATGGCTCTATGGCTTCTCCGTATGTCAGTCACCCCACCCTCTTCCGACGTTCGCCTGCCTTTGGCAGCCCAGGATGGACCTCGTGGAGGTGCCGGGTTTTATAAAACTACTTCTGTTTTGTTCAGCTCTTCTTTGTTCTGCAACTTGGCGGTTTCTATGAGCTGTAGGGTGGGGGTGACTGTGGAGTTGTTGGGACTTAGTGCTTATTGTGTGGTAGTGGCGGCACTTGCTCGCCACCTCACTGGGCATCACTGAACGTACAGGCACTTTATAGGGGTACCTAAATAGGAAAATAATAAAGGAATAGGAAAACACCCCACCTGTATCCTCCACCCAGCTAATTCTTCACCCATTTCTTCATGCTCCACAGTCCTGCAAAGGAGTCACTTTGCTGAAACGCTGTAGGTAGGGCGAGTACTAGGATATTCCTCCCCTACCTGGATAAGAACCTAAATTTAACTATTCCTAGCCTAAAAAATTTATCACAGTATGTTGGATGGACTAGGTGAGGGAAGAGAGTACTTGTTATTCCTCTTTCCCCTAAAGCTTAGGTCTAGACTAACCCTAAGTACACCCACCACCTGTCCGGTTAGGAGGGGGATAAATCCCCGTCAGCCAACCGAGCTTACCCTTCCTAAAGTTGCCCTCCTGGTACCCGTCCTGTAGGGTTTCCCGTACTGCAGGGTGTTACCAGCCCAGGAGAGCCGACAGCCCAGGAAAAAATAAATTAAAGGTGATAAATAAAGCCCTTGTGCCAGGCACAGTAATAAAAATAAATAATAAAACCTAACCAGTATGCTGCCTCCCCAGAGACTGGTAGGGTCCCCCAACCAGCGACACAAACATTTACTAATTCTAGTATCACAGTCGCCTAACCTATACACAACCAGCCAGAAACAACACCAACTACGCGCACAATGAGCTGGTTGCCCCAGAGGTAGCAAGCAAGAAACTGACCAAGGAGTTTCTGTGGAGAAGTCTACAGTAGGGTGTTCCTGGCATTGTGAGCCTACAGCCAGAATTTGGGAACAGTACTGTATTGTCCAATAACATTTTGACCAAGCAGTTTACAAATATTCTGTTATCACCGTTCAATGTATCAGAGTAATCCTCGGCTGCCTTTCAAATTCGGTAGTAAAAAGCCAAAAACAAAATAAAATGGAAATATTAACAATTATTCGTAGTAAATAATGGCTGTCACATCGTTCCGGTCGTTACGAGTCAAGGCAAACAGCGAAAAGGGTGGAATGAGACAAGCTCAGATTTTCTTCAGAAAAATTCTCTCGGGAATGTCTCGTGTGTCATGAGGCGTGAAAAGGTTTAATTCTGCCTGCGGATATCTATTGTCGGAGCGGAATATCAAGGTGTCACTCATTTTTGGCACAGATCGCATCGGCTGTGGTTAATTGTAACCGCAAGACGAGGTCGTACCATCTCATTGCGGTTGGATCAAGGTTGCTGAATCATCCCCGTCGATAAAAATATAACATGCTATTGGTATCCGATGTATTATTAAAGCGTCGGGTACGTGAACGAACTGAGGGAATTTGAAAACGCCCTTGGTCATTTAGGCGATTTAAAATGGTTTTGAGGTTGAAAATATTGTTATTTCCTATACAACTCGTATTTCCGATTCATACACAAATACCCTTATTTTTAACCCTAACTATTCCTCGGACCAGGAGTATGAAGACTCGTTCAATTCGATTCAGCCCCCAAAATTCAGTGGAAAATGATACCCCACACGCCTAGGTACCAGAATTGTCAAAAACCCCATTTCGGTTGGTTATTCCTGGATTAACCTATGCTTTCATGCAAAAGGTCAACCTCTCCGATTCCCCCCAAACTTTTTTTCTGGACGTTTCAAGGTGTCTAGTAGACAATTTTCTAATAATCTACTTTCTACTATAACTTTCTAATAACAGGGGTCTGTTCCCGGCTCTAGTCGGTCCTCGAAACTTTTCAGCCGGATCGGACCAAATTTGGGTGGGGTAGGGGTCAAAATGTGTTTTTTGAAAAATGGCTTTTCGAGATTATTGGTATCTAGGCGTGTGGGGTATCATTATCCACTAAATTTTGAGCGCTGAATCGATTGGAATGGGCCAGGGACCCTTAAGTATTTCGAAAAATGGATTTTCAAGATTCTTGGCGATCTAGGCGAGTGGAGTACAATTTTCCACTAAATTTTGAACGCTGAATTCAATGAAATGGGCCCCAGAATGATTGGCATCCATTGGAAGTTATGGGTCAAAATGGGTGTCTATCTACCCACATTGTATATGTATTTTCGAAATTTCTGGTACATAAGCGTGTGGGGTATCATTTTCCACTAAATCGATTGGAATTGGTCCGGGACCCGCCACACCCACTATTTCTATTTTTCCCATGTTGAAGAAATGAGTCTCCATGCGCCTGGTCCGAGGAATAACCAACCCGTGTGAAATAATTTGCAGCGTTTTGAAATAGATCGATATATACCCATTTTGACCCATAACCTCATCCGGTAGGCGGCAATCGTCCTGTCACATTGGACACAGCGTCCAAAATTTAGTCGAAAATGATAACCCACTCACCTAGATCGCCCAAAATCTCGATAATCCATTTTTCAAAATACACATTATGACTATCTCCCCCCCCCCTTCCCCCCTCTCCCTCGCTACCCCCGTATTCGGTCCGATCGGGGTGAAAAGTTTGATAGATAATGAACTATAAATTCAACCCCGATGGGAGTAACAAGTGGCATTTTGGGTCATACCCGCAAATTTTGTGGAATTTTGTTCGATATTTACTTAAATTGGTGGTTATTGTTTCTGGCATAGTAAAAAATTAACCGATTGTAGTATTTTTTTCAAAAACTATTGGATTCTGGAGGATTTATACCGAACCCGGATTCAATTTTACGCAACTTTGTGCTCAAGTGCCCATTCAATAATTTCCACGTGAGAGGGCTCATCCCTCGTAACTAGATCGGCTCGTGATGAAACAAGGTCGACCCATTTGACCATATTACTCTCCTAAAATGCCTCGGGGACGGATGTTCGAATAATTGCTTCCTCTCCGCCCATAGCGAGCGGCCAGAAGAGGAAAATGCATTTAAATTGTAACGTACATAACGAGATTTACGTAACCGAGACCTCGAGGGTATTTTGGTTTCTATCGTTAAATTGAGTTTTATTTGTCTACGGCCTGTCCTCAACTTGATACAACAGAAAACCAATTCCAGGAAGTGCAGCCTGGTTATGCTAGGATGTTACGATTCAACGTGAGAAAAATTCAAATCCCAAGTGTAATGCAAACAGCCGAAAATGAGAAAATGTTGCGTGGTTTAGTATTGGTACCTCGCCAAGTGTTTTTTCCTTCCGAGATGAAGACTTACGATCGCCCTCGGAGTCTATTTTTTTCATGCCGTCTGATATGAAGCCTTTCACGATTAAAACTGTCGGAACGAATTTGCCAACTGTCTGTCAGTCCGAATCTGTATTGCGATGTGATACAGTCAGTACGTGGTTCTCCCTAGACTCTAGGTTTACGTTCAGGTTGTAGATGATGGGCAACTAGGTAATTGATAACCATTGATAGGTAATTGATAAAATCGCAGAACAAAAATACGATAGCAAAACGCTGCAAATTCATTCACAGAAATTGGTTATTCTTCGGACCATGCGCATGGAGAGAGGAAACAAAAAATTCCAGTCGATTCAGGGTCTAAAAATTAGTGGAAAATGATACCCCATACGCCGGGGTATCAGAAATCTCGAAAACACACATTCGAAATGAGTAGATAGATACCCATTTTGAATAATAATCTCTTCCGGTGGCCACCAATCATCTCGAGAACCGTCTCATTGGATTCAGCTTCCAAAATTTAGTGGAAAATTATACCCCACACGCCTAGGTACCAGAAATCACGGAAACACCCAATTTTACCCATAACCAATGGACAGCAATCGTTCCGGGTCCCGTCTCATTGGATTCAGAGTCTAAAATTTAGTGGAAAATGATACCCCCACACGCCTGGGTATCAGAAATCTCGAGAACACATTCGAAATGAGTAGATAGATACCCATTTTGAATAATAATCCCTTCCGGTGGCCACCAATCGTCTCGAGAACCGTCTCATTGGATTCAGCATCCAAAATTTAGTCAAAAATTATATTCCACACGCCTAGGTACCAGAAATCTTGGAAACACCCAATTTGACCCATAACCAATGGGCACCAATCGTTCCGGGACCCGTCTCATTGGATTCAGAGTCCAAAATTTAGTGGAAAATGATACCCCACACGCCTAGGTACCAGAAATAGCAAAAAACCTCTTTTGTTGGGGTTGCTTGGAATTGCTTGTTTTGGGGTAAATCAGTGAGTTTTATCTCTGGCATGTAAACGAAGGTTGATTATTCAAGGAATAGTAAACCGAAACCACAGAATTTATCTAACTTTTGTGAAATTCCATTTTTAATTGAGTCTGCCACTTTGCGTTCACATTTCATACATTTCTGCTTCATTGAATAAATTTATCCTTATAATATAGGCACCGATTGTAGCTAAGACTTGGTAAATTAAAAGATATCTGGAATACAAAAGGGAGATGAATCCACAGCGAAACTTGAATCCTGGCTGAAGTGGATTCGCGGATGGATGACTTAGCTCCGAAGAAAGCAAAAGCATAGTCATTGTTTGGCTCTTGCCCCATTATTGCTGAGGTCTATCGGATTACCGCTGTCCTTGGTTATTCGTCAACTTCCATCTTTTAGCGACGTCCCTTCAGTTTCAAAAATAAAAGTCGCTTTTTCATCGGGAGGAAACGAAACAGGAGGCGGTTGTTTGAGCCTGGAGTCACTGTTAGATTTTGTTTCCAGCTTTGTGTCTTTCTGGCCTTGAACCATATTGGTTTCACCCCGTCGTGGTTTATCCACTAAAAGGAGACACCAATGTAAGCCTCTCTCAAATTAAAATGTGTTATGAATTTACTATGATTTAATTCGGGTTTCTTCGGAGAATTTGGAAGGCACCTAGCGAGAGGATACAGGATGTAAGTCCAAGACTTACGACTGAGCAACTAGGGATACCAAGGATGAACATAAAATATATTGAAACAAAATGAATGATAATTAAAAACAAGGACTCGTTGCAAAGGAAAATATGCCTCAACCTGGGCTAGAATTGATACAAGACAAAGTAATTCGACAAAGTAAATTAGACAACATGTGGAGCATAAAATACAATTAATACAAGTGACATGAAATTATGATGAAATACAATTTAATGAACAAGTGCAACGATACCGGCTGACGAAAACGGCGTCGACGTCAAAGGAAAAACAGGAGGGGGCTCGCTGTCCCGCAGGTACACAGCAAGGCTTATTAACTTGAGTCCTTTATCTCATGGGGAACACAATATTACAGCTTTGGTCGACTTCAGCACAGTAGAAGAGTTCACATCAGAGCGAGCACAGGACAAAGCCAGGATGGACTGAGTGAGAAATCTCTTGCACGACAGGGTTACAAAAATATATACTCCAACATGTTGGGCGCCTCGGTCCCGAGGGGCGCCTCGACGACGACCGCCTGGTTGGACGCCTTTGGAACGAGTCAGTGCTGCGCCTCTCTCCAAATAATGCAACGTCCCGGCAGGAGCTGCGCGCGCCTCCTGGCGCATGCTCCCTCCCTTCTGGCCTTCTGGAGGCAGCAAGCCTGGGGGCTTACACCAAGAAATGTTGAATTACACCCGTGAAATGTAGATCATTACCCAATTGTTTCAAACATAGTTGAACGACGAGAACAGAACAGGAGGTCACGTATAGAACAATGATGACCTAATAAACCCGCCTAACTAACCGTTCGCTTCCCGCTTCTAGAGGGTGTAACCAGCTCCTTTTTCCCGGTCTCATTTTGTTTCTCATTATACCATCGGCAATTAGAGTCTTTTCACGCTCATGTAGACCAACCCGTTGCTGATTAATTGCAAATAATGTTCATTGCGAGAGTATTTAATACAAAACCGGAGATTATTTTGAGAGGCGGTGCTCTCGTGAGTTCCTCTAATGAATTATTATGGTTTCAGAAAATTCAAACTGCCAAAAGATTTCACATTAGCTTTTTACAGCTGTCATCAACAGTTAGTTATGTTCAATGCAATTTGTAGTATATTGCCAATTCAGAGGTATGGTTGGCAACACTGTCTTGTTATCTTTATCTACTAAGCCACGTTTTGCTATGTCGAGTCTGTAGTAGGATTGGGACATCGATCACTCAACATCAAGATAACGCAACATCGACGTCAACGATGTATCGCAGAAGAAACATCGATGTTTCGATATATCACTGACACGCATCGATGTTTTACAAACATGATACCCCACACGCCTAGGTACCATAAATCTCGAAAAAACATGTTCTAGGTACTCGTATATCGGTAGATAGATACCTACCTATTTCGACCCATAACCTCTTCCAAGGGCGCCAGTCGTTCTCGGACCCTCTTCATTGTATTCAATATCCAAAATTTAGTGAAAAATGATACCCCACACGTTTAGATTGCAAAAAACCTCGAAATTACATTTTTCGAAATACACATTTTGACCCCTACCTCACCCGAATTTGGTTGGATGGGGACTCGTTGTACGCGAGTTTTTAACGAACATAAACGGAAATGAACCCCCTATTCATTCCTAATGATCATTTCTTTGTCAAACGATCATCCCTTTGATGTTTTGCTGGAAAACCGACATTATACCTATTTTTTTTATTAAAGTTATACTTGTATTATCTCTATAGCGTTCAGGTCAACATAGAGGAATTTGACAAGCAAAAACCTCGTATCACTGCAGATCAGCTGGGAGGAGGCGGTACAGCGCTTCAATGGTGGGTAATGGAACTAATGTGCCATGTGTGGTCTAGCCACAGTGGTCAAAGTTTGGGGTCAATTGGAGAGGTTAACCTTTGGCAAAATACATAGTGTAACGATTTATGTTCTTAGTAAATAATTTATTAACAATCTTTCACTTGATTACATACACTGTTCACATTCGCGCACTTACACAATGACAGAATCACAATACACGGTTGTAACGCGGTTGTCGCACTATTTATAACGCGGCACGGCACAATTTATAACCCAAAGCGTCTATATCCGGACTCCAAATTGAACTGAGCTCCGCAGCGTTTCTGGGCCCGTTTTATACCTGCTGCCTGGGCGAGAACGTTCTGGAACCTTTCCTGGTTCTGGAAGGTTCCAGCCAATTTGATACAACGCACAATTCCTCGAAATGACTCCCTTAGCCCTCCACAGGTCATTGATCTTGCGACGCCGGCAGCCCATTTGACGGGCGCAGGTGCCAGCTCGCAACAATAGTGTGATTGTTCCTCCTCAATCTCCTCCTAATGTAGGCTTCTGCTACTTTTACTGGAAGTTTTTTTTCTCACTCCCATCAAGGTGGTCTGTCGATGCAACACGATCTAGCGGCTGACAGCTGACCGCCCCACCCCCACAGATCTATGCAGCACGTCCTGATTTTCCAAAAGTATTTCCAATGTATTGAAGCTCCTGTATGAAAATTCAAACCTTTTTTTTTCGCAACATGGTTGTAAGACTTGTGAAATTTTTAGGAGCTATAATTCAACTGCCAACTTCTCATAACTTCAAAGTTACAAAATTTAAAATTTTGAAAGTATTTTTGTAGTTCCCAAAAATTTCACAAGTTTTACGAGCATATTGCAAAAAGAAAAAGTTTGAATTTCCATACAGCAGCTTCAATAAATTGGTAACACTTTGCAAGGGGCTGTGTTGAAGGCTTTAGCCATTAGATGACATATTAGATCTAGCAAAAATCACTTCATATTATACAAAAAGTCAGAATAAATAGGCGATCATGCTGTTTGAGATGGTAGTTAACAACGAAAATACCCTCAAGTCAGCAAAATCCTTCAGGAAGCGGAAGGTTTTAAATATATATAAAGGTTAAATATATTATATTTACCTGTAACGAACTCACCTTCCTCGATCCTGTAGGTTTCTACGTTGAAAAAAGTGAAATTTCGAGGGTCTCGATGGATTTTACGTGGTTGTGCTCATAACGTCGTTTCCTCTCGGCAGGTTGCGATCCCGTTAAAAATGACCTCTCCACTTGTTTCGTTCCACTCTTGAAAGTTCAATTAAATTTTGTTGATAATTAAACTTGGGCACCGTGAGAGGGGGTTCTGAGAGTGAAAGCCGACCTCGAATATTGGCAATCCGCCCCCTTCAGAAACCTGCTTCTTTAATCGGTTCGTTTGCAACTTGCAAGGTCACTTTTTAAGATACTCGAATCAGAGAAAATGAAAGGCAGAATCAACTTTTGAGGTCCGTTGCGGGCTTCAAAATATTTATTCAACCCGAGGACCAATATTGATTTATCCGAAAACTGTTCAATGCAGAGCAAATGAGCCGTTCCCAGGTCGCAAGCTTTCGCCACCTTGAAGCTAATCTGTCAAGACTCAATAATAACCTAAGAAGCCCGCTATTTGTACAATTCGTTCCTCGTGAAATGTCAAGTTGCCTCATTACGTCGTTTACGCGTGGTGACAATTGCGTCGAGGCCGTGTAGTGTTTTCGCACGTCAGACAAACAACTTGACGTTCACTTTCCATCGAGTCTCAAACTATCCGCGTGTGGTGAAATCAACATAAATATATTGTAAATAGGGGTTTGTTGAACATGTGAACGGGTGGGTGTTATTTTTTGTAGTACTCACAACTTCAGGCTAATAAGTGGTTTTCAAGGAGGCGTCAGGGCATCCACAGAATGAATGGCAGGTTGATTGGGGGAGAGAAACTTTTGGCCAAGTGTTAGGCTGCTCTGTGCTGGTCTAATGCGACAGGTGTTTAGCTTAAAACATTGAAAATATGCGATCAATGCGTCAACACACAAACGAAGCCGTAATTTTGTTAATTTAAATGTTCTGGCATTTTATAGGACATTCCACTACTTACCTGAGTCAGTAATAATCGAAATTGGAGCGTAATTGGAGGAAACTAGAAGAATTGTGCTCGTAACGACGGAATTAGATGACTTCTACTATAGCGCATACTCAGAGTAGAACGATGATCCGATCTCAATGAAATTTTACAGGAAACCATCATTACGTTAATACCCTCAAAATTGAAAACGCTGCTAATTCGTTCACAGGGTTCGGTTATTCCTCGGGCCAGGCGCATGGAGGCTCTTTTCAATCGATTCAGCGTCCAAAGTTAGTGGGAAATGATACTCCACACGCCTAGGTACCCGAAATATTGAAAACACATTCGAATGGGTAGATACATACCCATTTTGACCCATAACCTCTTCCAGTGGGCTTCATTCGTCCCGAGACCCGTCTCATTGGATTCAGCGTCCAAAATTTAGTCGAAAATTATACCCCACAGGGCTAGAAAATCATGAGCCAACTCAGTCCGACAGATCGTGATAAATATAATATACAAATAAAATAAGATAATAAAATACAAATTATGTACGCATCCACCCTAAACCGCACTCTTTGACTCGGGGTGTATTCCGATGCATGAAAATTGTTCGTAATGTGATTTCTGATCGAATGAATCTTATTGATTAATTTATTCATTTTCATTCATGTGAATCATGGCAAATTAATTACTTAGGATCGACGCGTTACTTATTTTCGGAGGTAAACTGAGTGAAATGGCCATTCGTAAAACAGCAGCGGTGGAGAACTGCTTGGAGGATTAACAATTTGGTGAATATGGATAACGCCAGATCAAGAAAATGGAACTACAACCAGAACCGAGCCGCAAATCGCATCATTTCCTGACGCGCGTGGGCGAGAGGCGTTCTTTGCGTGATGCACCGCCCTCAATTTCATATTCGACCTATTCGATTCACCTTTTTTTTAAATCTCCTTTTGTTGAAAATATAACTATTGTGTAACACAAAAGGGAAATAAAACTGCTTCAAAAGCCCCCGAGGCCGACGTGAGGCTTTGAACAACGTCGATACTTTATTTTTGAGGGCGTTGAGGACTTGAAAATTACCTACGGATCGTGATCGTACTTTTTTCTCCCTTTCAGAGATGATACCAGCGGTGCCTTCCTCTTACATAAGGTCTCGAGAAATTGTTGATGTGTATTGAATTTCATTCGAGGGAACCTCGCCTCGAGCGCCAGGATGAATTCATAACGAACTGGAGGACGGAGAAATGGCGCCTGTTACAGCGTACAAATTATAGGGCGACTAATTTTCAAAAATATTGGAATAGAAATCTATACGCTAATTAGTACAAATTGTACGGCAGTCATTGAAAGTTGAAAATGGTTGGATTCCATGTCAATGTTACATTCACATAAGCTTATTCCGCCAGAGGAAATTGTTATTTTAAGGGAATTAATGTAAAATTAGTCTTTTGGTTGGTTTTTCCTGGAATGATCAAAAAGTAAAGTAGTATATAATAATAAGCAAACACACGGGTTCGTTATTCCTCGGACCAGGCGCATGGAGATTCATATCTTCAACATTGGGAAAATCGGGGAACAGTGGGTGTGGCTGTTCCCGGACCCATTCCAATCGATTCAACGTCCAAAATTTAGTGGAAAATGATGCCCCATACTCCTAGGTACCAGAAATCTCAAAAACACACATTCGAAATGGGTAAATAGGCACTCATTTTGACCCATGGCCTGATACAGAGGCCACCAATCGTTCCGGGACCCGTCTCCTTGGATTCAGCGTCCCTAAGTTAGTGGAAAATGATACCCCACACGCCTAGGTAGCAGAAATCTCGACAACATACATTCAAAATGGGTGGATAGGCACCCATTTTGACCCATAGCCTCATCTAGAGGGCACCAACCGTTCCGGGACCCGTCTCATTGGATTCAGCGTCTAAGATTTAGTAGAAAGTTATACCTCACACGCCTAGGTACCAGAAATCTCGAAAACACATGTTTAAAATGGGTAATAAATGCCCATTTTGACCCATAACCTCTTCCAGTGGGTTCCTATCGTTCTGGGACCCTTTTCATTGGATTCAGCGTCCAGAATTGTGAGGAAAACGATTCTCCCCCTCACCTAGATTGCAAAAAATCTCAATTTTTCAAAATACACATTTTGACCCCTGCCCCACCCAAATGTGGTCCGATCGGGTTGAAAAGTTTCGAGGACCAACTAGAGCCATGAACGGACCCCTGACCAAAATTCTTGATTTTTAGAAAATTTTCTACTACCTAAGTCGGCGTGGACGGCGGACGGACATTTAGAAATTTTGATCTAGACACCTTGAAATGCCCAGAAAAATTTTTTGGGGCGAATCGGAGAGATTGACTTTTTGTATGAAAACAAAAAGGGGATTATTCAAGGAATAACCAACCAAAAGTCTCTCAGGTTCGGCCCAATATAAGCAAATGTCCATCCGTCAGGTCTTTTCATTGTCTTCCTGTTCCTACGTCTTGTAGCATTACCAGGGACTATGCTCATTGTTGTGGAATGTGCCTGACAGTTGTGCTCACTCTCCTGCCATGCATTTTGCCACTGCTTTACTCAGCAGTGCCCAGGATGGAACTCGCGGAGGTAGCATGGTTGTGACCAGGAGGGGCTACTTGGCGTGTAGGCCATCCTTTTTCTGCCATAACATGATGGGCGGGCTTTTTGGTGCTTTCAGCGGTGTTTCTGGTTTGAAACGCCTCCTGCTAGGGGTTTTCTTGTGGTGCTGCTGGACCTAGCACTGCGAGCCATCGCCTTCGAGCTGTTGCATATTTTGGGCACTTGAGATGAACAGAGTCTGCTGTTTCAGGTTTGCTGCTCACTTAAAGAGGGGATAATTTCAATCTCATAGTGCGGAGTTTGGCATTGAAATCACCATGGCCAGTTGCAAACTGGGAGGAATAGTGGTCCACTTCAACGGCGTGCTCTAACAATTGGCAAGATTCTATAAGTGTGCTGTCCTTGGAGGAGGTACCCATCGTTCATGCCACTTATCCAGGAACCACTCTGTTATTGAGGCTTCTGTCGTGCATCCTGGAATCCTGCTTTTCTTGCCGTGGTTGACTAGTCAGATTGATGTTTGGGCTTGCATCCTAAGGACCAATGGCATCTGCCCTGTGAGGACATGGAGAGCTTCATGTGATACTGCCCTGTATGCCAGGCTAACTATGAGGAGAGCGCTTTGCTGGGCCTTGACCAGTTCCTGCAGGTGCTTTCTTTTGGTGTATATGGCCCAAGGTGGGCATGCATACAGTGCCACGGTCCAGCAAATGTCCATCCGCCGTACAGGCAGATTTTGGTAGTAGACAATTTTATAAAAAGGTAATATTTTGGGCACGGGCCAGTTTCTGGCTTTAGTTGGTCCTCGAACATTTTCAGCCCGATCGAACAAAATTTGGGTGAGGGGGAGTTAGGGATCAAAATGTGTATTTCGACAAATGGATTTTCGGCGATTTAGGAATGTGGGGTATCATTTACGACTAAATTTTGGACGCTGAATCCAGTGAGATGGGTCCCGGAAGGATTGGCCCCCAAGGAAGAAGTTGTGGGTCAAAATGGGTATCTATCTACCTATTCCGAAGGTGGGTTTTCGAGGTTTCTGGTACCCAGGCGTGTGGGGTATCATTTTCAACTCAATTTTGGACGCTGAATCGATTGGAGTGAGTCCCCATGCCCCATCCAGGTCCGATGAATTACCCGTATTTTTAATTGGATTTTTGATTGGTTAAGGCCAGATTTCGCTCAATAGTTGCCGTGCAACTTTATTGAAACGTTTATAGGTCGAGCTTAAAAAGGTGATAGTGTAACGAACCGCTACGTTTCGTGTAGGAGCTTCCCGTGTCCCACGTTCGGGATCACGCGATCGGATGCCCTGACTTGAGTCCTGACGAGGACAGGTGTGGGTTTGACCGGGCCAACGGGCTCTGACCAGTCGGATTTGCCTGACGAGAATGTCGTTATTTCTATTGCGCTTGTTGGCCAAGTTGTATTGGCTCATTGTGCCGCACAGCACGCGGGTTGAATGAGTTCGAGTTGGCGAGCGGTCATTCCGTATAGGGGATCGAGGTGAAATAGAACGATTGCGAATGAACTAATGGACTGAGTTGGAGTCCTGTGCCTCCAAAATAGAAATGCAATTCCAAAATACTCTGCCACGAGGAACTGGTACCATAATATTCCTCGTAATCATACGTACGTGCAAGCGTTGATTAAGAATTGACAACACTCACTTGACAGATTCGTTTTATGCGTGGTTTCATGCAATAAGTCAACCTCTCCGATTCGGCCCAAAATTTTTTTCTGGACGTTCCAAAATGTCTAGATCAAAAAAGTCGAGAGTAGAAGTAGTGGAAAAATTTCTAAAAAACTGAAATTTTGGTCAGGTACCCCCGTTTCCAGCTCTAGTTGGTCCTCGAAACTTTTCAGCCTGATCGGACCAAATTTGGGTGGGGTAGGGGTAAAAATGTGTTTTTCGAAAAATGGGTTTTCGAAATTTTTGACGATATAGTAGTGTCGGGTATCATTTTCCACTAAATTTTGGACGCTGAATTCAATGAAATGGGTCCTAGAACGATTAGCACCCACCAGAAGAGGTTATGGGTCAAAATGGGTGTCTTATCTACCCATTTTGAATATGTATTTTCGAGATTTCTGGTACCTAGGATAGTGGGGTATCATTTTCCAGTAACTATTGGCCGCTAAATCAATTGGAATATGTTCGGGATCCGCCATACCAACTGTTTCCCCATGTTGAAGAAATGAATCTCCATGCGCCTGGCCAAAATGTGAATTTCTAAAAATGGATTTTTTTAGATTTTTTGCAATCTAGGTGTGTGGGGTATCATTTCCCACTAAATTCTGGATGTTGAAACCAATGAAAAGGGTCCCAGAACGATTGGCACCCACTGGAAGAGGTTAAGTGTCAAAATGAGTGCCCATCTACCCATATCGAATGTGTGTTTTCGATATTTCTGGTAGGTACCTAGGCGTGTGGATTATCATTTTCCACTAAATTTTGGACCCTGAATCGATCGGAATTGGTCCGGGACCCACTAGACCCACTGTTTACATTTTTTCCATGTTGAAGAAATGAGTCTACTTGCGCCTGGTCCGAGGAATAACCAACCCGTGTGATAGAATTTGCGGCGTTTTTCACAAGTGCGTTGTAATATGCTTGGGAGTATCATATATGGGGCACACGGACTCCGGAGTTAACGAATATAGGCTTCCAGATGTATACCTATATTGTTGAATGGTTAGCTGATAATTGAAGTATTCGTCCTACCTACTCTATTCAGGGACTTGTTTGGTTGAAATCACTCTCGCTAAGCACATAACCCGTCCCAGGTATTATGAGTGGATACAAAAAAAGAAGAAAAAGGTAGAACTCTTCTGAAGAATCTAGGAATGTGTGACGGGGTTGTTGAGATGAGTGACACTAACATGAGAAATGAGAGAAGAGATGTCTTCTCATCAGCAGATGAGTTTGTTTTGTTGAAGCCCGTTCCACTCGTTTACTATTAGAAAGAGTCAAACAACAGAAAGAGAACGTTTTTGTTAGCCAAACGCGGAGTCCCATATTTGTTAAAGACGGCCAAATAGCGAGTCAAGAAGTTCACTAACGACCAAACCTCTTAACCGGCTGCCAAACCGGAAATAATCTCGAGTTGAACGCCGGTCAGGACGTTAATATCGTGAAAGCGTGCACCGCTGCAAGTGGTTGGATGACTTGTACGTGTGGACGTTTTTTCTCTCCGATCTTCAACTGCCATCAAATTGCCAGATTGTACGTATCTCGAAGATTTTCCTCTGTTTCGAACATCGCATTGTATAACGTTGTAATCGTCCCGAGCGGTTCCTTTCTAACCGCTTCGTTTCTTTTGGCGAGCGGTTCTGGAACGACCTTCGTCTGTTATTTTCCCCAAATCACTTTATTCGGTAAACAATATTGAATTTTTTCTCGGAACATCGGGTTCCCACGAAGAAAGCTCCCAATTCAAACTGCTGAAATTTATATTTGTTTGTGCTGAACTCAGGCAAACACTGAAACTTATCACGCATTTCGGTTTGATGATGTCTGGTTTTTGCTTATCGACGATACCAGCGCATAGACTCATCTAGTAAGCTAGAACAGCTCACAGTAGCTTGATTTTCCTTGTAGAGCTCAAAAAATCGTTTTGGGTTTGTTTTTCCTTGAATTGTTTTCATGCAAAAAGTAAATCTCTCTAATTCGGCCCATAAATTTTTATCGGGCATTTCAAGGTGTGTAGATCAAAATTAGCAATTGTCCGTCCGAATAGTCCGTTTCGGCTCTAGTTGGTCCTCGAACCTTTTCAGCCCAATCGGACCAAGTTTGAAAAGGGGTGGTCAAAATGTGTTTTTTGAAAAATGGATTTTTGAGATTTGTGGCCATCTAGGCGTGTGGGGTATCATTTTCCACTAAATTTTGGACGCTGAATCCAATGAGATGGGCCCGGGAACCATTGCCGCCCTCTGGATAAGGTTATGGGTCAAATGGGTGCCTACCTACCCATTTCGAATGTGTGTTTTCGATATTTCTGGTACCTAGGCGTGTGGGGTATCATTTTCAACTAAATTGTGGACGCTGAATCGATTGGAATGAGTCCCCATGCGTCTGGTCCGAGGTTTCGTAATTTTAATATGAACTTGAAGAAATAAATGAATACATTCCATCTTGTATTAATCATCTTTTCCGTCTTTTCTACATATTATATATGTAGAAATGTTATATATTATATCTGAGTCAAAAAAAAAAAAATCCTGAGTTTTAAATTTGATTCGAAATGAACTCAATTTTATTTGAAAAATTCTCAATTTGGTTTGGAATGTTCTCAATTTGGTTTGGAAAGTTCTCAATTTGATTCGGAGAGATCTCAATTTGATTTGGAAAGATCTATATTTTGTTTGAATTGTTCTCAATTCAATCTGGAGAGATTTCAATTTGAATTGTAATGTTCTCAATTGGTTTTGGAAAGATCTAAATTTATTTGGTAAGATCTCATTTTCATTTGGAATGATCTCAATCCGATTTGGAAAACCAATATCTGTTATGCTAATGTGTTGATGTTGTTATATACTAGTTCCGTGCAGTGTTGGAGAGTTTTTCGTCAATTACATTCGGCGGTTTCACAGTCCCTGAATTGGGTGTGACTGTCGCGAACCTGGTGGACTCGGTAGTGAACTTCTTGGACCCTCGCTGTACATACAATCCCGTGGAGGTTGCACTGATATGAAGGGTTGTAGCTTTCCATATTTTGTTTACTTTTCATCTTTGCTCGTATTTTGTTGAAATTTGTGATTTCTACTCGTACTTTTTTCGTTTCTCCTTCATGTTTGTTAATGAGATTACTCGTTACTATAAAATTGTAAAAAAAGTTGGGCTTCTGACAATACACACATGCTTATTATTTTAATAGGATTTTTTTTAGGAATGCAAACTCACTTCTCATTGACTCAACACAATAATTTCAACTTGTCCGATATTGTATTCCACATCCGTTTGATTTGATCTTCTACAATTTTTCAGACGTTGATTTCACAGTGAGGGTTAAGATCAGTCCGCCTTCAAGGCCACGTGAAAAGCGCATTCTAAGAAAACTTCATTACAGTTTAAACAGATTAAAGAGAATCACACTCGCTTTTAAACGACCGTCGGGAGAAGTTTCATTGGATTAAAAGTTTTTCCGTGAAAGTGAGAAAGGATGAGATCTGAATTGGGGGAAGTTTTGAGAGGAATTTGGAGCTTTTACTGTCGTCGTTGGTTGGTTTAGAGTCAAGTGAGGGTTTTTTGAATTCTCGATGAAAATAATTATTCCTCTCACGTTAGAACTAATCAGTACGCAAATATTACAAGCCACGTCCCTTCCGCCTATTTGCCTTTTAAAGAGAGTATCGAGAGATTCTATGAGGCATACTGCCCAAATGTTTTGGCTTCGTCCCAAAAACGGTATACGATTTTCCCAACTCATTTCAACCGTCCAACTTGACTCTTTCTCAGCCTAAGCTTCACTTCCTTTTTCCAGACGGAGACTGCTTGTCTACTTCCAAGGAAGTTTTTCCTTTTTATTCCTATCCTATTCACATCTTCTTTGGAAGGCTATTGACCGAAATTCCGACGGCAGTGCGGAGCTCATCAACTTCCTTTCAAGATTTTTCTTCTGTTTTTCCCCCCAAGTATGGTCTACTAACTTTTCTAGTTTTTAAAAGTTGCTGAACTGAGAAGATAGATGAGTGGTCCCTTCTTCACAGCGCCAAATGCAGAGCGCTATAGAGTCACAGTATGTACTTTCAGAACCTGGGATGCGGCGAGGTACCGAGAGTTTAATTCTACTTATTCGTATATTCAATTTGAACAGAAATACAGAAAACGAACCTCGCAAATCTGTTTGTTGCTTTTTAGTTGGTCATTCCTTGAATAATCAAATCAACATCTTCAATCCATCCCTTTTTTCTACTTTTCAAGGTGTTTAGATCAAAATTAGAATGTGTCCGTCTGCCGTACGATTTTGGTTCTAGAAAAATGTCTAAAAATTTGAAATTCCGGCTTTAATTGGTCATTGACGTTTTTCAGCCCGATATTGGTTTCCTCTAAATGAGGTTATGGATCAAAAGGGGTACCTATTTACCCCTTTCGAATGTGTTTTCGAGATTTCTAGTACCTTGGCGTGTGAGGTATCATTTTCCACTAAATTTTGGACGTTGAACCAATTTGAGTCAGTCCCCATGCTCCTGGTTCAAGGAACAACCAACCCCTGTGAGGGAATTTGCAGTGTTACTTGAATTCTTCAGAGGAGTACACATCTATTTTGCTCCAAATATAAGCTTATCGTTTTAAAAAATGTTCATGTTTCGGTGACATTCCCATTGCAATAGTTCGTACCTTTGTAAGACTGATCTTCATTGACATAAATATGTCTGGCTATGGCCACTTGTGTGAGAAGTCTGCAGTGCTTGACGTAATTATAAGGAATGTGCTTTCGACCTTTCAACTCTTATTACTTTTTTGTATATTTGCATATATTTGCTCAGAAGCAACACCCTTCTGCGTAAACTCATCTCACCCATCGACAACATTTTCTCATGTTATTTTATTACAGTTTAGATTGAATATAATTTGTAGTTTGTTCGGCAACAAGAAATTATGGAGAAATAATTGTTTTAATTGCTCAACAGTGAATAGTCAATATTTCCAGTCACCTAATTTTCGCGAAATTAATTTTTATTACGTAACACAGATTGTAAAAATAGTTCTAGACTGAACAAAAGAGCCCAACTTGTTACTGTTATCAGTACAGAAGACAGAGACCTTACGCAATACGCCTAGACGCCTTCAGAAGAAAAATATCATAATCTTGATATGTGAGTAATTGATAACGCCACTAATTCTCGCATTTGGAGAATTTTAGAGAAAATTAATTTGCCTCATAAACGACGGTAGAATCGTATTCAATTGAAAACACTTTGGCTAAATGCTAAATCAAGATGTCGATTGAGATCATATAAACTAAAAAAATCAGTTATTTTTAAGGCCTTTCTCATATAAACAAGAACTTTTTGTGTTCGCAAATCGATATTTTTGATGGCGTTATGACATTCCTTGATAGTCTGCTGTTTAATTTCATGTAAAATATTTCTCAGTTTTCTCGAAGACTAACGTTCAAATGGGTAAAATGATTATAATAATACTACCTAATAGGTCAATGTCATCCTTCGACAATGTCTCCTCATAATGATAACGTTTCGATTGGTTGGCGTACTCGATTCTTATGATCGATTCTATAGTTCGAGATACCGAGTGTAGACATAAACAATAACAGGTACATTAATCACGTTTTCCCTACTCGATCAATTATTTGTTCAGGATAGTTAGTACCTAATTATTTATCTCTTAAACATTATATCGGTATTTGAAATCAACGATCTGATTGAGTTTTCCAATTATCCGGTCCACGGTAGTCGGAATCAACAAAAACAATGTTCTTGCCCACCATTATTCACATTATCCACATTATTCACCGCCAGCTATCCGTCTGTACAATATACAAAACGATAAAAACGCTGCAAATACTTTCTCAGGGTTTGGTTATTCCTCGTATCAGGGCAATCGATTCAGTTTCCTAAATTTGGTGGAAAACGATACCCCACACGCCTAGGTACCAGAAATCTTGGAAAGAAAACATCAAAATGGGTAGATTAATACCCATTTGACCCATAACCTCTTCCATTGGGCGCCAATCGTTCCAGGACCCGTCTCATTGGATTCAGCGTCCAAAATTTAGTGGAAAATGATACCCCACATGCCTAGGTATCAGAAACCTCGAAAACCCTTCTTGAAATAGGTAGATAAATACCCATTTTGGCCCATAACCTCTTCCGGAGGGAGCCAATCGTTCCGGGACCCATCCCATTGGATTCAGCGTCCAAAATTTAGTGGAAAATGATACCCTACCTGGGTATTGCTCCGAATCGGATAGATTGATATTTTGCATGATAACATAGATTGATTATTCATGATGGTAGCAGGTGATCTTGCTGAAAATTTTTCTTGTTCTTGTTCGGGCCGATTGGAGAAACGGCCGGAAATCTTGAAGGTGAACGCCACCATTTCCCGATATCCCAGTGATATACATTACTTCCTAGTTCGCACCAGAAACAGGAGTAAACGACTCGGAGCGGTTGACTGGAGAAAGGACGTTTCATTCCATTTTGGCGGCCAAAGCAGTAGAATAGCATTCCGACGAAAGACGCGAGTAGTTTCCACTTTCTTTCCCTTTTTCGCTTGCACTTTGAGGATCTCTCGTATTC
The DNA here is from genome assembly GCA_019603395.1 of Cyrtorhinus lividipennis. NCBI lineage: Eukaryota > Metazoa > Arthropoda > Insecta > Hemiptera > Miridae > Cyrtorhinus > Cyrtorhinus lividipennis. The sequence goes on from CM034008.1 coordinate 6,564,076, forward strand.
ACTTCTTTCGTACCCTCGGTTTACTGTGCGGCGACCAAGACGAACGTGAGTTTTCTTGTTGGCTCATTCGCAGGCGCAAATCGCTGTAGTAAAAATACGCAGGATTGGCCGTGGAATCCTCCAACGAGGGTTCTTGTGCGAAATTGAGTTTGTCTTGAGAGTTTTCTCTCTCGTCGTTCCCTTGAAGATAAAATAACGTCGCAAAAGTGCGTCGAAGACAGACGAAGAGAAGCCTTCAGTTGGTTAACAAGTTGTTGAACTTCTCACACTCAACTTCGTTCTGAAGAAAACAAATAAATCCACTCTCTTGTCTGATATGACAGCAAATCGTATATTCAATGACGCCAAAGTATGTGTATGTTTACAAGACCATGAGTCTGTCCATGACGCTTATGAGCTTCCCCATGAACCAGGATCCAAAACGTTGCTTGAATGAACGCACAACTGCCTACCAGGGCTCAAAGTAACGTTCATGAGGTTTAATCGAAAAGAATCAGTGCGTAACGATAAAAAGTTGCTGCACTCGCGCTGCGCTATGAGCATTTGTGGGTTACCTGATCTAACCCTGGCCTCCTCAGCTTCTGGTTTGCGAAAAATGAATTTTTGAGATTTTTGGCAATCAAGGCCTGTGGGGTATCATTTTCCACTTAATTTTGGACGCTGAATCCAATGAGACTGGTCCCGGGACGATTGGCGCCTACCGGAAGAGGTTATGGACTCTGATTTCTATTATGATTTGAATAAGGTTATGCTGCCGCACCCTGTAGTTCCCCTACTTGCAGGAAAACGAATATTTCTGTCGATAAGGCTGCCTTCGGAACTAAACGCAGTGTTTCCTCCACACAACTAAATTATTCATATTCCTTTGTGTGAACTGGATACCGATCTGAACGATAAAAAGAGACGTACAAAACGCTCGCCTTACAACTATGGCAGGAACATACGTTTTGCGTTGTATAAATTTGTGTACAACGTGACCTATGCAAATTGTTAACGAACGGTGGGCGGCACGCAAAGGTATAACATTGGCGTGACTTGATCCATCGAAATGATATTCATTTTTACGTACGTACACGTCCATCCGGAGTTTATTGCGTTCTTTTCAAACGATATTCGTCGTGAATTGGATTTATATTTGACGAGAGGGAATTTAAACTGGCATTACCATTATTCGCTACGTTTCTGAGAACCGTCAGTTTTGTATTATTCGGTGTCGTTAATGATTGGCGAGATGCGAAGGGCTGTTTGATACGAGAGAAGAATATCAGTTCTCGGTACACCTGAGTAGTGTTTATTGTCCGCTAACGACGAGCCATTAGTGGGCACAAACAGGATGGTTCTTTTAAACTTTGTGCAACTGTCGAAACGAGAATGACAGGCTCGAGCGGAGCACGATTGTTCCCTGGCTATTATCCAATTGTGGGCTCTAACTCGAGCGTCTCGAAATTACTGAACAATACCTACCTACTCACGTGCCCTCCGGTCTAATTTGCAATTCCGCCCGGTTGCTGAAGCAGCATTTAATCGTGTAAATTCTGAAAACGTATATAACCTTGAACTTCATTGTTGCTGTCGTCAGCTCGATAATAAACAAGCACCGGCTCTGCCCATTAGGGAAACAGATTTCCTGTTATATTTTGGTTGGTTATTCCTTGAACAATCAATCTATATTTTCATGCAAAGAGTCAATCTCTCCGATTCGGTCCAACATATTTTTTTCAAGGCGTATCAATGTGTCTAGATCAAATCCTCGGACTAGGCGCATGGGGACTCATTTCTTCAACATGAGGAAAATGGGGAAAACAGTGGGTGTGGTGGGTCCAGTACCCATTCCAATCGATTCAGGGTCCAAAATTTAGTGGAAAATGATACCCCACAAGCCTAGGTTCCAGAAATGGGTAGATAAGCACCCATTTTGACTCATTACCTCATCGAGAGGGCGCCAATCGTTCCGGGACTCGCCTCATTGGATTCAGCGCCGGGCTGAAAAGTTCTGAGGACCGAAAATATTCTACGGCTAATTTGCTAATTTTGATCAAGACATAATGAAACGTCCAGAAAAAAAATTCTGGGCCGAATCGGAGAGATTGACTTTTTGTATGAAAACATAGGGTGATGATTATTCATGAATAAATCAACCAAAAAGTCACATGTATGTACGCCGTCCGCGCCGTTTTTGGTTGTAGAAAAATTTCTAAAAATCTGAAATTTTGGCCAGGGACCCGTTTCCTGCTTTAGTTGGTCCTAGAAACTTTTCAACCCGATCGGACCAAATTTGGATGGGGTAGGGGCCATAATGTGTATTTAGAAAAATGAATTTTCGAGATTTTTGGCAATCTAGGCGTGTGGCGTATCATTTTCTACTGATTTTTGGATCCTGAATCGATTGGAAGGGAATTTTATTTTAATAAACAACATTTTACATTGACTTTACGTCATATGTAGGCCCATTGACTGAAGTCAACGGATTGCTTGAGGTAAATGTAGATGATGATTGAGATATTGGTTGATATCTGTTTAAAATTGCGATAAACCTGACGACCAGAGACTCATTTCTTCAACATGGGGAAAATGGGGGAAACACAGTGGCTAACAGTGGCGGGTCGTGGAGCCATTCCAATCGATTCAGGATCCAAAAATTAGTGGAAAATGATACCTCACACGCCTAGGTACCAGAAATGTCGAAAGCACACATTTGGAATAGGTAGAAGGTACCCATTTTGACCCGTAACCTCTTCTAGTTTGTACCAATCGTTCCGGGACCCGTCCCATTGGATTCAGCGTCCAAAATATAGTGGAAAATGATACCCCACACACCTAGATACCGGAAATCTCGAAAACACATTCAAAATAGATGAATAGATAAATTGGGTCATAATGGAGCCCATGACCTTTTCCAGTGGGCGCCTATCGTTCCAGGACTCGTCCCATTGGATTTAGCGTCTAAATTCAGTCGCTTGGGGTATTATGATACCCCAATTGCCTAAATTGCCGAAAATCTCAAAAATTCATTTTTCGAAAAATACATTTTGACCTCCACTTGCTTATAATGTACTTTTCTTATTTTGATCTAGACACCTTGATACGCCCAGGAAAATTTTTGGGCTGATCCGGATAGGTTTTTTGCATGAAAACAGGTTGATCATTGAGGGAATAACCAACTAAAATCGCATCATGTTCAAGATATTCCACTCTACATGCAATAACGTTCTTTGTTTGGGGTTTCAGATGACTTTGGCTGAATGGCAGATCCGCGACCTGTGCGGAGCTGCTCGCGAATTGTTTCTTTCACAACCGATGCTTCTCGAACTGTGCTCTCCAGTCAACATCGTGGGCGACATTCACGGACAGTTTCAAGATCTTCTTCGGCATTTGGACAAATTGGGCTACCCCCCTGCCGCTAATTACCTCTTCTTGGGCGACTACGTTGATCGGTAAGAACAAAAATTCGCCCATTTCTCGTTCAAGTGCACAACCAAAAGTAGTTCCAGTCCTTGGGAACCGCGAAATCCAATCCGTCAATCAGACGTCGGATCCAGCGAGTTCGTGTCTGCCCTGAACAGGAAGGATGAGCCCAAGTGACGTAACGGGGTCTTTTCAACGTTCACCCTCGCCAACACGCCAAGATTATTCTCAAACTTGCGAATACTTGAGCCGAAAGGGAGGCGTTCCCCGCATGAAAGCTTCTCGTACAGAATTATCCCCTGGCATCAGGCCTTTTAGGGTCAACTTATATCACAACTCATCTCAGAGTAATAGGTTGTTGTGAGTCTTCCTTGTTGTCAGTCGTCAACAAAAATTCCCTGTGCGACATCGGCCGAGCTTGGCCTAATCAGCAACACTATCATAGATTGCAGCCATCAACATCTTAATTTTCGTGAAATACGATTCACGAATTAAGTCGGTCCTTGAAACTTTTCAGCCCGATCGGACCAAATTTGGGTGGGGTAAGGGTGAAAATGTATATTTCGAAAAGTGGGAGGTCTCATTGGATCCAGCGGTCTAAATTTAGTCGAAAATAATACCCTGCAAGCCCAAATCGCCAAAAATCTCGAAAATTCATCTATAGGAAAACCCATTTGACCCCTACCTTCATCCCTCCCGCTCACTGGAAGAGGTTATGGGTCCAAATGGGTATCTATTCGCACATTTCGAACGTGTGTTTTTTGATATTTGTGGTCAGGCGTGAGGGGTATCCAAATTTTCCACCAAATTTTGGACGCTGAATCTATTGGAATGAGCCTCCAGTTTCCTGGTCCGAGCAATTATCTACCTCTGTGATTTCTAATTATTTTTGTATTTCGGCTCAACTATGCAATCCATTCGTGTTATGAAGAATTCGGTTGAGAGACAGATTTTTTGCGCTGTCCTGCAAGTACTACTAGTCCTTATACGACCCATCATCAGTTGAGAGCAGAGGTATTCCTCTTTGATGGAAAATGGTCATCATTGCTTCCTGCTCATCGCAAATCCGGTCGAAGAAACAACTACCTACACTCGGCGACTTGTTTTCCCCTCTCATCTCACACGTATTCAAGACAACGTTTTATCCTGATGTCTATCGAACCAGACCTGGTCGGTTCAAGGGTTCAGAACGTGATGAGCCTTTATCATGACGATTTCTTGACAACATGGCGAAATGTCTCCCATCTCGATTTCTCCTGTTATGGGCTCGAAGGATCGCGTCTATTTGTCGCCAATTTTCGACTTTATTATCATTATTGGACGTGTAAGAAATACTTTTTGAGAATTCTCAGACTTTCTCCATTCCAGCTCCAAGGTGCGAAGATTGAAAACCTGAAATCCTTAACCTTCCGGGCCTCCAGATGCCTTTAAATTGATCGTAAATATTGAAATTTCACTTTTGGTTAGTTATTCCTAGATCAGCATGTATTTTCATGCAAAAAGTCAATATCTCCGATTCGGACCAAAAATTTTTTCTGGACGTTTTAAGGTGTCTAGATCAAAATTAGCAAACGTCCGTCCATGCCGACATTGGTAGTAGAAATTTTTCTAAAAATCTGAAATTTTGGTTTGGGGCCCGTTTCTGGCTCTAGTTGGTCCTCGAAACTTTTCAACCGATCGGACCAAATTCGGGTTGGGTAGGCGTCAAAATGTGTATTTCGAAAAATGGATTTTTGAGATTTTTCGCAATCTAGGGGTGTGGGGTATGAATTTTGGACGCTGAATCCAATGAGTCGGGTTCCAGAACTATTGGTACCCACTGAAAGAAGTTATGGGTCAAAATGGGTTGCTACACACCTATATCGAAGCGGGTTTTCGAGATTTCTGGTACCTAGGCGCGTGGGGTATCATTTTCCACTAAATTTTGGACCCTGAATCGATTGGAATGGGTCCGGGACCTACCACACCCTTTGTTTCCCGTATTTTCCCCATGTTGAAGAAATGAATCTCCATGCGCCTGGTCCGAGGAATAACCAACCCGCGTGTAAGAATTTGCAGCGTTTTTAGTTTCCTTTTGGGCCCGTTGCTAGAATATTCGATACATGGTTCGATCTATAATTCGAATGGCCGGCATAATGTGGCTGATTGTTGAGAAACCCGTTCTCTCTATGAGTATATGTTTCTGTACAACTCTACCATTGACCCCCCATGAATAGGACAATACACAACACCAAGACGACACTCGATCCATCGTGAGCCTACTCATTACCGTCACCAACTTTCAAAAACTTACTGAAACCCAATCAACGTGACGGATAGGTGGATCGCGTGTTTTCCGACTAAGAGGTCAAATGACAAGGCCTAGTAAAAGTTCCTTCACACAACAGCTCGGGTGTTGTTGTAATGTGTGCGTACAGTTTGCCAGCAATTTTCCATTAATAATGAGTCATTATCGTCACAACTTCCTCGTCTGTGGACGAGTCACGCTAAGGCGAACTGTGTTTGGCCAGAGCCTTCCTCCACAAACCTAGATAATCAACTAACTGTAAACCTCATCACACCAACTCATAGTTGAAGTGTGAATGGAACTTTCAACGATGAACTTCCTGGTTGTTGGTAATTAATTTCATCGTCGGCATCCAACATGTGGCCACATGGCGTGAGGGATGTTCTCGAATGGTCCATGTGGTTACATCATTGGGTTATTTCGTACAAAATTGAAAACGACCATAATCGATTGTTTGACCCTTCGTGTTTGTACAACCTGAAAGAATTCCAACGCTGATCAAAACATTGCAAATATTAGTTCACTACAGTCATTTTACATTGACCTCGCATGTGAGAAAAGTGTATATCCTCAAGGTCTCCAGAGTGAATCATTGAAGACGCTGCAAATTCATCTACAATAGTTCCATCATTCCCTTGAGGGTATGGGGAAAACAGTGAGTGTCCAAGACTCGTTCCAATCGATTCAAATGCCGTTCAAAATGTAATGGAAAATGATACCTCTCATTCCTAGTTTCCAAAAACGCAGTAAATTCTTGGTAAAATGGAATAACAGGGACCGCTTCCTCTGATAAGACAATATATCGATATATCACGACCGAGGTCGGGTTATCGATATGCCCGACAGCGTAGGCTCTGGCACCATGTTTGAAATTAGAAATAACGACAGCTGTACGATTATGCCAATATAAATAATAAACAAAAAATAAATAAATGAATATAAAACAAAAATAATCAACGAGTTGCCTCTCTTCCCCGCCAACTGGGGAAGCTCATGCGCCAGTGACGCATATCGATACATGCAGTTGTAGCGTTATCAAGCGACCTTAAGTGACAGCGGTCCCTGTTTTTTGTTTCACCCAAATTCTTTTTAAGGGGTAGGTTATTAGTCTAATCAGACGCACGGTTCGATTCAGCGTATAACATTTAGTGGAAATAACTACCTCACACGCCTAGGTAACAGAAATCTCAACACACATTCAAAATGGGTACATACTCATTTGGACCCATAAACTCTTCTGGTGAGCAGCAATCGTTCTGGGGCCAGTCTCATTCGATTCAATGTCCAAAATTCAGTCGATACCCCCTGACCAAAATTTCAGTTTTTTAGAAAATTTCCTAGTGCCAAAACCGGCGTACGACCACAATCAGAATGAAAACATGGATTCATATATTATTCAAGAAATAATAAATCAAAAGGGATAGTAGACCAAATAATTTATTTTCTTGAAAAATTACTTCTCAAAATACTTAGATTCTATGATACCCGCATTCAGTGTGTGGAAATCGGTCTGCAACCCATCTCAACCGGTTCAACGTCCAAAACTTACAGAACAGATAAGGTATCACACATACATACTTCACTACACATCTTGAAAGCCTCATTCTCACTCATTAGGCTAGTGTGTTTTGTGTGAGGGGGTTGTTTTGTAGGCCATAGTCGAAGGAAGATGAACCAAATATGGTGCGATTGCCTGAAATTTCACAAATATTCCTGTGGAAAGACGAGTTCACTGAATTGGAGGGGGGGGGGGGGGTGTCAATAAGCATTTGGCGGCACTCTACAGCATTTTACGAGTATCTCGTCCATTGAAAATGTGGAGAGATTGTCCTTGTGGTCGTGAGTAGTCTTTCCGCAACCGCAAATCGCACAGTCCTTCGGGAATGTGGGCCAGTAAGCTGTCAGAAGCCTTGACTGTGTCGAGTGATTAGAAGGATGAACGAGCTTAGCGTTGGAACGATTAGGATGAACGTCGCTGTTTTCTTCTTGATATCTTGAGAGCTTCATCTCTTGCCGTCGGCCTTGGTAAATTCCCGGCTTTTTGCTCCCATCCGAAGGGTGGGCCCTTTCCCGACCTTATCGCAGCCTGGTGACCCAAATTTTGTGATTTTTCGGGGGATGTTATTAACTTTAGCTCCAGATGGGGTAGATATGAAGAGAAGAAACCTTGCCCTTTTTTTCGCTAGGCTCAACGACGAGCCCATGATGAGCTACAGTTCGTTGGGGGAGAAAAAGTAACTTAATGGAAATGTCTACAGAAATAGTTTTATTCCTTCTAACTCGCACAGCTAATCTACCAGTTTTCATCTTCACTAAAACTGGACGCTTCGTGAAGGGGAAAGTTTGTTATAATTTAATGCCGCCGAAGGAGAAACGGGACTTAAATCGGGTTGAAGATCTTTATTCGACGGTCGGCTTCTGAAGTACAGGAAGGAACTGGCCTCTGGGCGTATTTACTAGGAGTGGAAGCTCAGAAGAAATGGGCGGAATCGATTAGGATGATGTAACTGAGGTTGATTCATGGCGTCCACATCTGCCTGAAACATGTACCAGGGCTGGTTTTAGGGTCTCTTGTAAAACATGGCGTTTAAGACACGGTAACGTACAAGAAATGGCTCGAGTGACTCGATGACGCCCCCCCGTGACGTAAGCAGACACTCCGTCTAGACACGGATTAAGTATATGAGATGCGAGCACAATTATCCTCTTCCGTGAAGATGAGTAGGTGTCTGGTTCACGGTCGTCAATCATGTTTAAGAAGGATGCGAACAACACCCTTACAATCGAGTATGTACAAGTGCTACTTGTGAAGATACTTCAAATTCTTTCACAGGGGTTGGTTATTCCTTGGACCAGGAGCATGGGACTCACTCCAATGGATTCAGCGTCCAAAGTTTAGTGGAAAATGATACCCCACCAGGTACCAGAAATCTCGAAATTTACATTTGGAATGGGTAGATAGGCAAACATTTTGACCCATAACTTCTTCCGGTGGGTGCCAATCGTTCCGTTACCCGTCTCATTGAATTCTTGATCAGGTGGCAAGAAGCTCCTGAATCCAATATGAATGTGTTGTTGTCTTGAAAAATCATGTCTGATGTGGGTCAATTTAGGGCAATCATGAAATTTCTGCCTGGTGGGCCTGTTAATTCTGATTGTGGTGCTGAAAATCATTTCCATGGTTGTCATTACCGTTCTGCCTGCCCTTGTTGGATTGCCAATGTCCTCGCCGATTTTCCTGCTGATTTTTGGGGCATAATCTCTTGTGATGAGCTCCACCGCAGATGAAACATCCGCTTTCATTGGCCTTGAATACATTTTGATCTTTATCTAACTCACTCGATCTCCTTTTTCTGTTTTCAGTCTGCGCTCTTCATCCAAAAGTCGTGATTTTATGAAGTCAAGTTTGGCATCTTGGGCAGTCTCAAGAGCGGTTATAATCAGCTTGTATTCGTCTCTTAAATTTAACTACAGGATGCAAATCCTATCAACTTCTTCAATCTTTGATCCAAGATCGAAAAGTTCTCTAACAATTGAGTCAAATTGGAGAAAATGGTCCTCGAGTCGTGATGAAAAAACACATTTCAGACTCACCAATTCCCGCCATAAATGCAATCTTGACGAAGCTGAATCCTGAGTTCAAACACCTTTCAACGAACATTCTCTTTGCTGATTGACAGTCCTTCACAAGATCCAAATGCATGTCCTGCATGCCCTGAATTATTATTGCCTCTGCCTTTGTATTCGTCTTTTCCCATGTCTTTAACTCATTGACATCAGTCGGTTTATCTGCATTTATCACATCCAAACACTGGTCCCTGTTTAGGATGGCCGATATACGAAATTTCCAATTGTTGAAATTGGAGCCAGTGAGCAATGGAATCGGGGTTTGAGACGTCGCCATTTTCGACTGAAATGAACCTGAACGATACCGAGAAAACGTACTCGTAAACTACCCGAATTGTGCTGCACAGAATAACTTCCTTTAACTCGTGATTACACTTGTCATATCACAGAATGCAACTGGGCACCAAAACCTGTTAGATATTCCGAAGTTTTCTCTAGGATAAATAATTGAACAAACGCCGAGACCATCCTCTTATCATCGCATTTATAATACTGAAGCATACACAACATGAATGGCAAAACATAAGCGAATCCTAGTGGAGGAACTTACAACTTACGTAGGATCGATGACGCAACCTATCGTCATATACAACAGGAGTCAATCGTTCCAGGACCCATTTCATTGGATTCAGCGTTCAAAATTTAGTGGAAAATGATAACCCACGAGCCTTGCTACCAGAAATCTCAAAATTTACATCTAAATAGGTAGATAGATACCATTATCCCTTTATCCATAGTTTATCCTTAGTTTATGCATAGAGACCCATTACCCATTATTCAAGGAACAATCAACCAAAATGAGAGACATGCACATGCTTTTTGCTGGTTCAAAATGGTTTTATTAGTCCAGTTCCGATTGATGCCACTCAGCAAAAAGTTTGAAGTTGAATAACGACCCCAACGGTCTCTAACGATTTAAGGGTCGCTACATTCTCGAGTCGCCCAGTGGCCCCACTAGGTGGCGGGAGCGCCCAGGTTAACCAACCACCATTGTTTTGGTTTTTCCATACAGCCACTATATCCCAATTTTTTTTAGACTAGTTGAAACACATCTTTTACTGAGATAATTTATTGAATTGAAGAATCTATAATATATGAATATGCGGGCTAGGATTATGGCAGAGACTGCACAAGTAATTTTGGCGATTGCGAGAGCCTCTCAATAATTTGTAGGGATAGTAGCTCTCGAATCAACATTTCTGGTGGTGACCAATGAGAGATCACTCGAAGAAACCGCGGTGTTACATGAATCTCACTCAGTCAATCTGTATTTCCCTTAGGATCCAGTTGAGGTTTCAGGCGTGTACACCCTCACACGGCGTAACAGGGTTTTGTAGCGCGGAAGATGACATGAACCGAAGGATAATAAGTCGAGCGTAGTTTTTGTCGGGTTTCCCACCCGACAATTTACATTACCCACATCGGTCATTGTGACTGACCACGTTACACAACCTGGGGTTGTCGGCTCGGGCGTTTTGACGAGTTGGAATCACGCAATCTCGTCACTTCGGTGGTCTTCTCAGTCAACAAAAACTCTCATAAGGAACGATTGAGCCGAGTTGACCTCGACCTTCCCTGGAGTTTCAATATCGTTGAACTTGAGAAAGCTGAGGAAGTGTCGGGTATCTCTTCTTTGTGGAACCGGTAATGTGAAACGCTGGAACACTCCACGGTTGGCAGCTCTGAACTGGGAAGTTGAATCCATGACAGATATATCTGGGCTAGATTTTTTTCTTTTCTTTATTGGCTGGTTATTCTTTGAATAATCGACCTTTGTTTTCATGCAAAAACACAATCACTCCGATTCGGCTCAAAAAATGTTTCTGGACGTTTCAAAGTGTCTAGATCAAAAAAGTCCAACGTCCGTCCGCCGTTCGCCGTCCGCACCATTTTGCGCGAGCTTACAGTGTCAATGCCAGAATCAGTTTTATTCAATTCGCTAACATCGCCACATACCGCCCTTGATTATCTTAAAACCTAGAAAAGAATGTACCAATCTGCTATATGTAATCTTAAGTGCTTTTAGGGTATTTGACTGTCGAGTTGCCTACTAATACCGCTATCTAGTCAGTAACACAATAGTTGTTAACTAAAAACGCTGCAAATTCATTCACAGTGTTTGGTCATTCCTTGGATCAGAAGCATGGGGACTCACTCCAATTGATTAAGCGTTCATAAAATAGTAGAAAATAATACCCCACACGCCTAGGTACCATTAGTAACGAAAACCCACTATCGAAATAGGTAGATAGATACCCATATGGACCCATAACCTCTTCCAGAGAGCGCCAATCGTTCTGGGACCCATTTTGTTGGATTCTGCGTCCAAAATTTAGTGGAAAATGAGACCCCACACGCCTAGATCGCCAAATATCTCGAAAATCCAGTATATTCATGTATGTGTAGTATTCAAGGAATAACCAACCAAAATGGTTTTCGAGATTTTCGGATCATTTTCTACTAAATTTTGGACGCTGAATCGATTGGAATGAATCCGGGACACGCCACACTCACTATTTTCCCGTTATGAAGTATTGACCGTTCATACAAACTCAACTGTTAACGCACTATTCGTCCACCCTCCAATTCCGCGTAGTTTAAAAAGTAAATTCGTCGATCGTCATTTCAACCCTGATTCGTGGTTATTTTTGCAGTCCAACGGCCTCGTCTAGTCGCTTCTATCAGCAAAACAGTATTTTATTATGTTCAAAAGCTGCGGCTTTCTCACTATCGCCCAAGGAAGAAAGGGCTTGCCTTATTTGAATGAAATATCTTACGCAAACGGCACGAAAGGAAGTCCGCGAGCCTCGAGGCACCTTTTCCCAATTGATTTCCCTTTCCTTCCCGAGAGCTCAGTATGGAAACGCGATACCTTTTGAGGTTGAGTGACCTCAAGTAGTTGAACTTTACAGTCGTCTTGTAAGGGCTATGGAGATGAAGGGAATTCAGCGCTGTGTGTCGACCTGTCTACGTAGTGGGAACAGTTTTATCGTTTGACAGGTGAAAAGAGTCTCGTGTCACGCACTTTTACTTGTCATTTCGTCCTTCGGGATTGACGATTGAAAGAGAAAGCACGTTTGTAATTAGCACTTCAATACGTACAGTGTTCGAGAAGAACTTAGAGGAGATCGAGAGGTGAAAAGTACAATTGAGTTCAACGACACTTGCGGCTTCGTATTCTAAACAAGAGTACAACATGCAAATCACCAACCGTCCTATCAAATGTGTCGACGACAAATTTCCACCCTCGAGCAATTCGTTTCGTGAACAATTAGCCGGACTCACCTCCCAGCACGTTCTGAGTGGGCTCAGTTGAAATGGATCGTTGCTCGCTCGCAACAGGGAAACCGTATCAAATTAGTGACGTTAGTTAAACAATCTATCTCGATTTGTCCTGTCCGAATCAGGACCTTTTCTGGTTCGCCTCCTGGGAGTCCTCGATAACGAGTCATTTATTATTCCATCCCGCCACGCAAGGGTTATTAACCTACAGGCAAACGCTGTGGAAATCTTCACAACTTACCACCCGGTCTGAACCGAAAATTCTGCTAAATCTGATGAAAGTTTCTTTCAAACTCACGTAGGTAGTCTATCTCTGAGCTACATCGAGCACTCTCGACTTTATTTTAAAATAAAAAAATTTTTCAAACATTTGTTGACTGAGATCTAGCGATGTGTTAATAAATGGTGGAAAACGATACCCCACACGCCTATGTCGTCAAAAAGGTCGATCATGGGGAAAATGGGGGAAAACAGTGGATTTGGACCCGTCTCATTGGATTCAGCGTCCAAAATTTAGTGGAAAATAATACCCCACACGCTTAGATCAACAAAAATCTTGAGAATCCATTTTTTGAAAACACATTTTGACCCCTACCCGGACTGAATAGTATTGAGGACACTTGAGTAAACAGATCAGTCTACAGAAAATCCGTCTGTACGGCAACAAACGAAAACTGTTGGCCATAGACTTGTGGTGGCGACATGAGCGTTAGTTACAGAGTACGACCACGGGAGCGCTGCAAACTGTGGAGGAAGTTTTTGAAAGAACCGCCAGTGGGAGTATATGACGAGATTTTAGGGAGTATGCTCAGGGAAAGGGAACCCAGGGGACTGCAGCATTGATGGGTGGAAACCACCACCTCCTGACCCATGCCTTGACATTTCCTCAACCTTCTCATAGTTATTCCTCAGACCATAGTTATGCTCAGAAGCATAGAGACTCATTCCAATTCATTCAGCGTTCAAAAATCAGTGGAAAATGATACCCCACACGCGTAAATAGTCGAAAATATCCCATACATAGGGAAAACAGTGGGTGTGGACACATTCCAATCGAGTCTGGGTCCACAATTTAAGGGAAAATGATACCCCACACTTCTGGGTACCAGAAATGTATGTTAGTTACAGTGTACGACCACGGGAGCGCTGCACCCCATGGAGGAAGTCATTGAGTGAACACCTGTGGGAGTGTCTTCTGCCAAGCCACCTCCATTGACATCTGCTCAATCCTCTCATTGCTTGTGATTCCAAGAACAGCATCACTTAATACATACTTGAATTCATATAGGTAGTCACATTAACAATTTAAAATAGTTGGTTCATCTGTGTCGCTTGTGTCAACAAATACAATTAAGACGATTTCGAGCCTTTAGCATTGACACAAACTCCCCCAAATTGTGACAAAACTTATTAAAAGTACGTATAAAAAGAAGAAAGGACTTTTTTTGGTAAAGTTTCTTCCGATTCGCTGAATGTATTGAATTCCCTTGAGATTTCACCTACTTTAAACTCGAAAGGTGAAAACTTCCATCAAGCAGGTTAACTTGAAAGATTCTCGCCTGATTGAGTTTTCAACGCGACCTTGAGCTTGTCAAAGTTGCTTTTATCGCTCTTTTTCACCTTCGACAGAAGTTCACGGTTAAAGGAAATTGGAGTTGGATGAATGTTGAAGGGCAAAAGCGATATGGTGAATTCAAGTTGTGGAAGGATCTCAATCGATGGAGATTTGCTGAAGGAATATGAACTGATTGGTACTGTCGGCAGCTTCACCTGTCCCTTATATTATTTTTTCATCAATAGGCGTGTCGGGTATCATTTTCGACTAAATTTTGGAAGCTGAATCCAACGAGATGGGTTTCGGAACGATTGGTGCCCAGCGGAAAATGGTTATAGGTCAAAATGGGTGCCTATCTACCCATTTCGATTGTATTGTAACGATTTATGTTCTTAGTAAATAATTTATTAACAATCGTTCATTTGAATACATACACTGTTCACATTCGCGCACTTACACAATGACAGAATCACAATACACGGTTGTAAAGCGGTTGTCGCACTATTTATAACGCAGCACGGCACAATTTATAACCCAAAGCGTCTATATCCGGACTCCGAATTGAACTGCTCTCAGCGGCGCTCATGGGTCTGTTTTATACCTGCTGCCTCTTGGTCGAGTACCTTCCAGAACGTTCCCTGGTTCTGGGAACTCAACGTGTTGTCTGGAGTGAACGGGGAGGTTCCCGAATGTTTGAGACCCTTAATCCTCCACAGGTCGTTGACCTTGCGACGCCAGCAGCCCATTTGACCGGCGCCGGTGCGAGCTCGCAACAGTATGTTTTCGAGATTTCTGGTACCTAGGCGTGTGGGGTATCATCCCACTAATTTTTGATCGCTGAATCGATCAGAATGAGTCACCATGCTCCTGGTCCGATGAATAACCAACCTCTGTGAATGAATTGGCAGCGTTTTTTAGATAATTGGCACAAGAAAGTCAGCTAAACAAATCGACTTTCAATTTTATTGATGGGCAGAAATCGATTCCTATGAATTGATCTAAAATATGTGAGTATTGAGTATTGATAACTATCCCTACTTGTTTTACTCGCCTCATTGACCAGGTTTGACTGTGTTTCGACTCTTCCATTGGTTTATTCTCGTCTTGAGCACTCGCCATTACAAAACACACGTAATCCAGATCTAAATTTAAGGTAGAACCATTACACCGCTCACACTCACCACCCACTACCCACTTATACCAATCTCGGCCACTAATAGACCCCGGCATAAATCTCGAGATTACACAGCAGCTCAACAACTAGTCGAAGATGATGAGCACCTTCACGTTGGATCGATGCAAAAATGAACGTCTGCGATCGGGTTGACGACCTCTCGGGTGTAGCCACGTAATGTTGCACTACAAAACCAAAATGACTCGAGACATTCAAATCCCTCGAGTAATACGACTCGCAGTAAAAGATACCCCGTCTATAGACGAAGGAAGTCGTAAGAAGCAAAACTGAGGTCTTTTACGAGTGAGGAACCGTTACTGTTGCGCTGAGTTGTTTTTCCATCCACACTATTACCTTCGGAGGCGAAAATGACCTTTCCCACAGTCCGAAAGGTATTTACCGCCGTTTTAGAGAATCATGAAAAGCTTTGAATGCCGAATGCTCATTTTCCTGATTGGTTCGAAGGCGTAATCAACAGTTTCTGGGGGGAATATCGCAAATTGTTTCGTTAGTGAAGAAAGCAGATTAGAAAGTGTTGATGCGGTTTGTATGCAATTTGTCAGTGAAACGTCACTACCTGCAATAACGATGGTTGAGAATAGCGCGGTCAATGATTTCCGAAGAATTACGACAGCAACATAGGCAAGAAAGAGAAGAAGTGTAAGTCCGTAGGGGTACATTAATTAAAAAACAAAATTTAATTTGAGGAGAAACTCCTTTTTGACTGCCAAGTGATGGTCGAACTCAGGAAAACCAGATCTCCGAAGTTGAGCAGAAAGCAATATTACGTCTGCCGTTATTGTGAACTAAATAACTTCTATTAGTCATATTTGGTCTTATGCTCCAATAAAATTCTCATTGGGACACGCTCCAAGTTCATCCATAATGGTTGATTATTGCATGGAGCAAGATTATGGGAGAAACAATGTGGAGTGTCCCGAACCCATTCCAATCGATTCACGGTCCAACATTTAGTAGAAAATGATACCCCACACGCCTAGATTGCAAAAAATCTCGAAAATCCATTTTTTCAAATACACATTTTGACCCCTACCCCATTCAAATTGGTTCGATCGGGTTGAAATGTTTCGAGGACCAACTAAAGCCATGAACGGACCCCTGACCAAAATATCAGATTTTTAGAAAATTTTCTACTACCAAAGTCGGTGTGGGTGGCGGACGGACATTTGCTAATTTTAATCTAGACACTTTGAAACGTTTAGAAAAATTGTTTTGGGCATATCGGAGAGATTGACTTTTTGCATGAAAACATAGGTTAATTATTCAAGGAATAGATAGATAGATTAATTACACAGGGGTAGAGGGGGTGTCCACTGCAGTCTTCACTGCCCCACTGCAAGGCCTAGTGGGCCCATTGTACTAGCCCCTGGGTGGTCACAAAGCAAGCCAGACTACAAAGGCAAACACGCATGTTGTGATATGCCCCCGGACAACCATTTTGGATACTTACTGCCGGTACTATATTGGCCTCACGACGTTGAGTAAACGCCGGGGGTGCTGGATTCGAATCAGCAGCCTCAAAACTCTGACCACAGGAGTCTCGGAGCCCTTAGAGACCGACGCCTTAACAGCCTCAGTCACCTCGGTCACCTCGACCCCATTCAAGGAATAACCAACCAGAAAGTCCATCCGCCGTACGCCGTCCGCCGTCCATGCCGACTTTGGTAATAGACAATTTACTAAAAACCAGGAATTTGTGTTTTTTGAAAAATGGATTTTTGAGATTTTAAGCGATCTAGGATGTGAAATATAATTTTCCACTAATTGTTGGACGCTGAATCGATTGGAATGGGTCGAGGACCCAGGACGATTGGCACCCACCGGAAGAAGTTGTGGGTTAAAATGGGTACCTACCTATATATGTGTGTTTCGAGATTTTTGGTACCTTGGCGTGTGGGGTATCATTTTTCACTAAATTTTGGACGCTGAATCGATTGGAATGAGTCTCTATGCTGTTTGTCTGAGGAATACCAACACATGTGCAGCGTTTTTTTTTTTTTTTTTTTTTTTTTTTTTGCACTGTCTCTCCTAATTTGGATTTTTAAATGGTGACACAAAGTGAATATTTTCGGTAATAACGGATTTCAGCACCATATATTTCAATTACCAATATAAAACATGCAATTATACTTTGACGCATTCAATATTGAATATTTCTGGAAGCTAAGGATCATGAATTTGTATTCCATTTTAAATCCATAGTAATTTCATTCTTTCATTTCCACTAGGATTGAACCTTCAGGTGCTACAACTTGTACCATTTATTGTTTCAAAGTTGAAATACTTCAGTCTCAAAGAGCAGAAACACATTTGCGCGTCTAGGGGCACATATTATCCAGTCTGTCGTAAACATGAATCGTTCAGAATAACATAGCTAGGTAGTTGGAAAAGAAAAGTTTCAATTATTTACGCGCTTCGCTCCAATTCCTCCCACGAAACCCACCTTTTGGCCAAGTGGAAAACTTAAACGCCATAAAATAAAAGTTGGGGAGGATTTTTCTCTTTCGTGAGGGCGTATAGGGTCACCCATTAATGTTTCCAGCTTTCCTTGACCCTTTGACAGGGCCTAGAAAACTAGTTCAACTCGGTAAATTGGGTGCAGGAGACCGGGTAAGACCCTCTCAGTTTCGCGGTGGTTTTAAATGTGCCAACCCTAAAATAATATCGCTAAAGTAACACTCGAGAGAATATTCTAGTAGGTTGCGTCGTAAGATACAGCTTCAAAAACGCTGCGAATTACACAGGGATCGGTTATTTCTCGGACCAGGCGCATGGAGACTAATTTAAAAATATATTCAGCATCTTTAACCTCTTTCGGTGGGTGGCAATTGTTCCGGGACCCATTTCATTGTATTCAGTGTCTAAAATTTAGTGGAAAATGACACCCCACATGCCTAATTCGCCAAAAATCTCGAAAATCCATTTTTCAAGAAACACATTTCGACCTCTACCTCCCCCAAGTTTGATCCAATCGGGTTGAAAAGTTTCAAGGACCAACTAGAGTGGGATGTGGGTCCCTGATCAAAATTTCGGATTTTCAGAAAATTTTTTACTACCAAAAACGGCGCGGACGGCGGACGGACATTGTACGTTTTAATCTAAACGCCTTAGAACGCCCGGATTTGGGGGGGGGGGGGGGTGATCGGAGAGATTCACATTTTGCATGAAAACATAGTTTGATTATTCAAGGAATAACCAACCAAAATCTGTCCTCTTTGTCCTCAGTTGAGGACGCTGAGAGGTAGTTGGAGAGACCATGCGTACAAATTAGCCCACGTGTCTCCTGAACACCCTGCAAATAGCGAATTCCGTAGGGATGAAATCCTCATTTTCTCACGAGTGCGCTTAATTTATCATTCCATCGCATTTCTCCGTGTATTTCGTTTGAAAAGACATTTTTTCCGAGTGACAAGGTCAAGAGAGTCCCCTAGAGGAAATCATGTTAGCACTCTTTTGTGGTTTGAAAAATTTATTTTCGTACTGACTGTTTCTTCTTCCCATCTCAAAATCTAATGAACCTACTTTTTTTCGCCTCTGGAATTCGCACGACCTCGTTTTTCTCGCGTCAAACAAAGGAATTCATTACTGGTTCGGGGGAAAAGGGAAACCGGGAAAGCCTTCCAACCGAGAGGAGCCTCTTCCAGTATCGGAAAACCGCGTTTTCTCCCAGTGGGTCAAGGTTTCTCACGTCCGGGTGATTTGATATTGCGAAATCCTGAGCGAGCTCGTCCTAACTTGTCTGCGAGAATATTTGACGGCACCGAAAAACTGGGCCAACCCTCGAACTGGGCTCTAAGGGCGATGGCACGTACCAACACTACCATTGTGATCCATCGGGGCTTTTCCTGAGCATCTTGAGCCATCTTACGGCATTTCCTGAATTCAACAACATATTTTTCAACGACGTGTCGAAATAATTGTTTCCAAGTAATGAAATAGGAGAACAAATCCTACGAAGTCAGTAGCTAAACGGTCATTATTTCTCAGGAATTGTGAAGGGATCGTGATGCCGCTAGTACAAATAATTATATATTGTAACGATTTATGTTCTTAGTAAATAATTTATTAACAATTGTTCACTTGAGTACATACACTGTTCACATTCGCGCACTTACACAATGACAGAATCACAATACACGGTTGTAACGCGGTTGTCGCACTATTTATAACCCGAAGCATCTATATCCGGACTCCGAATTGAACTGAACTTCGCGGCGTTTCTGGGCCCGTTTTATACCTGCTGCCTGGCCGAGAACGTTCTGGAACGAACGGGGAGGTTCCTGAATGTTCGAGAACGGTCCCTTAGCCTTCCACAGGTCCTTGACCTTGCGACGCCGGCAGCCCATTTGATGGGCACAGGTGCCAGCTCGCAACACTATATTACATCAATATCAGGATTGCAAAACTGAGCAATTAATCTAATGTGTATTTGACTTTCAAATGGAGGACAACTTTTGGTTGGATGTTCCCTGAATAACAAAATAATTTTCTGGAAATCTGAAATTTGGGTTAGGAACCCGTTTCTGGGTTGAGTTGGTCCTCGAAACGTTTCAGCCTGATAAGACCCAATTGCGGAGGAGAGGGGGGTTCAGAATGAGTTGTCAAAAGGTAGGTTGATATTTGAGGTTTTTGGTGATCTAGGCATGTAGGGTATCATTTTCCACTAAATTTGGACGCTGAATCCAATTTAAGGGTACCCGTGAAGGAAGCGCGCTACCGCGGCGCAACCTGGCTTTCAACTCTCGCCCTGTCCCCAAAAGTTGACTAAAAATGATCAGATTCCTTTGAACTGATTCGTAATTCTGTCCTGAACACGCCTTTGAAAGAACATTTTGATTATGACCAACAGAAAGCGTCTGAAATTGAGAGATAAGCCAAGCTCTCCGCGCATCATTCTATTTTGATTCCTGACCTTATCCCTCATCCAATCAGTCCCAAACTTTTTCCAGTTGTTCCTCGAATGGTTGTGGACAAACAAATGTAAGGATTTGTTTTTGCTTCATCAACATACTGTTGGGTGGCTAAAGAAAGAACTATTTTCATAGTATACTATTTTGGCTGTATTCAGCTACTCTTAACTTTGAGGGGATCTCACATTACGAAATCCCATGATTTACGAAATTCCATACATTCGTTTGTTCCTTTTTCCATTCTGAACTAAACAAAAAAAAGAAAACGAAAATCCGTCCACTCATTCCTGGGAAACTATTCAGAAGGTGAAAAAACGTGTTTCGAGAAAAACAGGGGCTCTACTCAGCCCGTTATGCTCACTCGTCCGCTCGCAACTCATCCCACCTTTCAATGCGCAGTGTTTTTCCGGTTAGAGCTTGGGTAGAAGAAATAATACACTGAAGATGAAGAAGAGTAAGAGAAGAAGAGACGATATCATGCTAAAAACCGGTAGTGGCTGAAATTTGTTTACTTTTCGATGGTTTGTTTACTTTTCCCGTCTCGCCGTCGCAGTTTCACAGTTTTACTATTTTTTGCAGTTTTTCTCTCGGATTTTCTAGTTGTTCTCTCGAACCTAATTCATTTTGAGAATGCCGAGAGGTTCTGCTACCATTTTTAAGAAGCAGAAAAGAACTCCGCCATGGATTCAGAAGAAATCGGATGGGCCCTGAATGTGGTGGTGAGATGAGTCTAGATAGTGGTGAGCACACAGGTTTAGCTGTAAACATTTCAGTGTTGTGTTCTGATTGCTCCTATTCTGCATTCTATTCAAATGCAAATACTCTACCTGAAACGAAATTTCACGATGTGAATGTACGCCTAATCTATGCTATGCGCGCCATCGGACAAGGCGAGAAAGGAGCGCGTTCGTTTTCGCTGCGTATGAAGCAGGCGGTCATTAGTTCAGACGTCAATTGTGAAGGTATCCTTTATCCAAATAATTGAATGTAATATATCAAAATTTTCAGCAGATTCTCTAGTTTTTTTTTATGCAAAAAAAAAAAAGGTCATTTTGGGTCACCAGTACCCTTAATGAATCCCGAAACGATTGACGCCCTCTGGATGAGGTTACGAGACAAAATGGGTACATATCCACCCATTTCGAATGTCTGTTTTCGAGATCTCTGGTACATAGGCGTGTGGGGTATCATTTTTCACTAAATGTTGGACCCTGAATTAATTGGAATGGTTCCGGGACCCGTCACACCCGCTGTTTTCCCCCATTTTCCCCATGTAGAAGAAATGAGTCTCCATGCGGCTGGTCCGAGGAATAACCAATCCGTGTGTAAGAATTTGCAGCATTTTGAGATTAAATGTGGTGAATCAAGTGGCCAAATATGATGTTTTAGATGAACTTTGTACAAGTTCGTTCAGTAATTCGTTTGGGGCGTGGGAGGCGTAACCTGGCGGCGGATTGAATAATTACAGTCGAAATTCACATATTCCCCTTTCCTGTGAAGCGGAAGAATCACATCAAGGCGAGAAAACTAGTCTATAATTTGGCGACTAAATTTTGTCGGCACAAACTGCCCCTGAAACCAATGACAAGACGATATTTGAACAAATGACCCGCAGCTCGTATTCAAACCGATGTTTTACCGTATAAAAAGCGGGTTGTCGACGATTGTTATAGTGTATAGTGTTCTTGACCTACAAACTGAAACCCATAGCTTAATAATATTTGTTGCGTTTTCTCTCTGTTCTATGTACGTACTTGTGTCGCCCTACTATGTTTTCTTTTCGCGTTCGAAGCCACTGGGTCAAGAGGATTGTTCGGGTCAATAGGGGCATTAGTGAAATGTCTAAGCGACCTTAAAGGCCAAGTCTTCCGTCTTTCAAGTGGCAAAAAGGGGACAAATAAAGTGGCGAAAAAGAAAACGTCGTTCCTTTTGCTATAATAGAGTGATGAATCCGCATGGAAAGGGCATTATAATTCTGCATTCGCTTATTTGAACTAGAATCGTAAAATGACCCAGAAACGATGCACCTTTGGAAATGGATTCTTCTTCATTCTAGTTTTCCTGACTCATTCAAATCCCTACCGCTGCATGTCAAAAATGAACTGTGGAATAAATTACAGAATTTTGACCTATTTTATTGGCCGCATGGTATTCAGTTTTGCCAGTAATCAACATTGCAAAAGGTGAGTAATATGAGGAAGATAAAAAATGCTGCAAATTCGATCACACTGGTTGGTTATTCCTCGGACCAGGAGCATGGGGACTCATTTCTTCAACATGGAGTAAATGGGGGAAACAGTGGGTGTGGCGGGTCCTGGACGACCTGGACCCCTTCCAATCGATTCAGCGTCCAAAATTTAGTGGAAAATGATTCCTCACAAGCCTAGTTGTCGTCTTCTTATTCCTTATTTCATTGTATACAGCCGGCTAAAGCCAAGTATATGGACCGTTGTGGCGTTATCAACTGATAGCAATGATATCGCGCATACGGTCGATAATCGATAATCGAAAGTTTTTGTTGTTGCTTCCTTTTTGTCTCCTCCGGCTGTCTTCAGTCACTTCACTTCAGTCGGTGTACATTTTCCCTCCATCCTTCCTTGTGCGTGTCCACTGTTATTTATTTTAGTTTATTTGAGTTTAGCCTTTTTGTCTCCTCCGGCTATCTTCAGTCACTTCACTTCAGTCGGTGTACATTTTCCCTCCATCCTTCCTTGTGCGTGTCCACTGTTATTTATTTTAGTTTATTTATTTAGTTTAGTTTAGTTTAGCCTTTTTGTTTCCTCCGGCTATCTTCCGTCACTTCACTTCAGTCGGTGTACACTTTCCCTCCATCCTTCCTTGTGCGTGTCCACTGTTATTTATTTTGTTTATTTATTTAGTTTAGTTTAATTTAGTTTAGTTTTGTTTAGTTTATTTATTTATTTATTTAGTGTTTATTTATTTTAGTTAGTTTTAGTTTATTTCAATTTAGTATTTTCCCTCCTTCTTATAAAGACAAATATGGCCGACAGGGATGAATATTTCGTGTATAATATATCGATAGTGCATATCGACTGAGCGTACTATCGATATCAGCTGATAACGCGACAACGGTCCATATTCTTGGCTTTTACCTATACAGCCTATATAGCGCCCTGAGGCTACAGATATGTTGTTTGTTGATATAATTCTTCTCTTGGCTGGTAATTGCCGTAGCTCTATAACTTATAACACGATTGACTTCACAACCTACTATCAGAACAAAGACTCTCGTCAACTCGCCCCAAAAGGGTTCGATATCAGCGCTGCCTAGTGCACATACTTAATACTATGGTGGAGCGGGAATTCAACATTCCAACAAATACAGAATTTTCTGTATCGAACTTGATAAAAGTTAGAGTAAGTGCCAAAAATAATCATATAATTTCGGGAATTCCGTATATAACTTGAAACAATTGTTTAAAAATTTGAAAATTGCAGAATATTAACCTTTATCAAATCAATCAATATACAAGTAGATGATAACAAAATGGAATGTCGTGATATAAGGCCTCGCACGGGTATCGGGACTAGCACAATAGCGACGCTCGTGAGAACTAAAGTAATTGGCACAACGATCCTCTTCCTGCTTTCGGAGGCCTTTCGACGCTAGTCGAGCGGGAGGTGCAGATCAACGCAATGCAAGATCAACGGCCTGTGACTGGACTGGTTGGGCTTATAATGTTGTCTGATAAACTGTTGAACAACATTTTCGTCTATTTTGGTGACATGCGATCTGGAGGTGCGATCCTCTCGCTGCGTCATGAAACACCTTTCCTTCCCAATAGAATCCGATGCTGACTTCGGGTGATGGACTACATTTTTTTAATAATCATTGGGGGATGAGGTGACGCATACAGTGATTCATAAATGATCTGTGTCCACACAACACGGACTATGAAACACAAATGACACCACATGGCCGAGTTGTCTCAAATCTTTTTCTTCGAGTCTGTTAAAGAAACAGATCCATTATAGGATTATTTGAATGCAGCAATCAATCAATCGTCGATTAAGCATTCATTTCTTGCCAAAAGTTAAGTGGATATTCGAAGCTCGAAGGAAACCTTGGATTTTTTATTCCTTTAATGTTTTTTTGATGTAATGCCAGAGGTCCGCCCCGAATTATGTGTTGGTTGGTTATTCCTTGAATAATCAACCTAAGTATGTTTTTATGCAAAAAATCAATCTGTCCGATTCGGCCCAAAATTTTTTTCTGGGCGTTTCAAAGTGTCTAGCTCAAAATTAGCAAATGATTTTGGTTGTAGAACATTTTCTATAAATCTGAAATTCGGGTCAGGGACCCGTTTCCGGCTCTAGTTGGTCCTCAAAACTTTTCAGCCCGATTGGACCAAATTTGGGCGGGGAAGGGGTCAAAATGTGTATTTCAAAAAATGGATTTTCGAGTTTTTTTGCAATCTCATCATTTTCCACTACATTTTGGACGCTGAATCCAATGAAATGGGCTCCGGAACGATTGGCACTCACTGGAAGAGGTTTTGGTCAAAATGAGTACCTATCTACCCATTTCGAATGTCTGTTTTCGAGATTTCTGGAACCTAGGCGTGTGGGGTATCATTTTACACTATATGTTGGACCCTGAATCGATTGGAATGGGTCCGGGACCCCCCTGGTCCGAGGTTTCTTTTCAATTTGACAGCTAGCATGGGTCAAATGCGGAGCTTTTGTCGGCGTCGTCGTGCACTACTCCTTCACAGCGTCGGTAATAGGGTAACTAGTCTCCAAAGAGGGGATTGGTGAGTCCTTGCTGACGTCCACCGGGGTGGACGGAGCGTACTCCCCCTCACAGAGCTTCAATAGGGTCAATTGTGAGGCTTTTGTCGGCGTAGTCATGCATTAAAAAAGCCCCCACAGCGTCGGTACTAGGGTAACTACTCTCCAGATGAGGGAAATTGCGAGTCCTTGCTGACGTCGACCGGCAACGAGCAAATCCCCTCCCCCCTCCATAGGAAGAGTCACCTCGGTTACATGTGGAACTTTACTTGAAGTCATTGCGCACCAAGTATGCCTCCGCAGCGTCGGTAATATGATAACTACAAATAGGGGAATTTGTGAGTCCTTGCTGACGTCCACCTGCGGGGGACGGGGCATACTCCCCCTCACAGAGCTTCAATAGGGTCAATCGTGAGGCTTTTGTCGGCGTTGTCGTGCATTAACAAAGGCACCACAGCGTCGGTAATTGGGTAACTACTTTCCAGATAAGGGAATTAGCGAGTCCTTGCTGACGTCGACTGACAAAGAGCAAATCCCCTCCCCATCCAAGAGAAGAGTCACCAGGGTTACATGCGGAACTTTACTTGGAGTCATTGTGCACCAAGTATGCCTCCGCAGCGTCACTAATAGGGTAACTAGTCTCCACATAGGAGAATTTGAATTTGGTCTTTACTGGCGTTGACCTGTGGGGAATGGAGCATACTCCCCCACACAGAGCGCCGCTAGGGTGAATTGCGAAGCTTTTGTCGGCGTAATTGTGCACAAAGATATATCTACTCTCCATAGAAGGGATTTGGGGACCATACCGGCGTCAACTCACCGGGGCATACTCCCCCACGTGGAGCGTCGCTCAGGTTAAATGCTTTGCTTATACTCGTATGTTTCCTACAAAGCCTCCGCAGCGGGGTAACTACTCTCCAGAAAAGGGTATTTTCGTTTTTGACGTGGCCAGCCACCAGGAGCAAATTTTACGCTTTGCTATCGCAATTCGCAATGCTTGAAACCCAAGAAGCAAGCATCTGGTTTTCTATGGTCAGTCAGTTTCGTCAAAACCTTCGTAGTTTGTATTGATCGTGAATTGTTGACAGCAACAATGATGCATCTTGTTATTGTTATTCCCTTGTTTTACATGAATATTTTCACCTTATTACATTCCATTGAATAACAAAAATGTATTTACAACCGCCTGCCAAAGTATTTTACGTCTTGAATGCCTTCCTAATTTACTCTCAACTTTCCGAATCGGTATTAAATTGGAATTGTTATTTTTGTCAAACCATGTCTCAGAAATCATTCATTTCCATGTACATTTTTGTTCATTCGTTCATTTTTATTTCGTTGCAGAGGTAAAAACTCTTTGGAGACAATCTGCCTCCTACTCGCCTACAAAATCAAATACCCCAACAACTTCTTTCTTCTTCGTGGAAACCACGAATGCGCCTCAATCAACAGGTAACTATCTACTGAACGAATTTTATTTAGAAATTAAAACTGAATCAATTGATACATTATTGTCTATTTTATTGATTTATTAGAGTCTACGGTTTCTACGACGAGTGCAAGAGACGATACACTGTAAAACTCTGGAAAACTTTCACGGATCTTTTTAACTGCCTGCCCGTCGGTAAGTGTGGATCCTCAATTCTTTTTTATGATTATTCACTTTTTTCTCTCTTTATTTTAAGCTATTTTTTTTTAATATATTTTTTTTTTATTGCATTTTATTGGAAGACAAAAATATAAAATACATACAATTTTCAGGTTATGCTACTCCCCCCTATAAGCTACGCTTGTGCGAAAATTACCGAAAATTACCCTGAGAAGAAATAATTTCGTATAAGTAATTTTTGAAAATTAGTTCACTCCTTTTTGGAACAAAATAATAATAACGTATTGCCATTTCGTTATTAAAATCATCTTCGGAAAATGAAAGAAAGGA
Organism: Cyrtorhinus lividipennis; assembly: GCA_019603395.1. NCBI lineage: Eukaryota > Metazoa > Arthropoda > Insecta > Hemiptera > Miridae > Cyrtorhinus > Cyrtorhinus lividipennis. The sequence goes on from CM034008.1 coordinate 6,591,028, forward strand.
CGTTATTCACGCACTTCTCTTTCGCTTATAAAGCATTTCTAAATTACCTAGATTCTTCTGCGTAAAGTTCCACGGCTATTTACTCACGATTTACTGCGCATTTACCTACTAATAGCGCAGTCCTTTATCGCTATCGTTTGAATTATTGGTGGTAATAGCTTTTCCCGCCGCGTCTCTTTCACTTCGACTTTGATAAACATCTCGTGATCACGGAAGGAAAAGTGATTTATCCCAGGCCCCTCTTTATCCTCTCGTTTAATATTGTTGAGTCGCGTATTCGTATTATAGACTAATTTTGAAAAATATTCAGTCGTCGTATAATACTAATGAAAATTTTCGTTTCAGCCGCTCTTATCGAGAACACAATATTCTGCATGCATGGAGGTCTTTCGCCACAGCTGGTTGATTTGAATCAAGTGAGTTTGACGTACTGTTTTAAGCGGATTGACCGAGAAAACTAATTTAAGGGCTCTAAGTGGTCAGGGTTTATTTGAGAAGCAACCCCACGCATCCTAGACATGTCGTTTAGGAGAACTTCTATTCATCATGATTATGTACTGCGCTAGTGGAAAGTTGTAGTAGGGAAATAGAAGATTCTAAAAAGGTTTACAGGCTCAGCCTGAATGAAAAGCATGGATGAGGAAGAGAAAAGCAGTAATGAAAAAGGGAGAAATCTACTGCGGTTTCTATCTGAAAAGCATTGTGATGCATATTGACTCAGGTAAACCAAGAGAAAAGGAATTGAAACCGAAAGAGGAACAGCAGAAATTAGATCATGAAAAACATGAAAAAGAGAAGACAGAAGTTGAAGCAAAACAGGAATTACAAGAGAAAGAAATGAAGAAGAAGAAGAAAGAGCAAGGTAAACTTGCAAAGGAAGAGAAAGAGAGAGAAGAAAAAGAATAGAATAAAGAGGAGGGAGAGGCTCTGAAGAAGAATGAGCAGGACAAACCTGTAAAGGAAAATAACGAAAGTGAAGAGAAAGAAACACAAGAAGAAACACTGAAGATGAAAAAAACACAATCAACTTACAAAGTAAAAGATAGAAGAAGAAAAAGATGAAGAAAAGTTGACGAATCTGAAACAAGATAAGCTGGAAAATGAATCAAAGGAGCAAGACAAAAACACGGGTTGGTTATTCCTTAGACCAGGCGCATGAAGACTAATTTCTTCAACATGGGGAAAATGGGGGAAACAGTGGGTGTGGCGGATTCCGGACCAATTCCAATCGATTCAGGGTCCAAAATTTAGCGGAAAATGATACCCCACACGCCTAGGTACCAGAAATATCGAAAACACACATTTGGAATGGGTAGATAGGTAGGTAGATAGGTATACCTATATTGACACATACCCTCATCTAGAGTGCGCCAATCGTTCTGGGAACGTCCCATTGGATTCAGCGTTCAAGACATAGTGGAAAATGATACCCCACACGCCTAGGTACCAGAAATATCGAAAACACACATTCGGAATGGGTAAATAGGCACCAATTTTGACCCATAACCTCGTCCAGTGAAAATGGGGTTTCGAGATTTCTAGGACCTAGGCGTATCGGGTATCGTTTTCCACTAAATTTTGGACGCTGAATCCAATAAAATGGGTCCCAGAACAATTGGCACCCACTTGAAGAAGTAATGGGTCAAATTGGGTATTTATTACCCATTTTGAATATGTGTTTTCGGGATTTCTGCTACCTAGGCGAGTAGGGTGTCATTTTCCACTAAATTTTGGACGCTGAATTCAATGATGTGTGTCCCAGAACGATTGACACCCACCGGAAGAAGTTATGGGTCAAAATGGGTATGTATCCACCCATTTTGTATGTGTCAGGATTTCTGGTGCCTAGGCGTGTGGGGTATCATATTCCACTAAATTTTGGACCCTGAATCGATTAGAATGGGTCTGGGACCCGCCACACCCACTGTTTCCCCCATTCGAGGAATAACCAACCCGTGTGTAAGAATTTGCAGATTTTTTATATTGGCATTCTTACGCAGTACTTGTATGTAAGCACAATATCTATAAAATGTTTCAACCACAACCATTTGTAGTGCAGACTCAGTGCAATGTGACTATTTAACAGCACAATGAGTTTAGAAATTGAAAATGTATGCGAATTTTTATACCGATTGTCTGTGTTATAAGTCCTGCTGATGGTGACAGCATGCATTGAGTTTGGACTTGATAGCCAACAAATGGTCGAAAAATCCAACAATCGAAAATCACAAGCAATGACCCCGCATTTCAATTTTAATGACATTCCTCACGTTATTTACGCCTCAACAACTTTACTAAGAAATTACAGTGATGAATTATTAGCGTCAAATTAACTTGAAAGCTGGCCATCTTCATAGCTACAGGCGTTGCCCTAAATGCATAGAAGACTTCAGTGGATGCTCACGACTCGTCCAGACGTCCGATTTTGCGTCAAACCGGTCGAAGCAACTTTCATTTTTTTGAGTTTTTAGCCTTTTACTCGAATCTTCTCTCGTTTTATTTTGGTCCTTTCGTCCGGGGTCATTTCGCTTTTAATCGGAGAATCCGCTCGCTTTCGCTCTCGTTCGTCACATTTGATCCACTTTTCATAGACGAGTTACCCACTAATTACATTTCATGCAAATACGTTTTGCCGATACACTTTCTCCTTCGAATATTCGATTGAGCCCCTTTAAGAATGCACTGTACGTGGTAATTCAGCTGAAAATATGTGTTAAGAACCCCACTGATTTTGGTTGGTTATTCCTTGAATAATCAACCTATGTTTTCATGCAAAAAGTCTGCCGCTATTAATCACTTTTCGGACATTTGCTAGAATTGATCTAGACACCTTGAAACGTCCAGAAAAAAATTTTTGGGCCGAATCGGAACGATCGGAATCGATTCAAGGAATATTCAACCAACACATGAATCGAGGCGGACTTCTGGCATGAAAACATTGAAGAAACAATACATCCAAAGTTTCCTCCGAGCGTTGAATATCCATTCAACTTTTGGAAATAAATGAATGGCAGTAAAACCTAGTAATTTTTTTTTTTCTGCTGTAAAGGAAGCTACTAATTGCTCATTTTCAGGGTCTCAATGCCAAGTAATACTAAGAAAAATCGTGTAAATTACGCAGTCATTCAAAACTGCAGTAGCTGTTAAAACTATTATGATGCCTCCGACCCACTTCATTGAATTCAGCGTCCAAGATTTAGAGGAAAATTATACCCCGCACGCCTAGGTACCAGAAATCCCAAAAACACATATTCAAAATGTGTAATATATACCCAATTTGACCCATAACTTCTTCCAGTGGGTGCCAGTCGTTCTGGTACCCATTTCATTGGATTCAGTGTCCAAAATTTAGTGGAAAATGATACCCCACTAGCCTAGATCGCACAAAAACTCGAAAATCCAAATTTCATAAAACACATTTTGACTCCTACCCCGCCCAAATTTGGTCCGATCGGGCTGAAAAGTTTCGAGGACCGTCCTAGGCCGGGAACAGACCTCTGACCCAAATTTCAGATTTTTTAGAAAATTTTCTACTACCAAAAACGGCGCGGACAATGGACTGCGTACGGCGAACGGACCTTTTTTGATTTGGACACCATGAAACGTCCAGAAAAAAAATTTGAGCCGAATCGGAGAGGTTGACCATTTGCATGAAAACATAGGTTGATTATTCAAGGAATAACCAACCAAAAATTACTTGTAAAACATAATTTATTCATTTAATTTTGTGATTTTGTAAAATTTTGAACGCAACCACATCAGACAGTAACCGTAGTTCTAATTGTTTCGTCTTTGTCGCACTCATCAAATTTATTTAATAATATTTTTGACGTTTCAGATAAAGAAAATTCAACGCCCTTTGGACGTGCCTGAGAGCGGTCTGGTTTGCGATCTCTTGTGGGGTGATCCAGATGAGGTGAACGCATTCAAGATTTTAATTATTTTTAACCTGAATTGGAAGGTTGCTGTTGTATAAAGCTTCTACGAGGAAATTAGGATATTTTTATATTCTGCGTGCAGGATTTACAGGAAATTGACTTGAATGATTTATTACCGCGTTCTCCTTCTTTTTGGAGGCTAAAAAAGTGCTCAGTATTTTTTTCATTTACTCAAGCAAATATAGGACTTCCTACGTATCTCCAATTAATACAAAAATGTTTGCAGTAAATGTAAATAATTGTCTAAAGGTATCAAAAACCCAAGTTTACATGGTAATGAGCTCTATAGACAATAAGCGGCAGAAGAATTTTTTTTCCTTTTTTTTTTCTTTTTTTTGTTTTAATCTATAATCTGAATCGATTGAAATTAGTCCTAGTCGCTCCACACCCACTGTTTCCCCCATTTCCCCAATGTTTGAATATGTGTTTTCGACATTTCTGCTACCTAGGCGTGTGGGGTATGATTTTCCACTGACTTTTGGACGCTGAATCCAATGAGATGGGTCCCGGAACGATTGGTGCCCTCTGGATGAGGCTATGAGTCAAAATGGGTGCCTATCTACCCATTTCGAATGTGTGTTTTCGAGATTTTTGGTACCTAGGAGTGTGGGGTATCATTTTTCACTAAATTGTGGACCCTCAATCGAATGGAATGGGTCCGGGACCCGCCACACCCACTGTTTCCCCCATTTTCCCCATGTTGAAGGAATGAGTCTCCATGCGGCTGGTCTGAGGAATAACCAATAGGGTGGGTCGAAAAAAATCGATATTTTTTTTTCGGATCGTAATACCGCGGAAAAGTTGCTAAATGGTATGACTAAAAAGGGGAAAAAATATTAAAATTATCGGATGTTATCTTCCGTTCGCGCATAAGCTCTAAAGTTTTGAAAAAAATAATTTTTTTTTGAAAATTTGTAATAATTTTTTTTCACGATACTTAATATGTAATAGTGAAAAATTTCATCTACGACACACTAATAAAGTAATATAAAAATACCGGCATTGCACTTCAACATCTTCCGTTCGCGCATGGACATCCAAATATAGCCAAAATACAAGAAAATCGGATTTTTGTCCTATTTTCTTTTCATGTATAGTTACAGATATCAATAATGTAATACCTAATATCTGATTATACATGTTCTGATAGTTAAAGAAAAAAAATTCAGACGTAATTAGGCTTGGTTTTTCGATCGCGCACAGCGATACAAAACTTACTGTCAGCGCCACTAGCGGGTCAACGACCCACGCCGCGTCACGTGATACCCCGTCTTTTCGGATCGTAATACCGCGGAAAAGTTGCTAAATGGTATGACTAAATAGGGGAAAAAATATTAAAATAATCGGATGTTATCTTCCGTTCGCGCATGAGCTCTAAAGTTTGATTAAATTTTGAAAAAATTAAATTTTTTTGGAAATTTTTAATATTTTTTTTTATTACGATATTTAATATGTAATAGGGAAAAATGTCATCTACGACACACTAATGAATTAATATAATAATACTGGTATTGAGTTTTAACATCTTCTTTATCAATCAGGGATCCAGGACCTTTGTCTCACTCCAGGTGGCTAACTACAGCTAACCGTGCTTTGTAGGTTTTCAGTTCATCATCAGTGACATCTTTCAATAGAGGCGGCGAAGAAAATTCACAGTTTGTCCAATAATTTAATTAAAAAATTTAAACTATTTCCTGGAACTCAGCAGTTGGATTTTCTTGACTAATGTAGAGTCTTAAAGCACGGTTAGCTGTTGTTAGCCACCTGGAGTGAGACAAAGGTCCTGGATCCCTGATTGATAAAGAAGATGTTAAAACTCAATACCAGTATTATTATATTAATTCATTAGTGTGTCGTAGATGACATTTTTCCCTATTACATATTAAATATCGTAATAAAAAAAATATTAAAAATTTCCAAAAAAATTTAATTTTTTCAAAATTTAATCAAACTTTAGAGCTCATGCGCGAACGGAAGATAACATCCGATTATTTTAATATTTTTTCCCCTATTTAGTCATACCATTTAGCAACTTTTCCGCGGTATTACGATCCGAAAAGACGGGGTATCACGTGACGCGGCGTGGGTCGTTGACCCGCTAGTGGCGCTGACAGTAAGTTTTGTATCGCTGTGCGCGATCGAAAAACCAAGCCTAATTACGTCTGAATTTTTTTTCTTTAACTATCAGAACATGTATAATCAGATATTAGGTATTACATTATTGATATCTGTAACTATACATGAAAAGAAAATAGGACAAAAATCCGATTTTCTTGTATTTTGGCTATATTTGGATGTCCATGCGCGAACGGAAGATGTTGAAGTGCAATGCCGGTATTTTTATATTACTTTATTAGTGTGTCGTAGATGAAATTTTTCACTATTACATATTAAGTATCGTGAAAAAAAATTATTACAAATTTTCAAAAAAAAATTATTTTTTTCAAAACTTTAGAGCTTATGCGCGAACGGAAGATAACATCCGATAATTTTAATATTTTTTCCCCTTTTTAGTCATACCATTTAGCAACTTTTCCGCGGTACTACGATCCGAAAAAAAAAAATCGATTTTTTTCGACCCACCCTAATAACCAACCCGTGTGTAAGAATTTGCAGCGTTTTTATTTTAGATTTTGATTAAGGACCTTTTTATATCTTCGGTTGGTCCACGAAATTTTTCAGCCCGAACAAATAAAATTTGGAGAGGGTATGGGTCAAAATGGGTTTTTCGAAACTCAATTTTCGGTATTTTTCTAAAACTAGGCACGTGGGGTATCATTTTCCAGTGAATTTTCTACACTGAATCCATTGAGACGGGTCCCGAACCGATTCGCGCCCACTGGATGTGGCTCCGTGTCAAAATGGGTACCTACCTACCTGTTTTGAAAATTGGTTTTCGAAATTTCCGGTACCTAGGCGTGTGGGGTATCAATTTCCACTAAATTTTGGACGCTGAATCGATTGAAATTAGTCCTAGTCGCTCCTCACTCACCCCAAACTCCTGTTTCAAAGAATAGTAAACTATAGAACAATGCAGCATTTTTAATTTGAAGGAAAAGATGAACGGAAACGCTTAACGTTCTGAGCCATTATATTTATCGTTTACCATTTGTTCTGAACAAATTGCGCACAAAATCGATTAAAGAGTTTATTTTCGATTCTACTTTTCGCTTAAAATTCGAAAATGCAATAAGAATAGGGTTCTTAATTTGATGTTTAATAGTAGTTAGACTTGCGCGTACCTAAATCTTGTCTAATTGAGATCCTTACTAAAAATTACAAAGTCGAAAATGATCAATTTCTTAGCACCAGCATTGACAAAAACGTCGGACGCTCTGTATATTCGATTGGCAAATTTATCTACCATCGTTTTAAGCACACCATTTTTCTCTATTTTCATGAATCTACGTGACGTCAATCTGGCGTAGGGAAAAGTTATCTTCAGTTAGATTTCGCCAGCGTTTACCTCAGCTCATTTGGATTGGAAAAGCCAGTTAATCATACGACTGTGCATAACATCTAATTCCACCCTGAAACTTGAATTCCTTTTTAATCGTTACGAGTATTACGTGCGTACACACAACCCATTAAAAACATAATACAAATGAAGATAGAAGAAACGGCCACTGAAAATTCCAGCTAATCTAGTTTATCTAAATTTTGTGGCGGTACAACTAATTATTTTATCGCCTAAATTGAAATTAAGGAGTGAAAAACGACGTTTTCTCTATCCGTGTTGTGAGCTAAAGACGTCAGCAAGTTTTATTGAGGGGCGGTAAATGACCTGACAGTATTTTCTCTTCAACAAGAGCATTCTTTGATGAAAATGAACCGTTGAGTACTTTGCAGCTTCTTATTTATCGAGTTTTGGACGATCTAGGCGTGTGGGGTATTATTTTCCACTAAATTTTGGAACCTGAATCGATTTGAATGGGTCCGGGACCCGCCACACCCACTGTTTCCCCCATTCGACGATTTATTGTATAGTGCGGTGATGACAAATCTGAACCGCGTTCTGGGCCAACTAAAATCGTTAGAATGCTTCAAAAAATCTCAAATTTGCTTGTAGACTCCTTTATAGGTTTATTATTCATAGAATAATCAACCAATTAATTTGATCATACCAGAAGTAAATCTTTTCGGCCGGTAGGTGAGCATTTAGACCCATACTCACCCCCAGTGAGCGCGATAAATGAATTTTCGGCGATATAGGCGTATGCGGTATCATTTTGGACTAAATTTTGGACGCTGAATCCAATGTGACGGGTACCGGAACGATTGGCGTCCACCGGGAGAGGTTATGGGTTAAAATGGGTATCTATTCACCCATTTCGAATGTGGTTTTTCGAAATTTCTGGCACCTAGGCGTGTGGGGTATCATTTTCCACTAAATTTTGGACCCTGAATCGATTAAAATGAATCTATATGCTGCTTGTCCGAGGAATAACCATAACCAACCCCTGTGAAAGAATTTGCAGCATTTTTTGACATCTAGACTGTCGTAGCTCGAGCTTATTAGACTGATCTTTCGGTGGGTTGAGTGAAACACGAACTAACTGCATGAACTAAAACTTATATTCACGGATGAATTGCGATTTTAAATTGGCTTAGAACAAAAGACCAAAAAAGCACAACCGAACACACCGATACGAGATCGGGAACAACGAAGGTTATATATATTATGTTTCGCCAGAAGACGAGCAAGAACATGAAGAAGAATAATGCAGAATTACCGCCGGCTCACAGAGCGCGGCGGAAGCAAGAACTAACACCCGTAGGTAATCTTAGTGTCAGCTCCGAGGTAGGTACCCTTGCCCACACGGTCAAACATAGACATAATGAATCGTTAACTATCAAATTTTGGCGCCAATCGAAGGAGTGACCAATAGCATGATTACATAGGTTGACTAATCTCGAAGTAATGAACCAAAATATGAAGAATTAATTAGTTTCTTGAGATGCCCTATTGTACAGTGTGTCGTACATTCTCCTTCTGACTGTACTCCTCCATGGAATAACATTCTGATCAATAATATTTGCACATTATTCAAATTGACTATGTCTGTGGTGTATTTACACTCATTTTGATTGCAGCGAGTTGTCGGTTGGGGTCAAAATGATCGAGGAGTCAGCTACGTGTTTGGCGCCGACGTTGTCAGAGGTTTCTTGAGAAGACACCGGTGAGCCCTTTTATTCATTATTTTTAATATTTTTTATTATATTTTTCATTTAATCGTAAGACGAAGAGCTGAGTGGAGAAATTGAGTTTTTTTCAGGTGCATGTCGTTGTTACTGAAAGTGCCTATTATTATTATTATTATTAATTTTAAAAAAATGGATTTATTATTTCTCCTCTACAGCGTTTCTCTCATCGTCCGGGCGCATCAAGTAGTGGAAGATGGCTACCAATTCTTCAGCAAACGAGCGCTTCTGACGTTATTCAGCGCCGCCAACTACTGCGGGGAATTCGATAACGCCGGCGCCGTCATGTCCGTCAGTGAAGATCTCACTTGTTGTTTTTCCATTTTACCGGTGAGTAATTACCACGTAGTGGCGGTTCATTCAGTAACTCGTGAAGCTTATTTGGATTAAATGGATGTTTCACGTAACGGATGGGAAAAATGACACAGGAAATCATGATAATTTTTAATCGGAAGGTACAACAAAATGAAATGACGATTACAATTCAATTAACATCAATAAACTTCATGAAATCAAATTGTAGTAGTCCTAATCGGCGGCTGACAGGTAAAAACGCTGTAAATTCATTCACAGGAATTGGTTATTCCTCGGTCCAGGAGCATGGGGAAATGAGGAAAACAGTGGGTGAGAAGAGTGAACCATTCCGATCGACTCAGCGTCCAAAATTCACAGGAAAATGATACCCCACACGCCTAAATATTTGTTATGAGTCAAAATGGGTGTCTATCTACCCATTTCAAATGTGTGTTTTTGAGATTTTTCTGGTACCTAGGCGTGTGGGGTATCATTTTCAACTAAATTTTGGACGCTGAATCCAATGGGACGGGTCCTGGAACGATTGGCGCCCACCGGAAGAAAATATGGGTTAAAATGGGTATCTATCTACCCATTTTGAATGTGTGTTTTCGAGATTTCTGGTACCTAGTCGTGTGGGGTACCATTTTTCACTAAATTTTGGACGCTGAATCGATTGGAATGAGTCTCCATGCTCCTGGTCCGAGGAATAACCAACCTCTGGAATGAATTTGCAGCATTTTCAGGTTATCTGATTATTTATACTGTAACGATTTATATTCTTAGTAAATAATTTATTATCGTTCACTTGAGTACATACACTGTTCACATTCGCGCACTTACACAATGACAGAATCACAATACACGATTGTAACGCGGTTGTCGCACTATTTATAACGCGGCACGGCACAATTTATAACCCGAAGCGTCTATATCCGGACTCCGAATTAAACTGAACTGCGCGGCGTTTCTGGGCCCGTTTTATACCTGCTGCCTCTCGGTCGAGTACCTTCCAGAACGTTCCCTGGTTCCGGGAACTCGACATGTTGTCTCGAACGAACGGGGAAGTTCCCAAATGTTCGAGACCCTTAATCCTCCACAGGTCGTTGACCTTGCGACGCCAGCAGCCCATTTGACCGGCGCAGGTGCGAGCTTGCAACAATACATTATATTTTCCTTTCTGTTGTTGTTAATTGTAATATTTTCTATTGCTTTGTCCTCAGTACAATGGTTTCAAACCATTTTGATAAATTTCTCGTTCAAAGCACATTGAGTGATGATTTTCTTTCGACTGTAATGGGACGATTATTGAGTAACATCGATTGTTGACTCGCGATCCGCATTTTTTTTTTACGCAAACGAATTTTTTTTGTCAAGATAAGAGCGACCAATCATTAAAATAACTTTTGCTTTCATGAGCGGCTCGAAAGGCAAATCCTGTCAAACCAAAGCAATAGAACGTTGATGTGGATTCCCTCTATTACATGATTGAACATGCGCATTATACCTAATTCTTCAGGAGATGATAAACATGTATTTTTCATTTCCAGCCTGAAAAGAAGAAGTTGCTGAGGGTGAAATGAAGCGTGTGAACCTCTCATATGTTAGTCTTGGCCGAAAAGAGGACCAAAACGATCACTGAGGGCTTTTAGTCCTGTTTTGAGAACACCTTTGATCTTGGAATCGTCAGATCAAACTAAATAAGTACATCTGAAAAAATATTTTTAATTATTTATTTTGAAAATTTGTAAATAATTTATTTTGCCGTTAGTAAGAGGCTATGCTTTTTGGAGATTGTGCGGCTGAGCGGTGATTTTGATTTAAAAGAAGAATCATCACTGGGAACAGAAGTGCTGATGGAGTCCTAAAATAATCAATAGACAAGATACTTTGTCCAAAAGTTGTTCCATGTACTTTATTATACATTGGTCGACATGTAATGGCCCAACCGGCAGCAACGTCCTTCCGACGCTTACCCTTAAAGTGCATACTGTAAATTGCATTGATGATTTCAGTATTTTCTAAGCAGACGTTTTAGGACAAAATTAGGACTAAGAATGAGCTGCATGTAAACACTTGCTCTCCCTGGAGCTTGCCAAAAGGCAGCTATTAAATGGGGCAGCATTGTGTCACAGTACTTGAACAAATCCAACGAGTGTTGTTGTTTCACCACTTGTTATGCGCATTTGTGGCTGACAGTGACAGAAAAATGAGAACTATTGTTGCGAGCCCACTGCTTACTTCATATCCTTTATCGTTTAAAAAACCGCATAAATTTTATCCATTTTAAAAAACATTCCTTAACATCGTTCCGACCGCTCACGATCATCACCCCTCAGTTGAATGTGCCGCGTACGTATATATTTAATTGGAAAACCGATTAATTCGGTTCGATTATCGATCACGTGAGATCGATCCCGGTGCCCTGTCTATCACGAGATCTGAGAGATGATAATCAGAGCTGAGACGGTGACTGAGTGCTCGAAATGTCGTTTAAAAGTGATAAAAGAGACTTGAAATAAGGAGTTTTTTCCTTGTTACAGGTGGGTAACATAATCACCGTCATTTCAAATTATTTTCGGGAAATGAAATAATTAAATTTTTTGTTCGTTACATAGCAACAGACTATCGTTCTTGTTTCAACCCCTACGTGAGGAGAATCATTATAAAATGAAAATCGAGTCCTTATTTCAGGTCTTGGTTGATCTTTGGATCAGTGCACGCACCCCTGAAAGTCGATATTTCGAACTAGGATGATTTGATATTGTTATGCTTGCTTCCTTCAGTTTGTTTCTTCTCAGTTCCGCTGTTTTTATTTCATTTTATTTTATTTATTTTTATTTGCTTTTTTATTTTTGATGATAAAGTTTATGGAACGACGCGTATATCTAGAAAATGGCGGGAATCTCTTTATCAAGGAGGCATGGCCATGGAGCGATATATCGATTGTAACGCTATATTCTTGGGGGTTTGTGCACATGATTTATCCAGGTCTCTTTCATCACTTTCAAACATTTCATGCACTCAATCACCTTCTCGGCTCCGCGTATCATCTCACAGGTGATGACCGTGGCACCGGGATCGATTCCGGGTCATCGATAATCGATCGAACCGTATTAATTATGTAGGTACGCGGCACATTCAACTGAGGGGTGATGATCGTGGGCGTCTGGAACGATGGTAGGGGATGTTCTCTTACATTAATTTATTCCATTAGCTCAAAAATGCCCAATTTTACTTTCAAAAGTTCCTTCTTGTTTTTTTTATAACTCTACAAACAATGTTCAAAAACAACGGTAAAACCGAAAATTTCAAATTCAACAAACGCTTTTGGATTAATAGGAGGCCAAAAGAGAGCACATCGGAACTAAATACAACTTTATTAATACCACATCACAACAAAAATGTTCAGTTTTTCAATGTGTTAAAGGCTACAACTTGTGAAATTTCAAGTGCACTCTGTGATTGTAAATCCTGTCGTAAAATAACGTATTTTTGTCATTCAAATGCTGAAGAGAGTGAAAAAAGTAGCTTAGCTAAGTCAATGTACAGCCATTTTTCATTATATTGTAACCCGTCGTTTTCACGTAACGGGCTAGGGATCCAAAAATAGACCTAGGCGAATAATTAGTGGGAGATTAAAGACTTTCACTTACCGTCCGGAATGTCTGCAATGGTCGGTCATGGACGCCAAGTACACCTGAATTTACCAAGCTCTGAGGAATGGGGTTTCGTGATTGAAAAGACAAGGGTTCAATATTGACTTATAATAAACGCAATTGACAGAAATATAAAATACGGAATGTCTCGGCCGAGAAGGATATTGACTATTACGTAACCTAATTATTGAGTAGGCAAAAGTGAAGGGCTGAGGGCCAAATGAATTTACGGGGTAGCTGAAGGCTCAAAATGTTTGGTTTGAATAACGGTAAAAGTGGAAGTGATTTGTTAATGTCCTCCCCTAATTCCTTTCTCTTTTCCTAACGCACGACAGACAAAATACTAAATAATACGGCTACAATGTACACTCTACGATCAGCTTTCTGGTGACTAAACATCAGGGCTTGGGCCAGATTTAGAGATTCGACTTTCGCGTTGCGAGGGTACGAGACAGAGTTATTTCGCCACTTACGTGTACCAACTTCTTCGGATGGAGACAACAGGGTGATGTTCTCTTCGCTGCTCGGCTTCGGTCAGGGGAACGCCGTCCAGGCCGGAGGAGGCGAGGCTCTTTCCGACGGAGGTCCGACGACTGGCGGTGCGTGGGGAACCTGGACTATTGGCCGTCAAATCGGGCGCGAACGAATCAACACTCGGGTCCGACGGGGGATTTTCAGTTCGTATAAGGGCCCACTGTTACGGGAGAGGAATTGGCTGATCTCCCAATTCCCGAGTTCTCACCCTGAAGGAACCACGATACACTTGTTCCCTCAGGTCACGTTCACAACACCAGCTTCACAAGGGGTTGATTTGCTTCGCGTCGGTTGTTTCGCTTCGATGTTCCGCTTCGGTTGTTCCGCCCCGAAACAGGTTGTTTCGCTGGGGTTGTTCCGCTCCGGTTGTTCCGCCCCAAAACAGGTTGTTCCGCCCCGCCCCTGCCTCGCCTCGTCCTCTCGAGATTATGGCGAGCAGGGGGGGCCAACCTCGTTTCACTTGAGTTCGTACACGACTGACTGCCCAGCCTTTCCCCAGCCCACTCGTCAAGTCGCCTTCCCCTCCTCCTACTCCGATGTGTCCGATGAGGACACGCCTTTCGCCCCGCTGGTTCAGGCGCTTGGAGGGGAGAGGGCTCGATCCGTACCCCGCCGCCGAAGTTTCTTGACGGGGCGCTTGGACTCTGCCGCCCCGTTACAATATTTCATTTTTTTGGTTACCTCATTAATTTGATTCGAGCAATATGTGCTCGTTATTTAATAGTTACCGATTACGTTTAAATGTAGAAATATTGGTATTTTTGTAAATTGTTCTGTGAGCAACAACAAACACGAAGGTATCGTTTAAAAAAATGTGAAAATGTTTAAGTTTGATTGTTCAAATTTTATTAGACTACGGCGGTTGTCATTACGATTAATTTGTACAGCTTTAAGACTGATGTTTTGTGTCATTCGTAAGCGATTTTTACGCTTAAACGCGGAAAAATTGTTGTCAAAAGTAGAACGTATTTAGCGTGTAAGATTCCTTTTTGATTCGCGTTGTCTTTGCTGTCGTATGAAATGGGTTTTTAGAAGATATCACAAAGTGACCCAATTGTATATTATTTGTAAATATTGAAGTATTGATGTAATTATATAATTGGAATCTTTCGTTCGCTTTGTTTCATCACAACGCTCTAGAAAAGGGGGTTTCATTATTTATATTTATTATATTCAGGTCAAAATAAGGAAATCGTGTCGGGTTTTCACTCGAATTTCACTTCATGATACCATTTACAGTCGACAAGTTATTATAATTGCCACACAGCATCCAGATGGGCTTACTGTTAATGATTAATCTTCATTCATCCGACGTAGCTTTCATTCATTTGGTGCTAGAAATGGTGCAGAAATGGCTATATAAAATTAAAAAATTAGGCTAGAAAGTTAACCAACGGATTCCCATGTTTTTCTGTGTGCTGAATCCGAATCTGAAGTTTGCCAACAAAAAAATAACGGCTTCACAATCAGAATCGCAAAAAACTCGTAAGTTTTGCACTTTTTTTCACAAAATTGCTTATAAGTTGAAAAATATGTGACCTACTGAATTTTTCATTATTTACAAAATTTAAATAGACAAAATTTGCTTCGAAATTCACTGGTAACATTCAATTTTTGAGTGCGGGGAACCGCCGCAAGGGCGCGCTGAAAAGGAGCAACTTGCCAAAAAGCACTTGGGCAAAAATGAGAGAAACTCAGCTTCGGACGTTTTCTTGTCGTATTTCCTCCTTGAATACATGTTTTATTTATGTTCTATGGTGGTTACAAGAATACATAGCTCACCGAGTGGTAGGAATTTATGAAGGACCGATCAAGCCGTTTTATTATTTATATCAAAAATGAAATGAAATTACTATAATGAAAGGAATGTAATGACAATTGACTATTCGTACATTATAAATAATTTTAATTCTTTAATTGAGCTTCTTCCTTTTTGGCCTCGATGGAGCAGCCTCTGGTTGCAGGGCAGAAGGAAGTGTACATTTTGTTGTACGCAATACTGTCTAGTTGGAAAATGTCTGACTTCCACCCCCACTGTTCTGGGTTGAACTGATTGTCAAGCCACTGCTGGATCTGTTGAACTCGCAGCAAGTGCTCACGGGCTGCAGCTTCAGTGGGAAGGTATCAAGGCACTGTTTCCAGTGACTGTATATGCTGTTCTGAGGTACAGCTTGGTTCCTTAGTTCGTTTAGACGAGTGGTACGGTGGTCACGACCATATAAGACCACTAGACATTTTTGGCCAGCATTTATAACTGCTCCTCTCGTGCTGTGGGGTCCATGTTAAGCTCAAGGTAGTTTACAAGATCTGGGTTCATCTTCAAGACTTTCGTCTTACCCTGGTTAAACATGGCGGATATGGAGTCGCTACCGCTAACAGTATGGAGGAATGAAATATGGTGGCTCAGGGGCTCCTCCAGCGACCTACCACAGCTACATGGCGTTGGTGGTACTTTCGCTTTTCCTGGTTTCAGGAAGTAAAACGTTAGGAAAAGTGCGGATGCCTATCATGATGTCGAGATCAACATCTTCTCCTACCACTGCAACTGTTCCATGCGTGGAAGCCATGGATTGAGCTGTTTGGGCATCAGCATCCTCAATAGCTTGACCCGATTCAATCCCTGCCTCAGTCTTTTCCTGAGGTGCTCTATGAATCTATTCTTGTACTTTTCGTTTGAAAGAAAGTTTTCCTGCGACATTGTCGGCACCATAGTTGGTGAAAACTTTGACTAGATGCTTCACTTACGATCTTCTTAACCTCTCCATTGATTTTTAGTGCCGTCCAGGCCTTCTGGCTACCCAACACTCGGTGAGCTATGTATTTCATGGGCTCTGTATTCTTGTAACCACCATAGAACATAAATAAAACACGTATTCATGGAGGAAATACGACAAGAAAGCGTCTGTAGCTGAGTTTCTCTCGTTTTTGCCCAAGTGCCATAAATTTGCTCTTTTCAACGCGTCCTAGCGGTGGTGCACTGTACTGAAAAATTGATAGTGACCAGTGAATTTAGAAGGAAATTTTGTCTACTTTAATTTTGTATATAATAAGAAATTCAATAGTTTGCATATTTTTCAACTTATAAGCAATTTTATGAAAAAAAAAGTTCGAAATTTATAGGGTTTTTTGCGATTTTTATTGTGAAGTTGTCCTTTTTTTTGTTGGCAAACTTCAGGTTCGGATTCAACAGACCATTTAGTTGTAAATTTTATGCAAAACCTACTTTTTTTCAAACAAAATGTATAATTTTTGTTTTTCATCTAATTATGCAACTAATATGATTTCATTTTAATTGGAACAATGCATATACTATACTCTTGCAACCGATTGCATTAAAAGAGAAATCGTATGCGATCGTTTTCAAAATTGTATTGAATGTGTGGAGTTAGTTCTGTTAGGCCATGTAACTACATTACAGAAAGCTGTCTAATATAACGTTTTTGGATGCAGCATTCAGTAGCTGGCGTGACAACTACAGGTAGGTCATGTAACATGAGCCGTTACAAAATAACGTTATATCAATATAATTAGCGGAACTGTTATTCTATTTGAGGTGTGTTATGGCGTTGTAGGAATAGGGGTTGGTAACAGGAGCAAGGACGCTGATGAAACTTCTCTTGAAAAGTCGATCTCAGACCAGTGAAGCCAAAGCCAATACCAAAATCAAAACTCGAAACGTGGACAAACCGCTACAGTTTCAGTTACGCTTCAACTGCTTCAGTTACAATTGACAACTGAGAGACAAAACAGTTATTGACTTGAGTAATATGTCTGTTATGCATCAGTTTCAGTTTTGAAACCAAAACCCTCTTGACGGGTTTGTATTGCTATTGATATTGCATGCAGCTCATAAGTTACCTGATCCTAAAGCATTAAACGCTAAACTGAGCGTTATCTTATATAAGGTGCCACTTTACTGCTGGCTGCCTCCATCACCACTTTTATAGAGCAAACAGTGGTAACTGATAGGTGCATGGGAAGTTGGGTATGATGGGGAGCCGGGTCAGACGTGTTGTTGAAAAAGAACGGGTGTTGTGTCTTCAACTGAGTTGAACCAAAACAATGAAGTAAGTCATGGACGTGGCCAAGACAGACGTGAGAACGCTCGTATTGACGGTAAAAAACCCTCCAGCACTGACTTCAGCTGACGGCCTCATGGCCAAATGCAGGAGGAGTTTCCTGTTGTAGCAGGGCGTGTACTGGGCTCGCATGGCTCGGCAGAGAACGTCGGTGAAGATGTCGGACTCGTAATGGAGCTCGTAGCAGACGTGGCACAATGACCAAATTTGAACGGCCTCAGTGACGAAATACCACGGTACGGAACTGAGGAATCCTGAAAAAGAGCAGCGGTGTATATTTACACTGTTAGTATGTTGACATTTACTAATTGAAGATTAGTTGAAGATTAACTGAAGCCCTGCACTGCCGCATCTACGAATGGATTCTGCTGGGGGGAGCCTGTCTGTAAATTTGCTGATGGTTTTTGTAGCCCTTCTTCACTACCTGTACTTCCACATCTTTTGGTTGATTATTCCCTAAATATCCGATTTGGTTGGTTATACCTTGAATAATCAACCTATGTTTTCATTCAAAAAGGCAATCTCTCCGATTTGTCCCAAAAATTTTTTCTGGGCGTTTCGAGGTGTCTACATCAATATTAGCAAATGTCCGTCCGCCGTCCACACCGACATTGGTAGAAGCAAATTTTCTAAAAATCTGAAATGTTGGTCACGGGTCCATTCGTGGCTCTAGTTGGTCCTCGAAACTTTTCAACCCGATCGGACCAAATTTGGGACGGGTAGGGGTCAAAATGTGTATTTCGAAAAATGGATTTTTGAGATTTTTTGCAATCTAGGTGTGTGGAGTATCATTTCCCACTAAATTCTGGACGCTGAATCCAATGAAAAGGGTCCCAGAACGATTGGCACACACTGGAAGAGGTTATGGCTCAAAATGGCTATCTATTACCCATTTTGAATATGTGTGTTCGAGATTTCTGGTACCTAGGTGTGTGGGGTATCATTTTCGACTAAATTTTGGACCCTGAATCGATTGGAATGGGTCCTGGACCCGCCACATCCACTGTTTCCTTCACATTCCCCATGTTGAAGAAATGAGTCTTCATGCGCCTGGTTCGAGGAATAACCAACCCGTATGTAAGAATTTGCAGCGTTTTTGTTTACCTGGATACGGCTCTTGATTTGAGATGCTCCCGAAGAGTTGGAAAAACTGCGTGATCAACGTCACCAGCAACTCGACAACTGTCAACATCAAATGTATGCCAAAAATCCGGTTGAGCTCCTCTGTCATCTCGCACAGATGAGCGTACGCGTGGACGCACAGCTCGAGGTTGGTGGCGTTGACCGTTTTAGCGTTCAATTTACGAAAATTACACTGCAGGACCTCGAGAAAAGCGAAAAACTGCGTGACGATCAGGTTATTTCCGTAAAGAGGCATCGCAAAGCCGACGATGGCGACGAGAGGACCGACGTGGCTGGAGAATCCCGCGAGGAAAGGGACGATTGAATAGGCTGGCGCGAGGAGGACGAGGACGACGATGTTGAACCACGTGTAGCCACCAACTCCTAGATAAGTCGTGTAGAACTTGAGTTGTCTGTACGACTTCTGTATACGTCCAGGCTGCCTGAGGCTCCAGTACAACGACAGCCCCATGTTGACTAGAAATGCCGATTTCCTGTACACGATCCGAGCTAACAGAGGGGCGTTACTTTTGACCAAATTATTCAAGAAAATATCGTAAAACATGCTGCTTCCTACCAAAACCATAAGGGTGAGTTTGGCCACTACGGAATATATCCGCACGAACCGCGACCCCTCCCCCGATAGTGTGTAAGGAAACAAACCCACGCATTTCGAGACGAAAATGATGGGCCCCAAGACCACGTTGAACGTCACAAGCATGATCCAACGACTGGACAGAACTGGATACAGAAAACATGGACATGCGAATCTGTCATCACGGTGGATAATTATTCTCTTCACACGAGAACAAGCTGATTGAGAGCTCGTCAATAATTCAGAAAGTAACATTATTATTATTATTATTATTTAAATATAACGAAACGATGGACGGCATTATTACTTTGCTGCCGTCTCATTTACATCAAGCCCCGATATACATCAACACAACAGTGCATGGGCATTAACTGTAAGAGAGATATAAATTGTTGGTAGGAATCCTACAATCCAAGGAATAATCAACCAAAACTCAAATGTCAGTCCCCCGTCCATGCCGATTTTGGTTGACGAAAATTTTCTAAAAATCTGAAACTTTGGTCAGGGGTTTGTTCCCAGCTTTAGTTGGTCGTCGAAACTTTTCAGCCCGATTGAACCAATTGAGGGGGTTAGGAATCAAAATCTGGATTTTGAAGATTTTTGGCGATCAAGGCGTGTGGGTTATTATTTTCTACTAAATTTTAGACCCCGAATCAATTAAAATGGGTCTAGTATTCGTCATACCTACTGTTTTCCCCATTTTCCGTATGTTCGACGACTTAGGCATGTGGGTTATCGTTTTCCACTAATTTTAGGATGCAGAACCGATTGGAATGAGTTTCCATGCCCCTGGTCCGAGGAATAACCAACCCCTATGTATGAATTTGCAGCGTTTTTTCCGCTAGGAAAAATTGGAATTCGAAGTGGTTGAAACGTGGCGGAGGAAACACGATTATTCGATTATTCTACATTCGTTTCATAAAATTGTTCGACGTTTGCAATAATAAAATACTTTTAAAAATCTATTTAATTTGGTAATCCATACCTTTTATGTGGCTGGGGATTTTTCTGATAAGCATTGACTTTATGATTTCGGAGCTGTTTGCAAAATATTGCAATAGCCGAACGACACCTGTCTTTTGTGCGCATCAAGTGATGATTAGAATTGGGGAAAAATGAGAATAATAAAAAGGAAAATACCAATTACCCTTCAAAATCTTGGGAATATTCGTAGAATGAAATTATTGTTTCAAACTTGATACCCACAATGACGTCAAATGGCATCGACCCAACGAACACTGAACAATCATAAGACAAACCAATGGGTAAAAACGTTCCAATTACTTATGGGAAATTACGATCGCGTGCATTTTTGTTTAAAAAATGAATTTCTGCGGCAGTTATTACTTATTTGAGGTTTCCGGCCTTGAATAAAAGTTTAGTTGGAACGGTTTAATAGTTTTTACCATTTGCTCGGAAAGAACAAGAAAATGAATTCGGTCTTGACAATACACAGTTAGGTGACTTTGACTCAACACAAATAAAAAATAATGCCAACCGTCAATCAGTAGTTTTACTAACGTAAGTTAGGAACTAGGAATAAAACGCTGACAATTCGTCCACAAGGGTTAGTTATTCTTTTGATCAAGAGTATGGGGAAAAATGTGAAAACAGTGAGAGTAGAGTGTCCCGAACTCATTTAAATCGATTCAGCGTTCAAAATTTAGTGGAAAATAATACCCCACGCGCCTAGGTACCTGAAATCTCAAAAATCCACTTTTGAAATAGGTAGGTAAGTGCCCATAACCTCTTCCGGTGAGGGCCAATCATTCTGGGACCCATCTCATTGGAGTCAGCATCTAAAATTTAGTGGAAAATGATACCCCGCAAGACTAAATCGCCCAATAATCTTTTTTAAAAAAAAAAAAAAAAAACTTTACATTACTACTAAACGTTACTTGAATAACCAACCAATGTAATCATGCTTTAGGGTCACGGGAAGTTGACTATCTCCGATCGACCCCAAAAATGTTTTGTGGACGTTTCATGATTTCTAGATCCGAAAAAGGTCCGATGCGATGAAACATTCTGTGTAACAATTTGCTAATCTCTTTGTAATGCCCATATTATTGATTGGTTCTGTAATTATTATCCGGCGGTTTCTTCACTGACATCAACGCACAATTTCAAACTAGTTACCTACCTCGACGGGAAAGGGGATTCCCAAACGTGAAAACTAGTTGAAATTCATCTTTGATAAGAAATTCGTCGGATTTTTCCTTGACTCCAGTGCCCTATTTTTCTAACTTAGCATCCAACAAAATGTGTAATTCGAAAAATGGATTTTTGAGATTTTCGGCGATCCAGGCACGTGGGGTATCATTTTCCACTAAATTTTGGACGCTGAATCCAATGAGACGGGCCCAGGAACGATTGGCGCCCACCGGAAGAGGTCATGGGTCAAAATGGGTATCTACCTACACATTTTGATTTTTTCGAGATTTATGGATTTTTGAGATTTTTGGCGATCTGGGCGTTTGGGGTATTATTTTCCACTAAATTTAGAACACTGAATCCAACAAGACGGGCCCCGAAATTGGCGCCCACCGGAAGAGGTCATGGGTCAAAATGGGTATCTATCTACCTATTTCGAAAGTGTGTTTTCGAGATGTGGTACCTAGGCGTGTGGGGTACCATTTTCCACTAAATTTTGGACGCTGAATCGATTCGGATGAGTCTCCATGCTCCTGGCCCGAGGAACAAACCCCTGTGAATGATGTTGCAGCTTTTTTTTCTTGTAAACTATTCCGTTGTGCCATGTAGTCACATTTCTAGTCCTGTCATGTCTAGACTTCAGTACCGTAGCACCGTGATGACATCTATCACGGGTAGATGATGATCTTGTAGTCTCAGCTGTCGCACCATTATTTGAAAATCTTGTTGACTCAGCTGCTGTCAAGGTCCCAATCGACACCCAATCAGTGGATGCTCTAGTAGAAGCTGCATCCGAGAAGATCATTTTGATAAATTCTGGCAGCCTTGCAGGCTCCTCAGCTGCTGAAGTGAAGCTTCTACAACATACTACTTGGAAAACGCTTTAACACCCTCACTCACACACTAAATCGTTAATGTTACACTTTAAGCTACATCTGTAACCCGCCGTTTCACCTAACGGGCTAGGGATCCAGAAATAGACCTAGGCGAATAAATTAGTGGGAGACTAAAGACTTTCACTTACCGTTCGGAATGTCGGAGATGGTCGGTCATAGACTCCAAGTACACCTGAATTTAATAAGCTCTGAGGAATGGGGTTTCGTGATTGAAAGACAAGAGTTCAACATTGACTTATAATGACGCAATTGTTCGAAATATGAAATATGGAATGTCTCGGCCGAGAAGGATACTGACTATGACTTAATCCAATTAGTGAGTAGGTAGAAGTGAAGGGCTGAAGGCCAATGAATTTACGAGGTAGCTGAAGGCTCAGGAGTGTTTGATTTGGAATAACGGAAAAATACAAATGATTCACTAATGTCCTCCCCTAATTCCCTTTGCTTTTTCTACGACAGACAAAATACTAAATACTACGGTTACAAGTTTCAATTCTCTGATCAGCTTTCTGGTGACTACACGTCAGGGCTTGGGCCAGATTTAAGGAGTCGACTTTCGCGTTGCTAGGGTACGAGACAGAGGTATTTCGCCACTTACGTGCACCAACTCCTTCGGATGGAGACAACAGGGTGATGTGCTCTTCGCTGCTCGGCTTCGGTCAGGGGAACGCCGTCCAGGTCGGAGGAGGCGAGGCTCTTTCCGACGGAGGTCCGACGACTGGCGGTGCGTGGAGATCCCAGACTATTGGCCGTCGGTCGGGCGCGAACGGATCAACACTCGGGTCCGACGGGGAATTTTCAGTTCGTAATAGGGGTCCACTGTTACGGGATAGGAATTGGCTGATCTCCCAATTCCCGAGTTCTCACCCTGAAGGAACCACGATACACTCGTTCCTTCAGGTCACTTTCACAACACCGGGTCACAAGGGGTAGACTTGTTACGCGTCGGGTGTTCCGCTTCGATGTTCCGGTTCACTTCGCTTCGATGTCCCGGTTCACTTCGATGTCCCGGTTCACTTTACTTCGATGTCCCGGTTCACTTCACTCCGTTCCGCGAACGGAGATTTCAACTTTCCTTCTCTTGAGTTCGGATACGACTGCTTCATGTTCCTTCTCCCAGTCCGCTCGTCAAGTCGCCTTCCCCTTCTACTCTTCCCTGGGTGTCTTGCGCCGCCCATCGCCTAACCAATCCAATGAGGACACGCCCAGCTGGGTCAGGCGCTTGGAGAGGAGAGGGGTCGATCCGTACCCCGCCGCCGAAGTTTCTTGACGGGGCGCTTGGAATCTAGAAAGGACTCCCCAGTTGGTAAGAGCTATGACGGGTCTGGAATCGGGATGTCAATTGGAGCTGAAGGCTCGTCGGAACAGTCCCGGAACAGAGGGCCTCGGGACAAGTGTCGGAACAGTCCCGGAACAGAGGGCCTCGGGACAAGTGTCGGAACAGTCCTGGAACAGAGGGCCTCGGGACAAGTGTCGGAACAGTCCCGGAACAGAGGCCTCGGGACAAGTGTCGGAACAGTCCCGGAACAGAGGGCCTCGGGACAAGTGTCGGAACAGTCCCGGAACAGAGGCCTCGGAACAAGCCTCGGAACAGTCCCGGAACAGACCCGGGACAGTCTCGGAACAGAGGCCTCGGAACAAGCCTCGGAACAGTCCCGGAACAGACCCGGGACAGTCTCGGAACAGAGGGCCTCGGAACAAGCCTCGGAACAGTCCCGGAACAGAGGCCTCGGAACAAGCCTCGGAACAGTCCCGGAACAGAGGCCTCGGAACAAGCCTCGGAACAGTCCCGGAACAGACCCGGGACAGTCTCGGAACAGAGGGCCTCGGAACAAGCCCCGGGACAGTCTCGGAACAGGGGGCTACAGCGAGAGTGATGCTACTAGATAAATGAGCCAGTATTTAAATTTTGATTTATGGAAAGAAAGAAAAATGATACGGATTTGAAGTTAATTGACTCCTCACTCGCTTCCTCACACTCGGGCCGATTTGTTTGTTTCTTACAATTTTAAATTTCGGAATCTACAACTAGCACAATTTAAATTTCAAGATTATAAAACGCGACCCAATTCCTTCAGAGCTTTTTCTCACCAATATTCGCCTGGTCAAGATCACTTGTTGTGGATACGACAGAAATCGAGATTTCTGAAATATCCCACCGCTTGCCACCAAAAGATGTAACCCGCCGTTTCACCTAACGGGCTAGGGATCCAGAAATAGACCTAGGCGAATAAATTAGTGGGAGACTAAAGACTTTCACTTACCGTCCGGAATGTCGGAGATGGTCGGTCATAGACGCCAAGTGCACCTGAATTTACCAAACTCTGAGGAATGGGGTTTCGTGAGTGAAAGACAAGAGTTCAATATTGGCTTATAATAACGCAGTTGTCAGAAATATGAAATATGGAATGTCTCGGCCGAGAAGGATACTGATTATTACTTAATCTAATTAATGAGTAGGTAGAAGTGAAGGGCTGAGGGCCAATGAATTTACGAGGTAGCTGAAGGCTCAGGAGTGTTTGATTTGAATAACGGTAAAAGTTGAAGTGATTTGTTAGCGTCCTCCCCTAATTCCTTTCTCTTTTCCTAATGCACGACAGACGACATGCTAAATACTACGGTCACAATCTACAACTCCATGATCAGCTTTCTGGTGACTCAACGTCAGGGGCTTGGGCCAGATTTAAAGATTTGACTTTCGCGTTGCGAGGGTACGAGACAGGGTTAGTTCGCCACTTACGTGCATCAACTCCTTCGGATGGAGACAACAGGGTGATGTCCTCTTCACGAGATAGAGGTATTTCGCCACTTACGTGTATCAACTCCTTCGGATGGAGACAACAGGGTGATGTTCTCTTCGCTGCTCGGCTACGGTCAGGGGAACGCCGTCCAGGCCGGAGGAGGCGAGGCTCTTTCCGACGGAGGTCCGACGACTGGCGGTGCGTGGAGAACCCAGACTATTGGCCGTCGGTCGGGCGCGAACGGATCAACACTCGGGTCCGACGGGGGATTTTCAGTTCGTAATAGGGGTCCACTGTTACGGGATAGGAATTGGCTGATCTCCCAATTCCCGAGTTCTCACCCTGAAGGAACCACGATACACTCGTTCCTTCAGGTCACTTTCACAACACCGGGTCACAAGGGGTTGACTTGCTACGCGTCGGTTGTTCCGCTTCGATGTTCCGGTTCACTTCGCTTCGATGTCCCGGTTCACTTCGATGTCCCGGTTCACTTTACTTCGATGTCCCGGTTCACTTCACTCCGTTCCGCGAACGGAGATTTCAACTTTCCTTCTCTTGAGTTCGGATACGACTGCTTCATGTTCCTTCTCCCAGTCCGCTCGTCAAGTCGCCTTCCCCTTCTACTCTTCCCTGGGTGTCTTGCGCCGCCCATCGCCTAACCAATCCAATGAGGACACGCCCAGCTGGGTCAGGCGCTTGGAGAGGAGAGGGGTCGATCCGTACCCCGCCGCCGAAGTTTCTTGACGGGGCGCTTGGAATCTGCCGCCCCGTTACACATCATTGGATGTTAGATGAATTATTTTAGTTCCAGGATGAGCTAACAACGATTATGCTTGATGGTGACTCATCTGTAAGCTACCTTACTTGACTTCTAGTTTCTTCTTCCCCATTTCGTGATTTTTCGTTTTTCAATGTCATTTCACCGTACTTTTTACTTATTTATTTCACATTCTTGTTGTAGGCGGAAAATTTACGCCAAATTTTCTGGAGCCTTAAACAGATCATTAGAGGTCACGATTATATCGAGATTTTGATTAGGTGAGTGTACTTTAGATTAAGTGATCTAATGCAGCATCATTTATTTCGGGATTTAATCAGCATTGTGGTCAAAGCATCAGTTTTTAAAATTAATATTATCATTATTTATTTTCCTCTCCCTGTGATAATCCACTGAATGTTCAGGTGAGTCAGATTAACGCAGTTGGTCAGATTAGTCAGTTTCAGCTAATCTTACAGCTGGTTTAAAATACTCATATGTATACTGATCCGGAACTAAGGGCATATCTGGATTGTTACTACTACCTATACTTGGCCCTAACCCACGCTTACTCTCAGTATGCTGAGCTCATTGCAAGGAACTCACTCTCTGCTGAGAAGAGTGCCATGTGATTTTGTGCCTTTACACAACCATGCAATAAATTCTATGACTATTCTATTTTTCAAGTATTCATTCCCGGCATTTCAGGAAATCTTCAGCTGAGTGGAGCAGTCCCAGGTTTCTTGGATTGGGTTTGAATAAATTTCCTAAAATGTTAATTTAACTGAATAAATAGAGTAGAGGCCAATTGTGTCAAAGCGGCAGAGCTACAAACCAAAAGTCACGCGCTATTCAGTAGACTCGCTTGTTGAAACAGGAAAATGTCAGTGAGATGAGAACAAGTCTACCCTTACAGTTTCTCGTCTCCTGGAGGTGAATCCAAACAGCTTGATAAGATAATACTTCCGAAAGAATAACGATCGTGCCAAAGCTTCGGCCCCGAGATGTTCAGCGTTGGTATTTTATGAGGCTGAAATCCTTCCGGTGGATTACGACGAAAGTGGCTATACATACATGGCTCATAGTCTACTCGGTTCAGAACCGAAAAGCCAATCTGAAGCGTCTTCCGCCATGTCAGGGACAGACGCTAATCTCTGGCTTGGCAACGGGACGTGCTAGTCCTTCATATATGATTCCTGAAGTCCGACTCATGCCGGTGATGGCTCATTAACATTGGGGGTCTCTCGAAGATTACGAACAATGGGCTGCCTGAGAAGAATAGTATGATTCGGCCCCTTCCATAACATTATTTGATAAGCACGGCCACTGGTTAAGTTGAAGAGGATTGACAGGACGCGGAGGGCTTATGGCCTGCATGCTGCTTTTCTAGCCAATTCTACAACTTATATTATTTTTAAACCTGGAATAGCTTCATATATTATTCTTAGTACCCAAAGAAAGTCATTACACAGTGTCGTTTCGAAACTTCCAATATTTACAGGTATCGATACTTCCTTTCGATACTTACGATTCCTGCATCAGCTATTGGAGGTTCGATATTTTATTGATATCGATACAAATGTAAGGTATCGAAACAATGGTTTCCTGAGAAAATAAAGAACTGATGATCTTTGAGAAAAGTTTGTTTTTATGCGGTTTAGGTGGGGAAATCTATGCAGCAGGTTAACGACTGAAAAACTGGAGAAAAATTAGGTAGCTAAATATCGAAAGATTAAAGCGGTATCGATGCAATATAATATGAAACCTCCCAATAGTAGTAGTAAATGCTTTATTTACATTCAAACATGTTGTGCAAATTATTTAATATTAATATTTATTCGAATAGATACACAATTATTGCACTATTAACAATCAAAACATTCATCTGAACCTAAAACATCTACGTGGCATGACTGATAAATTGAATGAATGATTTCATTTTCAATTATTGCTTACAGAGACGCGGTATAAACAGTAAATATACCCCAAAACCATAGGGCATGCTTTGAATGGTCTTGGACCATCTACCAAAAACCTCCCTATCTCACATTTTGATATCAACCTGTTAATTTTGATTGTGCATTGTTCTTACGTTGGTGTTCTAATCTTTGGTGTTCCGTGCTGCCACTCGTCCTACAGTTTTGCAATCCCTCCCCCTCAGAGTAAGGTATGGATGATTTACTTTAAAAAGAAAAGATCGTAGCTTAGCGCAATGCAAGGAATGTTCTAGAGATGTGAAGTACTCTGGTCGAGTATAAAAACGCTGCAAATTCTTACACAGGGGTTGGTTATTCCTCGGACCAGGCGCATGGAGACTCATTTCTTCAACATGGGGGAAATGGGGAAACAGTGGGTGCGGCGGGTCCCAGACCTATTCCAATCGATTCAGGATCCAGAATTTAGTAGAAAATGATACCCCACACGCCCAGGTACGGGAAATCTCGAAAACGCATATTCAAAATGGGTAATATATACCCAATTTGACCCATAACTTCTTCCAGAGGGTGCCAATCGTTCCGGGACCCACTTCATTGAAATTAGCGTCCAAGATTTAGCGGAAAATGATACCCCACACGCCTAGGTTCCAGAAATCTCAAAAACACATATTCAAAATGGGTAATATATACCCAATTTGACCCATAACTTCTTCCAGGGGGTGCCGATCGTTTTGGGACCCATTTCATTGGATTCAGCGTCCAAAATTTAGTGGAAAATGACACCCCACTCGCCTAAATCGCCCAAAATCTCGAAAATCCATTTTTCAAAAAACACATTTTGACCCCTACCCCGCCCAAATTTGGTCCGATCGGGCTGAAAAGGTTGGAGGACCGTCCTAGGCCGGGAACAGACCCCTGACCCAAATTTCAGATTTTTAGAAAATTTTCTACTACCAAAAACGGCGTGGACGGCGGACGGCGTACGGCGGACGGCGTACGGCGGACGGACATTGACCTTTTTTGATCAGGACATCATGAAACGTCCAGAAAAAAATTTTGAGCCAAATCGGAGAGGTTGACCATTTGCATGAAAACATAGGTTGATTATTCAAGGAATAACCAACCAAAAACGCTGCAAATAACACAGGGGTGGTTATTCCTCGGACCAGAAGTATAGAAACTCATTCCAATCGATTCGGCGCCCAAAAGTCGAAAATGATTCCCACACGCCTAGGAACCAGAAATCTCGAAAAACCACTTTTGAATTGTGTAGATAGATACAGTAATACCCCGACTTACGTTATCCCGACTTACGTAAATTCGAAGTTACGTTATGATGCGGCCCGGCCCTATTCAAGGTCTCCCGCCAGAAAACTGGGCGGGAAATTCTCTCCCTTCCACTAGCTCTCCCCTCTCTCCTTTTCTTCTTCAAGGCCACAAACAGTCAGTGGAACAACACTGAGTGCCATGATCGTTCAGTTCCCGGTATTGTGTCCTTTTTTCGTGAATTGTACGTTCACACGCTGTACATATTTGTATTTTTCACTCATTATTTTAGAAGGATTTACTTCCTCCTTACTTTTGTTACTTATAATTTGTATCATTTACCTATGTTTATCGTTATGTCAATGAAACGAAATCGGACGGATTCTCTGAACTCATCAAAGAAAAGAAAAACCTTGTCATTAGAAATGAAGCACAATATTATTAAAGCTTTTGAAGGTAGTATGAAAACATGCGACGTAGCACAGAAATTCAAGCTACCTTACACTACTGTCCAAACGATTATTAAAGATAAGGATACAATTCTAGATGCTGTAAGAAATGCTCAGTCATTGAATCCAACTTTGATTCGGAAACGGCACAGAAGTACATATATTTACCCAGTGAAAAATGATTTTAAAAAACCATACCCCGATTTACGTAATTTTCGACTTACGGTATAGCATGCAGTCCCACCTATAACGTAAGTCCGGGGTATTACTGTACCCATTTTGGCCCATAACCTCTTCGAGTGGGCACCAATTATCCCGGGACCAGTCTCATTGGATTCAGCATCCAAAATTTAGTAGAAAATGACACCAAACAAACCCTAGATTACTGAAAATCTTGAAAATTAATTTAAAAAAAACACATTTTGACCTCTACCCCTAATCTCGTGTGGACGGCGTACGCTGCTTTTGCTTATCTGGACACCTAGAAAAGCCCAGACATTTTTTTTTTTTTTTTTTTTTTTTTGCCAAATCGGGTAGATTGACTTTTTGCATGAATCGAATGTATCGATGGATACTCTTGGGATCGAATACTTTACCTTCGATATTATATAGATATCAGCTTCTAACTACCAACACTCATTCGATACCATTTATCGAATACTCGAGAGTATAGAGGGCACTAATTACACTCCCTCCAACATGATTAAATTAAAAAGTTCTTTCACTCATAACACCACTCTCTTCGTCTTCTTCTTATTTTCGTTAAAAACGTATTGTACTTGTCTTCTCTACAATATTCTACAATCATAATTATTTAGCTTTAACTATTTATCTTGAACTCACTAGTGTAAAAAGAACTCAAATTTAAATTCAAAAGAATACCAGCTCATTTTGCTCCTGCAGAGCTGGTTCATAGAGCATGATACCGATATGGTCATACGATACAGATCGATATGAGTAAAGTATCGATTATTTTGTTCGATACCAAATACATTTGGTATCAAATGAAACGAATGAGAAGTTAGGTACGCGGTTTCAATTTCTTGTTGTTGTGTCGTTCATATTCATACACGTATGTGTACAAATCACTCAATTTGTTCTTGAGAAAGATAAACTTGTAAAAACAAGATATATAATCTGTCTGCCGACTTTACTGTCTCTTGCGTGGAGTGCGAGGTCTTTGATGTTTTTTCTAATGAATTTTCTTGGGTTCTGTAAATAAACGCCAACAGACCTGAGATACGTAATAACTGTTTGACTTTAGTTCAGAATTGTTATTTATTTTCAATAAGTGAACACATTGAATTGCGGTGAATTAACTGTTTATCAATAGTGGTTTCTTTTCATTCGCGATGTCACTTCGAGCTCACGGAAATCGAATTGCCATGATTTGACGTCTCCACATGATTTCCCTTGTAGTCGAAAACGACTCGGTCCGAATTCTTGTACATCTTCACTTTGGCTCCTTCAACTTCAACGGGAGACAATACTTTGTAGCTGTCGTTTTCTTCAAGCACTTTGGCTTGGTCCAAGTCGATATTTTTTCCTGAAGAAGTAAATGCAAGTAGATTTCAAGGGCTTTAGTCCCCGGAGGAAGCTAGTAATCAAGACAAGACAAACCTTCGATTTCATAATGAGTCCTCCCATTGGAGGAAATGACGGCTATGGGACCGTTTCTCATCACTGATTGTTGGTTGTTTGAGAACAAACCAAAATCTGAGAACCACGAATCGGCTGAAACAGACGCCTAACCGGCGAAATGAGTTAAATTACACGGAATGTTTCTTCTGATTCGAAAAAAAACAGAACATTGCCGCGCCTGAAAGGGCATTTATAATAATCTAATCGTCGAATTTTAGTCAATTTAATTTTGAAGACGGCAGTCACCCTGTTAAGTGACGTTAGTTGACAAATTTTTTAAATCTCTTTTGTGGGATCCTATATGCATTCTGACTTGGTGCATGTGGAAAGAAATTGAGTGCCTCCGTGAGGCGTGAAATATCGTTCAACATTCAACTTACCATGCAGGCGAAAAACGTCCAGACCAAGGTTGACTTCATTGTTCAGTCACAAAGCTTGTCCAGAGGCATTTTATGCGAGCTTATTATCTCTGCCCCCCCCCCCCCCCCCAACGAGCGAGAAATTGCTAATTTCCATCCGGCGTTACAATCGCTCATAGTCGGAAGATTGTAGGTTCATACTTCCGCGCCTTTTCGCTAATATTTATCGAGTTGAAATGAAGCTCATTATATTTAAGCTCATTTACGAGGAACATCATTTCATCAAAATACCCATGTTTTCTGGAGGTGATTCATCCAATTTCGCTTTTGGTTGGTTATTCCATGAATAGTCAACCGATATTTTCATGCAGAAAGTCAATCCATCCTCCGATTTGCCCCAAATTTCTTTTTCTGGGTATTTAGGTGTCTAGTCCAGTCTAATTTTGAGGGGGAGGGGGGGAGAGGTTGTCAAAAATATGTTTATTGAAAAATGGATTTTCGGTTATTCAGGCGTGTGGGGTATCATTTTCCACCAACTTGTGAACGCTGAATCCGATGGAACGGGTTCCAGAATCATTGATGCCCGCTGGAAGAGGTATAATGGGTCAATGGGTACCTATCTACCTATTTCAAAAGTGGATTTTCGAGATTTCTGGTACCGAAGCGTGAGGGGTGTCATTTCCACTAAATTTTGGGCGCTGAATCGATTGGAATATGTCCGGAACACTCCACTCTCACAGTTTTCCCCCATTTTCTCCATGATGGGGGTGGGAATAAACCACCCCTAAGAATCAGCAGTGTTTTGTTTAAAGCACCGGAACAAAAGCTATATTAAAATTGCCGATGCTCTCGTTTAAATTATATGCCTATGTTGTTCTGAGTTTCGTTATTAACAAAACGCAAATTCAAGTGGTTTTGTGACTCTTATCACCCTAAATTCAACATTACATAATCCAGTCCAGCTACAATTGAAAAAGTTGCGAGTATCAAGAAGGGGCTGATGAGTCACTGACCAAAATTTATGTTCACATGAAAGAAAGGGCGTGGACAGCGGACGAACATTTCGGTTTTGAAATTTACGCATCTTGGATCACATAAGTCACATTTTTGGACGAATTGAAAAACAGGAGTAATGAACAAGTCAGAATACACATTTTCCTGAACCCCAAAAAGTTTAGTTTAAAAAATCTAAATACTAGGTGTTTCCAAACCACCTTAAACAATCCAAAATGTTCCTCCAAATTGCTTGAGCCTGATTTTGGGCCCTGACAGATCCCAATTGAGGGGAAACGTTGAAGTAATCATCCAACCCATGTAACGCGTATAAAATATATATTTACAACAGATTAGTATAAGATTAGTGGAATCAATCAATCAATAATTCGTCTTTGGTAACAGCCAGGAACGCTCTGGTCGTCGTCTTCGAAATAGAATCGCTGCAGTCGCTTTGACTCAAACTTTAACGTCTTTTCCCTCCTCGAGCGCTTTTCTCTGCTCTTCGTACTTCTTCCTGTAGATGCCTTCGGGGTCGTATTTCTCTTCGAGGAGTTTGAAGTCGTCTTTCTTTTGAGTAATGAGGAATCTGAGGACTTTCTCGGCTCCTTTCTTCTGTTTTTCGTTGCATTGAGCGCACTCGTTTTTCAGCGCTTCGGGAATCTTATCTGTAAACAAGTTCAAACCAATTTTTTCCTTTAGAATTAAAGGAGGGGGGGGGGAGGTTAAGGATCATTAACATGGATTAGAACGAATAATAATATCAGAATTAAATACCATTAATTACAGTTTCAATTAAACATGTACTGGGTAAACGGAGATCTTCTCTAATCTGTTCTTCATTACTATAATAATAATTAGTTAATTATTTGAAGATGAAGTAGCTAGGAGTCACTGATAACCAACTTTTGTAGAAAGGTTGTTGAATTGCATGTATAAATATATATAGCAAAAATATGACATTATTACAATTTGATCTTTTTCTAAACGGCACGAATCTAATTGAACGGACTTTTTGTATTCGTGTATTCGACGCTTTTGGTTGGTTATTCCTTGAATAATCAACCTATGTTTTCATGATAATGGTCAACCTCTCCGATTCGGCTCAAAAATTTTTTCTGGACGTTTCATGATGTCCTGATCAAAAAAGGTCAATGTCCGTCCGCCGTACGCCGTCCGCCGTCCATTGTCCACGCCGTTTTTGGTAGTAGAAAATTTTCTAAAAATCTGAAATTTGGTCAGGGGTCTGTTCCCAGCCGAGATGGGTCCTCGAAACTTTTCAGCCCGATCGGACCAAATTTGGAGGGGGTAGGGGTTCTTTGAAAAATGGATTTTCGAGATTTTGGGTGATTTAGGCGAGTGGGGTGTCATTTTCCACTAAATTTTGGACGCTGAATCCAATAAAATGGGTCCCAGAACAATTGGCACCCATTGGAAGAAGTTATGGGTCAAATTGGGTATTAATTACCCAATTTGATTATGTTTTTTCGGGATTTCTGCTACCTAGGCGTGTGGGGTATCATTTTCCACTAAATTTTGGACGCTGAATTCAATGATGTGTGTCCCAGAACGATTGGCAACCACCGGAAGAGGTTATGGGTCAAAATGGGTATGTATCCACCCATTTTGTATGTGTCAGGATTTCTGGTGCCTAGGCGTGTGGGGTATCATATTCCACTAAATTTTGGACCCTGAATCGATTGGAATGGGTCTGGGACCCGCCACACCCACTGTTTCCCCCATTCGAGGAATAACCAACCCGTATGTAAGAATTTGCAGATTTTTTGTATTCTATACTTGTTTTGACCAGGGAAGGTCGGCTAACCTGACCTCAGCCACCGCCACTTGCAACTACTTCCCTCAATATAGAACCAGTCATTTAGTGCTCAAAAATGGCTCTTTGAAAAAAAATTGGGATAGATATTTTATTCCTCCATACTGTCAGCGGTAGTGACTCCATATCCGCCATATGACGAAAAATGTCTAGTGACCTTATATGGTGGTGACCATCGTACCACTCGTCTAAACGAACTAAGGAACCAAGCTGAACCTCAGTACAGCATCTAAAGTCACTGGAAACAATGTCTTGATACCTTCCCACTGAAGCTGCAGCCCGTGAGCACTTGCTGCGAGTTTAACAGCAGATCCAGAAACGGCTAGACTATCAGCTCAACCCAGAACAGGGGGGTGGAAGTCAAACATTTTTTAACTAGACAGTATTGCGTAAAATAAAATGTACACTTCCTTCTGCCCTGTAACTAGAGGCTGCTCCATCAGCATCCTGAACAGCTTGACCCGATTCAATCCCTACCTCAGTCCTTTCCTGAGAAGCATTATGAATCTATTCTTGCACTTGTCGTTCGAAAGAAAGTTTTCTTGTGACATTGTCGACACCATAGTTGGTGAAAACTTCGACTAGATGCTTCTCTTTCGATCTTCTTAACCGCTCCATTGATTTAGTGCCGTCCAGGCCTTCTGGCTACCCTTCGAAAACACGACCACACGGTGAGCTCTGTATTCTTGTAACCACCATAGAACATAAATAAATACGTATTCATGGAGGAAATACGACAAGAAAGCGTCTGAAGCTGAGTTTCTCTCGTTTTGCCCAAGTGCCAAAAAGTTGCTCTTTTTCAGCGCGCCCTAGCGGCGGTGCCCCGCACTCAAAAATTGAATATGACCAGTGATTTTTGAAGGAAATTTTTTCTACTTTAATTTTCTATATAATAAAAAATTCAGTAGGTTGCATATTTTTCAACTAATAAGCAATTTTTTGAAAAAAAGTGCAAAACTTTTAGGGTTTTTTGCGACTTTCATTGTGAAGTCGTTATTTTTTTTGTTGGCAAACTTCAGATTTGGATTCAGCACACAGAAAAATTGATGAACCCTAATTATGTATGTAAACTACCATTTGACTGGGCTAATAACTTTTCTACAGTTTTTACGGAGTTCTTACCCATGTGATGTACTTTGATTACGGGCTCTGTAGTTAGCAGCCCATTGGGGAGTCAAACCAAAAATTCCTTTAA
Source organism: Cyrtorhinus lividipennis (assembly GCA_019603395.1). NCBI lineage: Eukaryota > Metazoa > Arthropoda > Insecta > Hemiptera > Miridae > Cyrtorhinus > Cyrtorhinus lividipennis. Next base: position 6,626,673 of record CM034008.1, read on the forward strand.
GCTCCTGTCCATTGTACTTTTTACTCTTTTTTTTTTAAATGAACTGCGTCATTCGGACTTTTGACCATCTTCCACTAGCTAACTTCTCGATTTACCATTTAAAAAAACTTTCATTTGAACAAAACTCGGCTTTTTAAGCGCTGAAGGGCGCAAGTCAGTTCCGAAATTGACGCCTGAAATTTGGCCGTGACTGAATGGTACCACCATATCAGCGGCGAATTAGCGGAATGACAATTTTTGTATTTTATAATTTTTTTTCACTGAAGCGTGCCACCATCGAGAACGGTTCAGCCTGGTAGAACGAAATTTTTTTAAAGGGGGGGAGGGGGGAGGGGTTCAAAATGTGTAGTACGAAAAATGGATTTTTGGCGAGTTAGGTGTCATTTTCGACTAAATTTCGAACTCTGAATCCAATGAGACGGGTCCCGGGACGATTGGTCCCTACAGAAGAGGTTATGATTCAAAATGGGTACATATCTATCTACCCATTTTGGATACGTGTTTTCGAGATTTCTGATTCCTAGGCGTGTAGGGTATCATCTTTGACTAAATTTTGGACGCTAAATTGATTGGAATGGGTCTCCATGCTCCTGGTCCAAGGAATAACCAACCCCATTGTAGGAATTTGCAACGGCTTTAAGCGATAATTGCGCGCCTATTTTTGCTCATTTTTTAACAATTAGCTGATCAATTTGGTATTTTACAAATCAAAAGTATTTTAATTTTTGAAATCTCCGAAAAGCATTTTTTAAAAAATATATCGTCTTTGACCCTAATATTTCTAATTTTTCAATTTTATTGTGATTCCAAAATTTATTGAGTAATTACCTCTAATTTATATTCGTAGAACAGAGAAAAAAAATGTTTTTGTAACAACTTACCTTTGAGTTCGGCGCCGTCCGGGGTGCACTTGCCTTTGCCCATGACGCAGTCGAAATATTTCTGATAGAGTCGTTGGTTGCTCAAAATTTCGTCCACATCGATGTTGTCATACCGGTCCGGATATGATTCTTGGCCCGTGACAAAAACCGCGCACACCAAAAGAACGGCGAAAGCGAACAGTTTCATTTCTGAATGCGCTCTGAAGGAACTTGTTCTGATGAAGGAAAATGTGGTGATGTTTGTCTTTTGAATCGGATTTAACTTTATATACCCACATGCACTCGTTGTGGGAAGGGCGGACTCCCCACCTCGATTTTCCTTCGACTTCTGACGACTCCCGCCAGAACTTATCCTTGACTGACTCTTCCTGAGGGGCTGATTGGCATCTTCTGTTTCCCTTGCACTTCTTCTGTTCATCATTCACGGACGAAGGAGTTCGACCATCTCGTAACGTGTGAATCTGTTTAACCCGACGACTATATTTCTCTTTTTTGTTTTTCGGCGACGCTGATTTATTGCGGCGCTCAAGGGCCGTACCCGCCTCATATGGGAATTCATTGTTTCACGAGAAGAAATTCGCACAATGTCGTGTTTTTAATTAACAGTTTCGTTTGATCCATTAGCCTTGGGCTGCCTAGAGAACTAATTGAATGCTAGCTAGTGAATGTACTCATTCGGTAAAAGTTGTCTACTTTTGTCTGAGGTTTTTTGTGTTTTGAAGTTGACCATCAGACTCATCTCACGCGCGTCGTGGAGGCCATTCTTGCGGCCATCGCATGATAACCGCCAGTAATACTAGCCCGTATCTACAACGATGAGACCCTCGATTCAACACAGCAGATAAAATTGTGGAAGAGGAATGATCACATAGGTGATGAAAACTCAAATTTATCAAATAGTTGAAAAGGAGAAAGGATAATAAAGAGTTCCTAAGAGACTTTCTGGCCTCATCTCATCTGCGCGTGTACTAAGTTCGGCCGAATCGTGCGAAGTTCGGTTTGCATTGCTTTATCGGCCTCAAAGATAAGGCATAAGATAAGATCGCAGCGATCTTAACGAATTTCTTTAACCTGACGCTGAGATAACTCTACTGCTGTGGTTTGTTTTGGTCAGTAATGTTAATTTTAAAGATGTCTGCCGCTTGTCTTCACCGCGTCGCGCGTGCTTGTGTGTTTTGATTCTTATTTCTTCAACGTAGAACTGTCATCTGTGCTGTTGTTGCGCTTTATTTGATCGTTTTTAGCAAAAAGTAAGTTAACTAATTGATAAAGTTATTCAGTATGTTTGAAGTAGAGCAACTACATGATAAAAGGAACAGGACCCGAGAAAGTTGAGTAATTGTTCGGTCTAAAACCTTACAGAATCTGGATGACAGAATTAAGTATAATATTGTAACGATTTATGTTCTTAGTAAATAATTTATTAACAATCGTTCACTTGAATACATACACTGTTCACATTCGCGCACTTACACAATGACAGAATCACAATACACGGTTGTACCGCGGTTGTCGCACTATTTATAACGCGGCACAGCACAATTTATAACCCGAAGCTTCTATATCCAGACTCCGAATTGAACTGAACTGGGCAGCGCTCATGGGTCTGTTTTATACCTGCTGCCTCTCGGTCGAGTACCTTCCAGAACGTTCCCCGGTTCTGGGAACTCGACGTGTTGTCTGGAGTGAACGGGAGGTTCCCGAACGTTCGAGACCCTTAATCGTCCACAGGTCGTTGACCCTGCGACGCCAGCAGCCCATTTGACTGGCGCAGGTGCGAGCTCGCAACAATATTGTCGGCATCCAGTTTCTTTCAGGTGTATTCGTTAACTTCATCTGTAGTGACATGCCTTTGGCGACTTGAATGTTTGCATTAATGTGTGTGTACGATTAATATTCTCTTAGGTTATGGAAGGCGTCGACCCAAATGATGGTGTGCGAGCAGGAGATTGTGGTTCACGAGGGAAGACGATGTTGAGATGTTTGGACTTGTCGTGGCCCCAATTTGGTCTCGGAGATAGTCGACTTCCAAGCGTTGAGATGAGCTCGCTCTGATCGCCTCTGCAGGAGGCCTGGAGGTGTCCAAACATGTTTGTTTTGGCCAAAATCGGCGTGGACGGCGGACGGACATTTCACATGTGGTTGGTTATTCCTTGGATAATCAACCTATATTTTCATGCAAAAAGTCAATCTCTCCGATTCGGCCCAGACATTTTTTCTGGCCGTTTCAAGGTGTCTTCATCAAAAAAGTAAAATGTCCGTCCACCGTACGCCGTCCTCGCCGTTCCTGGAAGTAGAGACATTTTCTAAAAATCTGAAATTTGAGTCAGGTATCCGTTTCCGGATCTAGTTGATCCTCGAAACTTTTCAGCCCGATCGGACCAAATTTGGGCGGGGTAGGAGTCAAAATGTGTATTTCGAAAAATGAATTAGTGATATTTTTGACGATGTAGGCGTCTGGGGTATTATTTTCGTCTAAACTTTGGACGCTGAATCCAATAAGACGGGTCCCGAAACGATTGGAACCCAGTGGATGAGGTTATGGGTCAAAATGGGGGTCCATCTTCCTATTTCAAAAGTGGGTGTTTGAGATTTCAGGTACCTAGACGTGTGGGGTATCATTTTCCACTAAAGTTTGGACCCTAAATCGATTGAAATATGTCTTCATACTCCTGGTCCAAGGAATAACCAACCCCTGTGAAAGAATTTGCAGCGTTTTTCTAATCCTCAGCATGGGAATACATGTGCTATGGTTTGGTTCTTCCTCAAATCACCTGCCAAACGCTTCTGCTCAACATCAGCAGGATTGCCTGACTCATGTCAATTAGCCTAAGCGGCTATTCGTCCTATTCTAAATCAATAACGTCATGCATCACACTCAGGGTGAAGAATGTAAGCTATGCTAACTACCTAATTTCAGTGATGGTAACACAACATCAATGGAAGTGCGATCGCATCCTGTAACGGGGCGGCAGATTCCAAGCGCCCCGTCAAGAAACTTCGGCGGCGGGGTACGGATCGACCCCTCTCCTCTCCAAGCGCCTGACCCAGCTGGGCGAAAGGCGTGTCCTCATTGGATTGGTTGGGCGATGGGCGGCGCGAGACACCCAGGGAAGAGTAGGAGGGGAAGGCGACTTGACGAGCGGACTGGGGAAAGGCCCGGAAGTCAGTCGTGTACGAACTCAAGTGAAACGAGGTTGGCCTGAAACGAGGTTGGCCCCCCCTGCTCGCCATAATCTCGAGAGGACGAGGCGAGGCAGGGGCGGGGCGGAACAACCTGTTTCGGGGCGGAACAACCGGAGCGGAACAACCCCAGCGAAACAACCTGTTTCGGGGCGGAACAACTGAAGCGGAACATCGAAGCGAAACAACCGACGCGAAGCAAATCAACCCCTTGTGAAGCTGGTGTTGTGAACGTGACCTGAGGGAACAAGTGTATCGTGGTTCCTTCAGGGTGAGAACTCGGGAATTGGGAGATCAGCCAATTCCTCTCCCAAAACAGTGGGCCCTTATACGAACTGAAAATCCCCCGTCGGACCCGAGTGTTGATCCGTTCGCGCCCGATTCGACAGTCGTCGGACCTCCGTCGGAAAGAGTCTCGCCTCCTCCGGCCTGGACGGCGTTCCCCTGACCGAAGCCGAGCAGCGAAGAGAACATCACCCTGTTGTCTCCATCCGAAGGAGTTGGTACACGTAAGTGGCGAAATAACTCTGTTTCGTACCCTCGCAACGCGAAAGTCGAATCTCTAAATCTGGCCCAAGCCCCGACGTTTAGTCACCAGAAAGCTGATCATAGAGTTGTACATTGTAGCCGTATTATTTAGTATTTTGTCTGTCGTAGGAAAAGTAAAAGGAATTAGGGGAGGACATTAACAAATCACTTCCACTTTACCGTTATTCAAACCAAACATTTGAGCCTTCAGCTACCTCGTAAATTCATTTGGCCCTCAGCCCTTCACTTCTGCCTACTCAATAATTAGATTACGTAATAGTCAATATCCTTCTCGGCCGAGACATTCCGTATTTTATACTTCTGTCAATTGCGTTTATTATAAGTCAATATTGAACCCTTGTCTTTTCAATCACGAAACCCCATTCCTCAGAGCTTGGTAAATTCAGGTGTACTTGGCGTCCATGACCGACCATTGCAGACATTCCGGACGGTAAGTGAAAGTCTTTAGTCTCCCACTAATTATTCGCCTAGGTCTATTTTTGGATCCCTAGCCCGTTACGTGAAAACGTCGGGTTACATCTTTTGGTGGCAGCGGTGGGATTTTTCAGAAATCTCGATTTCTGTCGTATCCACAACAAGTGATCTTGACCAGGTGAATATTGGTGAGAAAAAGCTCTGAAGGAATTGGGTCGCGTTCCATAATCTTGAAATTCAAACTGTGCTAGTTGTAGATTCCGAAATTTAAAATTGTAAGAAACAAACAAATCGGCCCGAGTGTGAGGAAGCGAGTGAGGAGCCAATTGACTTCAAATCCGTGTCTAGGATTTTTTCTTTCCAAAAATCGAAATTTAGATACTGGCTCATTTGTTTAGTAGCATCACTCTCACTGTAGCCTTCTGTTCCGAAACTTGTCCCGGGGCTCTCTGTTCCGAGACTGTTCCGGGGCCCTCTGTTCCGGGACTGTTCCGAAACTTGTCCCGGGGCTCTCTGTTCCGAGACTGTTCCGGGGCCCTCTGTTCCGGGACTGTTCCGAGACTTGTCCCGGGGCTCTCTGTTCCGAGACTGTTCCGGGGCCCTCTGTTCCGGGACTGTTCCGAGACTTGTCCCGGGGCTTTCTGTTCCGGGACTGTTCCGGGGCCTTCTGTTCCGAGACTGTTCCGGGGCCCTCTGTTCCGGGACTGTTCCGAGACTTGTCCCGGGGCTTTCTGTTCCGAAACTGTTCCGGGGCCCTCTGTTCCGGGACTTGTCCCGGGGCCTTCTGTTCCGGGACTGTTCCGGGGCCTTCTGTTCCGAAACTGTTCCGGGGCCCTCTGTTCCGGGACTGTTCCGGGACTTGTCCCGGGGCCTTCTGTTCCGAGACTGTTCCGGGGCCCTCTGTTCCGGGACTGTTCCGGGACTTGTCCCGAGGCCTTCTGTTCCGGAACTGTTCCGGGGCCCTCTGTTCCGGGACTGTTCCGAGACTTGTCCCGAGGCCTTCTGTTCCGAAACTGTTCCGGGGCCCTCTGTTCCGGGACTGTTCCAGAGCCTACAGCTCCAATTGACATTCCGATTCCAGACCCGTCATAGCTCTTACCAACTGGGAAGTCCTTTCTCGATTCGTGGGGAAATTATCGGTCCTTGGTGCGCAAGAAAGTGATCTATCGGTTCTATAATTGTTTTTATTTATTTATTTATTTATTTATTTATTTATTTATTTATTTATTTATTTTTTATTTAACAAGTGAATTCGCGACCATGCACCAAAACAGCAGCCCATCAGACGAGGGCGAAGCCATGATGAACCCCGATCTGGAAATAAAATGCACAACACAAGTACTTACCTTGTTTTACTAATGACCGTACCTCATGAGTCGTGACAGGACTCCCTGGGCCCCCCCCCCCCCCTTTTTTTTTTTTTTTTTTTTTTTTTTTTTTTTTTTTTTTTTTTTTTTTTTTTTTTTTTTTTTTTTTTCTTTTTCCCTTTGTAATGGCAGCAAAATCTGGGGTTCGTTGTTCAGTTTCTGGCTTTGTGAAAGAGGTTGTCTGCATGACGAATGAGCCGTCGATTGATGGAAAATGTGTGAGTTTGAGTGTGAGAGGAGACTAAAGAAAGGGCCGGTTTGTATGTTTCACATCATAGTAGGGAAGTAGAAGATAAGACCAGCGGAAGACACATTTCGCCCATCGCACCACCTTGGAACACCAGCGCCATCATGCTCTCGACGGGTGGGGACGTCCTGTGCCCGTCTGCACCAAGCGACGACACCCGCCGACAACGTACCGCTGCGAGAGAAAATGCCGGAACCTGCGGCCCACGGACCCTGCCTACCCGAAGCCCTGCTCCCTCGCCAAACACGAGAAGGACCGCCCACCAACCTGTGCCGCTTGTAGACGATGGCGGTACGAACAAGCATGGATAGCGGCCAAACGACCTGACGCAATGCCCATCGCACCAGTCACCCCCCCACCGGAAGGAAAATTGCCGAGGTAGACCTCGGCCTCCAAAGATCGGAGGAGTGTAACGGGGCGGCAGATTCCAAGCGCCCCGTCAAGAAACTTCGGCGGCGGGGTACGGATCGACCCCTCTCCTCTCCAAGCGCCTGACCCAGCTGGGCGAAAGGCGTGTCCTCATTGGATTGGTTGGGCGATGGGCGGCGCGAGACACCCAGGGAAGAGTAGGAGGGGAAGGCGACTTGACGAGCGGACTGGGGAAAGGCCCGGAAGTCAGTCGTGTACGAACTCAAGTGAAACGAGGTTGGCCTGAAACGAGGTTGGCCCCCCCTGCTCGCCATAATCTCGAGAGGACGAGGCGAGGCAGGGGCGGGGCGGAACAACCTGTTTCGGGGCGGAACAACCGGAGCGGAACAACCCCAGCGAAACAACCTGTTTCGGGGCGGAACAACTGAAGCGGAACATCGAAGCGAAACAACCGACGCGAAGCAAATCAACCCCTTGTGAAGCTGGTGTTGTGAACGTGACCTGAGGGAACAAGTGTATCGTGGTTCCTTCAGGGTGAGAACTCGGGAATTGGGAGATCAGCCAATTCCTCTCCCGAAACAGTGGGCCCTTATACGAACTGAAAATCCCCCGTCGGACCCGAGTGTTGATCCGTTCGCGCCCGATTCGACGGCCAACAGTCCAGGTTTCCCACGCACCGCCAGTCGTCGGACCTCCGTCGGAAAGAGTCTCGCCTCCTCCGGCCTGGACGGCGTTCCCCTGACCGAAGCCGAGCAGCGAAGAGAACATCACCCTGTTGTCTCCATCCGAAGGAGTTGGTACACGTAAGTGGCGAAATAACTCTGTTTCGTACCCTCGCAACGCGAAAGTCGAATCTCTAAATCTGGCCCAAGCCCCGACGTTTAGTCACCAGAAAGCTGATCATAGAGTTGTACATTGTAGCCGTATTATTTAGTATTTTGTCTGTCGTAGGAAAAGTAAAAGGAATTAGGGGAGGACATTAACAAATCACTTCCACTTTACCGTTATTCAAACCAAACATTTGAGCCTTCAGCTACCTCGTAAATTCATTTGGCCCTCAGCCCTTCACTTCTGCCTACTCAATAATTAGATTACGTAATAGTCAATATCCTTCTCGGCCGAGACATTCCGTATTTTATACTTCTGTCAATTGCGTTTATTATAAGTCAATATTGAACCCTTGTCTTTTCAATCACGAAACCCCATTCCTCAGAGCTTGGTAAATTCAGGTGTACTTGGCGTCCATGACCGACCATTGCAGACATTCCGGACGGTAAGTGAAAGTCTTTAGTCTCCCACTAATTATTCGCCTAGGTCTATTTTTGGATCCCTAGCCCGTTACGTGAAAACGTCGGGTTACATCCTATTACAGAAAAACAAGAATACCACCATAACGCGCTATGCCTGAAAGTTTTGGAGTATTGAATCCAATTTTTCCGTTATTACGCACATTAGGTGTCTTACCTTTTGGGAAATCTGGAAAATTTAACGTTAATCGGAGCAATAGATTTTTAGTATTTGTTATTATAATGAATGTGTTATTTGCAGTAGAGCCTGCATTGGCGCTTCATCTTGCTATTGACACTCCAGCGGGTAATTTCAATCTAAAAGTTTTAGACTATGTGCGAGTTTCCTTACGAATGTTGGCCATGTGGTCGCACATGTATAGTGTTATTCACCACAGACATCATTTCACCATTATATGGAAAATGCTGCGTTCTGTTGAGAGTGTGCCTGTTTACAATGTTCCGTTCTCCATTACAACAATCCTTTGTTGTTTTGATATAAGCCGATGGTTTTTCGAATCAGTATTTTTCAGTGATGACGCCAGTGATTTGTTGAACTGTGCAGTTGAAGCAAAAATGACCTTAACTTTCTATGTGATGGCTGTAGTTACTTCATTTTATTCGGCCATTTTAAGGAAATCAAGAATTGAGGTTGTCTCATCAATGAAAAACCCTTGGAACTGGGAATCTTTGACAGACTTCTTCCATTGGGTCGACGTGATGGCAGCAGTGAATAAGTTGTCAGGATATCATACAATATTTATCACTGCGGGAAGCATGTTGGAACTTCTACCCCTATGGTACGGATTCTTCCTTCTGACACAAGAATCAACAACTATAAATTCCAGAGAAATTTTCAAATTCGTCTACCGTTTTATCAGTTTTATGAGATTGATGGTTGTCGTTATCTTCCAAACATATGAATGCACTAAGGCAAGACGCGAGGTAAGTGAACATTTTTAACCAAATCTCCTGACTTATTCATCCATCTGGGTAATTATAAGACTTCAAACTGGAAAACTGGATAGCAATGAACAGGAACTTATTTGGGTTGATGCCAGCAATATTACCTCAGTTTTTGTTCTCTTTTTGGGATGTGTATCACCCAACATTTATTTATCCATACACATTATTATAGATCCAATCTGGATTGCTATGCCCACTTCTTCTAGATCAACATGGGTTTTAGAACAAATCTTCATTCAGCATGCTGAACATGTTTCCATTTTCAAATCCTGAGCATGGAAGCCTAGTAGATGGCTGTGTGGTAGTCCCAAAAATCATGCCTCCCTGTCCAACCTGCCTTGCATCTGGAGAGTGCTTGCATTGCAGAACACATACAGAGTGTATAAGAACATGAGCATTGGGGAACAGCGCAAAGTCTTTGCATCATTCATGCATTTGAGCATGGAAATACATTTGGGAGAGTTTGGTTCATCCTACATTGCCTTCCAAATGCTTCTGTTTAACATCAGCTGGATTGCCTAACTGATGTCAATCAGCATAAGTGGTTAATCATCCTATTCTAAATCGATAACATCATGCATCACACTCAGGGTGAAGAATGTTAACCAAGCATTAACTACCTAATTCTGGTAATGGTAACACAACATCAATGGAAGTGCGATTGCATCCTATTACAGAAAAACAAGAATACCACCATAACGCGCTATGCCTGAGAGTTTTGGAGTATTGAATCCAATTTTTCCGTTATTACGCACATTAGGTGTCTTACCTTTTGGGAAATCTGGAAAATTTAACGTTAACCGGAGCAATAGATTTTTAGTATTTGTTATTATAGTGAATGTGTTATTCGCAGTAGAGCCTGCATTAGCGATTTATCTGGCTATTGACTGTCCGGCGGGTGATTTTTATTTATTCATTTTAGACTATGTACGAGTTTTCTTACGAATGTTGGCCATGTGGTCGCACATGTATAGTGTTATTCACCACAGACGTCGTTTCACCATTATATGGAAAATGCTGCGATCTGTTGAGAGTGTGCCTGTTTACAATGTTCCGTTCTCCATTACAACAATCTTTTGTTGTTTTGATATAAGCCGATGGTTTTTCGAAGCAATATTCTTCAGTGATGACGCCAGTGATTTGTTGAACTGTGCAGTTGAAGCAAAAATGACCTCAACATTTTATGTGATGGCAGTAGTCACTTCATTCTATTCGGCCATTTTGAGGACATCAAGAATTGAAGTTGTCTCTTCAATGAAAAACCGGTGGAGCTGGGCATCGTTGACAGACTTCTTCCGTTGGGTCGACGTGATGGCAGCAGTGAATAAATTGTCAGGATATCATACAATATTTATCACTGCGGGAAGCATGTTGGAACTTCTACCCCTATGGTACGGATTCTTCCTTCTGACACAAGAATCAACAACTATAAATTCCAGAGAAATTTTCAAATTCGTCTACCGTTTTATCAGTTTTATGAGATTGATGGTTGTCGTTACCTTCCAAACGTTCGAATGCACTAGAGCAAGACGCGAGGTAAGCGAATATTTTGTCACTTGTAGTAATTTAGGGCAGTACAATGTTCTTAATAAGACTACTTAGTGCTATAAAACTGCCAACAACAAAAATGTGTACCAAATCTCCTGACTTATTTATGTATTTAGGTTATGATAAGACTGTTCAAACTATCTAGCAAAGAATAGGAACCACATAATGATACCTTAATTTCAGTTCATTTGCTGGGATTTTTTTCACCCAATATTTCTCTTTCTGAGCCTGATCATTAGTAAATATCTTCCTAGATCTATCTGATGCATGCTTAATTCCGAGCTGTCAAAATTGTAGATAAGGTTTGGTGATAAGCGCTCCGCCCCCAGTGCAACGTATTCAACTTCAGTCGTATTGACGGGCAATCAAATTTTTACTAACCTCAACTTACTTCGACCCCCTCCCCTCCTTATTTTTGTAAACCTTAAGCCACCGCTGCATTGAAACGTCGACGGTCGAAATGGTGAATATGGCGGAAGACTTGGCGTTGGCTTTTCAAAAGTTTCCAACAAACCCTCAGCGCACTGAGATCGGGTTAACGTTTCAAATTTTGACTTCTGCCGGTGTTTTGCCCTTTGACTCGCAAGGGAATTATTCTCGGGACTCGTCGGCTAGATATTTTTTCTTTCTCGCTGTCATCTCTTGCGTGCTCACGATACAGCCAGCTATCAACTTCATCTTGCAACTGTCGACGGAAGGCCTGACCAGGGCGATTTACTTGGCCATTGATTGGCCTCGAGTGGGCCTCCGCCTGGCGGCGCTTTGGATAGTATACGTCGCTTTTAAAACCAATAGAGCAAAATTCAAAAAGTTTTGGCTCAACATGAGGACACTAGACTTGTCTACGATTTACGGCACAAAATACAAAGTGATTTGCTTCGCCAACGTGGTTCACATTAGTCGATACGCCTTCCTTGAGGTGCTGATTCTTCGTAAGAGTCTGAGGTTTGCTCTCATAAATAATTGCATACTCGAAACTGTGATGCTGACAACGTTTTTTATCCTTAATCTGCTTACGCTCTATTTCTGCGGGCTGCTCAAGTCACTTAAAGACAAATGCAACTTTCTCAGGCTCAACTTGAGTCTTTCCAAAAATCCTGCTTGCGTTGAAGAATTTTTCGATCTCTTAGATCAGATATCGCTTGTAGTCCATCTCTCGGGCTTCCACACGCTGTTTGTGATGGCTGGTAGCCTTCTCGAGTATCTGCCCGCTGGGTACATGTTTTTGCGGTATCTCTACGTGGAGCCTGAATTCCATTTTAGAGAATGCTACAAAATCTTCTTCCACGTGGTTCATATTTATAATTTGCTGGCTATTGTGTTCGTTCATGTAGCTGAATGTACATCAACTCAAAAACAGGTGAGGATTTCAGATGCCAACAAGGGCCCGATTGTTCTCCTATGTTACAATACCTGCAGGGTGTTTAGCTGTTATAAACCAACTTTGTAATCAATTTGTAAATTACTCTTCAAAAACGCTGCAAATTCGTTCACAGGAGTTGGTTATTCCTCGGACCAGGCGCATTGAGACTAATTTGAATCAATTCAGCGTCCATAACCTCTTCTGGTGGGTGCCAATCGTTCCCGGACCCGTTTCATTGCATTCAGCGTCCAAAGTTTAGTAGAAAATTATACCCCACGCGCCTAGGTACCAGAAATCTCGAGAACACATTTATGAAATCGTAGATCGATACCTATTTTGACTCATAACCTCTTCGGGTGGGCGCCAATCGTCCCGGGACCCGTCTCATTGGATTCAGCGTCCAAAATTTAGTAGAAAACGACTCCCCACACGCCTTGATCGCCGAAAATCTCCAAAATATATTTGACCCCTCCCTTCCATTAGGACGGGCTGAAAATTTCGAGGACCAACTAGAGCCGGAAACGGGTCTGACCAAAATTTTAGATTTTTAGAACGTTTTCTACTACCGAATTGGACGGCGTACGGCGGACGGACATTGACCTTTTTTGATCTAGACACCTTGAAACGCCCCTGAAAAAAAATGTTGGGCCGAATTGGAGAGATTGACTTTTTGCATGAAAACATAAGTTGATTATTCAAGGAACAACCAACCAAAAGAGTGCCTCACAATAAAGTGCTGACACATATCAGCAGTGGTCTGTTGGAAACATAGATATAATCGGTCGTTCTGATATTGTATATTCATTCCTTAACTATCCAGCGCTCTTTGCCAGATTGTAGGTCTGACATCTTATTTACCTGCAAGAAATGCGGACAGCGTCTTATCATTAGGAATCAGCCATCATTACGTGGAGTCGCTCAATATTCACGTCAGTACTCTTCAGTCAAGTTCCTACATCGACTCAATGCTTCCTGCAGGAACAGAATCCATTCCTCCCGGAAGACCTTTGCTATTAGGGCCAGTGCTGACAGTCTTACTCACAACTGGCATGCTTCCTTACGACCCTTGCGGCGAATATTTAAAAAAGATGGAGTTACGTTTTTGGATTATTTTGATCGCCGTTTCAATAACTTTAATTCTTCTCCCTGTTGTGAACTACTCCGCGAAAGAGTCGCTTAATTTCATTATGCTATCGTACTTACTTGAGGATTACATCAGAGTAGGACTTTGATTGGCGGCTCTTTATGCAGTCCTTATCACCAATGTTCAACGTAGGAATAAATTCCGTCTATTGTGGACCGCAATGAGGAACGTCACATTATCAACAACCTGTAAATTTTCACTAATTGTGGTGTGCACTACCAATGCAATCCTTCTGACTCGATGGGGCCTTTTCGAGTTGATATTTTACTGTGACACTGTGGAGGACTACTGCAACGTCTTACTTGAACTGCTGATGAGCACTTCCTCTTGGCTGTTGAATCTGCTAACCATATTCTACTGCGGAATCCTCAAAACACTCCAGAGCAAATTCGTTCTTCTGCAAAAATCCATCAAACACTCAGCAGTCCTCAAAACTGTGTCAATGTTTTCGTCCATCTTTGACAATGTAGCGATTGTGAATGAACTATTTGGCAATTATTTGCTTTTTTTCATCTGTGGAATTTTCATTGATTTGATTCAAGTCAGTCATATTATAGTGCAGACCATCTTGGATCCACGTCCACACATGGGCTGGATTATCTTTGCTTGTATCTACCTCTCTGCAGAACTCATCAATTTAGTCACCATGCTGTGCTTTTTGCTCAGGGAATGTTCATCTACAGTTGAGCAGGTTTGCAGTCTATATACAATGTAACTGTTAAAATACTTTAATTTCTCGACAACTTCCCATTAGCGCAGCACAAAATCATAATAAATATAAGTTTTCATGAAGGACAAGTACACAAGCACCTTCACCGCAGTCACAGTCACTGCATAGCAACAGTCAGCAGATTCACCAGATTTCTTTCTTTCCTTCATCTTCCATTCTTTCTACTTCCTTGAACCGCTGCTTCTTCATTTCCAGCCCTTCTGTCAATCTATATTCTTCCTTGTTTGGTTTATTACCATCTTCTATCTTCTTCCTCTTTTGTACTTCATATTTATCACTTTTTGATTCATGTTCTTCCTTTTTCCTTTGCCAAGCTGATCGAGTTCTTCCTTCTTCTGCAAATCTTCTTTCTCCGACTCTTGTTGAGCCTTCTGCACTTCCTTTGGTTTTTCTGATTCCTATTTTTTCTGCTCCTCTTTCAGTCTTTAGAATACTTTAGCATTTCCTTCCCTTCCCTTCCTTTTCTTGTTTTAATTGTGTTCCTTTAGATTCTGGCGGTTTATTTTTCTCGTTCTCAAGTTTTGCCTGCCCTTCTTATTATTCTTTCTGTTTCCTTAAGTTACCTTTCCTTCATCTACCTCCTCTGATATTTTGTTCCTTTAGTTCCATTTCTGAAGTAAACCTTTTTTCATTTGCTTGATTCTTTTCTAGCTTACCTTGTTTCTGCTTCTTCAACTTTTCTTCGTGTTTTTCTTTTCTACCTTTGCCTTTGCATGTTTATAGTGTTGTTCCTTCTTAAATTACTCTTCTAGCTTTTCTTTTTGTTCCTTATCTTTCTTTTCAACTGCAAGCTTATCATGTGCTTTATACTTCAATGTTTCTTCTTGCGTTTCTTTTTCTTTGGCAAGTTTATCTAGCTTTTGCTTTTTCAACTTGTCTTCTTGTTTTTCTTCCTCTTCCTTTTCATTATTTTCCTTTACAGGTTTGTCTTGCTCATTCTTCTTCAGAACCTCTTCTACCTCTTTATTCTTTTCCTTTTCAAGTTCTCTCCTCTTGCTTTTCTTTTTCTTCCCTCTCTTTCTCTTTCTTTGCAAGTTTACCTTGTTCTTTCTTCTTCTTCAATTCTTTCTCTTGTAATGACTGTTTTGCTTTAACTTATTGCTTCTCTTTCTCTTGTTTTTCATGATCCAATATCTGCTGTTCCTCTTTCAGTTTCAATTCCTTTTCTTTTGGTTTACTTGAGTCAATATGCATCACAGTGCTTTTCAGATAGAGAGGATTTCTCCCTTTCTCATTGCTGCTCTTCTCTTCCTCTTCCATGGCTTTCGTTCAGACTGGGCCTGTAACCCTTGTTAGAATCTTTTATTTTTCCGCATAGCTACAGTCAACAGTAACGAAAAATATTGAGCAAATCTCAACAATTATTTATTCGAAACTCATAGAATATTAGAGAACAAATAATAGGATTGTATTTAGTAACCACAGGCACAGTTCAATGGACATAAGAATCTTTTCCTTTCCGATAAAAACTAAAGGAATAGTCGAATTGGCTATATTTAGATTCAGAATGTTGTATGAACGACCTGATTGTTCTATTCCAGCTCGTCATTAATGTGTTTCTAAACCCTACAAATCAAATGTGAACAACGATAAAAAGGCTTTAAAAGGATCAATACTCTTTCCTTTTCTTTACGAAGCTTTCGCCTTCTCATTCTCAATGTCGACGTTTCCCTCCTCGAGCTCCCATTCTTTTCTGCTCGTCTCATTTTCAGAACGAAGATAAGAGGCCCTGCCATTTACATTAAGAGGCAAATGCTTGACGTTAGTTCAATGTTTCGTTTCGTTGACTGTGGTTATTGCGGTTTTAGTTATTTTGTTTGGCCAGAACACGTTGATTACTATTCATAAACGAGCCGTGCGGAAAGTTGGCTTTTCTCACTGGTAGTCAGGTTCATGTGTCATGTGAAATGTAAAAGTGGGGATTGAAGCTGGAAGAATTTGTGTAGCTCAATGGTTCAATAGACTGATGTGTGCATTAATGTATTCTGCCGTACAGGTTCTGGCCGAAATCTTATTCATGTAGCAAAATGAACGAAGCCAGTAACAGCAAACTTGATTTCATTCTGACGCTCCAACGAATTTTGGGGCTCCACTCTTTCACTTCAGAAGGCCTCTTCAGCCTGCGCTTAAGCGTTTATTCGGCCATTGTCTTGTTCTGTTTTACCGTATTCTCTTTTATCCTCGACGCCTTCATGTACCCTTTACGTTTAGCAGCGATGACAGCCGTCGGAACACCGAAATTTGGAGTAGTTGCTGGGCTGATAGACACAGGACGGCTCATCCTGCTCATTAGCTCTTTAGCCAGCCATTTGCTTGTAACTGTCATCAGCCGACGGAGATTTCAAAATTTGTACAAAGATCAAATAACCAAATTTGCTGCCTCAACTCGAAAACAAATATTCATCACTTTGATGATAATTTCCAGTCGATTGTCGATATTTGCATACGTCATGATAAGACACGCTGCAATTTTCAGGCGGTATGTGAACTTGACGTTTGAAATATCTGTGGCTGTAGGAAGCTACGGTTTGTCTTTGATTGTTCTCCAATACTGCATCGTTCTCCAAAACGTTACCTTTCACACGCAAGAGACATTGTCACAACTGACAACCAGTTGCAACTCTCTGTTTCCATTCAGTTTGATTGACGTCCTCCTGCGCAAACACTCGTATGTTTTGCGGTTTATGGCTACGGTCGGTCACCTTTATGGATGGCAGCTGACGTTGTCTATATCATACGTGTTTTTAGAGTTCACCGTCAACCTGTACTACACGATTTACGTATGTTTAGTGGAGATGTTTTCACACGAGTTTCAAATGTTGCATTTGCTGTATTTCACTCAGAACATGCTGAGGGCGTACTTTCTCGGCCATTTGTTGGCTGTGATTGCTGACGCGACGACAAAGGCTGTTGAGTCCGTAAGTTGGCCAATAAAATTGCCCCAAAAATGTTTGTGAAGAATGTTGCCCCTGTAAATTCCAAAGTCACCCCCGCATCAGATTAAGAAAAAACCCAAAAATTCATTGAGCTTTTTTGTTGAAAAATGATCACATTATTTAATGAAATGTTGATCTTATTCGTGATTATAAGGACACTTTAAGACCGTGATAGGCCTACAAAGGATTTTTGGACTGTTTTCAAAATATAAAAGGGACTGCGGATCAAAATATATGTTAATTTTGGTTGGATAATCAACCCATGTTTTCATGCAAAAATCAATCTCTCCGATTCGGCCCAAAAAAATTTCCTGGGCGTTTCAACGTGTCTAGGTCTTCTAGGTCTGCCTGAAAATTAAGTTCAGGGACCCGTTTCCGGCTCTAGTTAGTCTTCAAAACTTTTCAGCCCGAACGGACCAAATTGGGGAGGGGGGGGGGGGGTGTCAAAATGTGTTTTTAAAAAATGGATTTTAGAGATTTTTGGCGATCTACGCGTGTGGGGTATCATTTTCGACCAAATTTTGGACGCTGAATCCAATGGGACAGGTCCCAGAATGAATGGAGCCCACCAGAAGAGATTATGGGTCAAAACGGGTATCTATCCAACTATTTTGAATGTGGTTTTTCGAGATTTCTGGTATCAAGACGTGTAGGGTATCATTTTCCATTAAACTTTGGACGCTGATTCGCATGGAATGAGTCCTCCTGGTCCGAGGAATAACCAACCCATGTGAAAGAATTTGCATTTTTTTTTAAAGTCGCAGTTTTATATCTAATCACATTCATTAATCCGACGTTTCGCCAGGACCAGGCCTGGCATCATCAAGTACATATTGGCAACCATTCTCCAAATCCCTTACATCTAAAATCTAACATTACCAACAACATTTGGTTTTCTCTTGGACATTACTCTATATTCATAATAATTTAATAGTTCAACACTCAAAACAGAAAGGATGGTAACTATAATATCATAAAAGAAGGAACAGGTAGGTGACTAGATGGCAAATTGACGTCATAATGTAAGGGATTTGGAGACTGGTTGCCAATATGTGCCCTGATGATGCCAGGCCTGGTCCTGGCGAAACGTCGTATTAAAGGGTGTGAATGGAGATGAAACTGCGACCTTTTTGAACAAGCCCCTAATCACCATATATGAAGAAATTGAAGAACTGAAATCAACACAACTGAAATCAAATTTTAAGTTGTAGAGGGCGTAGATTCCAAATCCGAAATGTCCGTCCGCCGTCCGGACAAAAGAGGCCATAGGCGGTTTATAGTTCAACACTACGGAGGCAGAATATAGTCGGAAATGGGTATTTGAAAAAAGTAGAAGTACTTAAGCCTTTTCAGAACCAAGGTGTCTAAGGTGTCATTTAGGGTCCTGAATCGATTTCGTCATACATCTGGAGACCTCAAAAATACGAATTTCTCCACAATAATTAACGTTCTCAAGTGTGGTCCTGCTTACTAATTTACATCAATAATTACTTCATCAATAATTTTGATACGCAGTCCGATTCATTTCCCGTTATTTTCAGATAGACGCTTTCTACAAGGAACTTTTCCGAATGATGAGAGAGAGTCAAACATTGTGTAGCAACGTGAGTGTTTCCTTCCTAAAAATTCAATTATTTGAAATTAAACCTTGCTGACATCAACTTTGTCTTGTTTTAGAAAAAATTGTGTCTTTACGTATCAATGAGGAAAACTGTCAATTTTACGGCTTGCGGATTTTTCAATTTAGGTTATCCACTTATAACTTCTGTGAGTTTATTCTTTGCGTATCGTGAATTGACTATTGACTATACGTTACGAGGCACGGCAACATTTCAATCCAAATGTAATTTGATCCACTATGAACAACGTAATTTTTTTATATTGCAGATTATTGCAGCGGCTACCACCTATCTCGTCATACTCGTGCAGTTTAGTATACCTCAACCATGAATTATTATTCAATTGTACACATTTAAAATAACCGAAACCAATGAGGATATAACACTAATGATGTTCATCAAGTTAGTGAACTTAAGTTCACACAAAACCAGTGCGCGTGATGTGGCTGTTGTTAGCCCAATTATATTTAGCACGCGTTCTTCGAAAACAATGTTACTGTTATTGTTCATTTGAATTGAGTGAGTTACTGTAGAATTGAATAGACATTTTGAAATAAAAGTAAATTTTTATAAATATTTATGGTATTCTCATTGAATAGTTAACCTGTAACGGAAGCAGGGAACCTATTCGAGATGATTAGGAAGATCCCATCAAGAAGGTTTTAGGGCCGGCAAAGTGTGAAAGATCCAAATGGTCGCTACGTGATGGCAACAACACCCTCTGATGTTCGTAATTTAATGAACGAAATAACGGATAAAGTCCGCTTCCTGGGCATCACCTTAGTTTCAAATGTGTAATCCGTACGGAGCAAAAATAGAATCCATAGGTCTAGCGAAATGGGATTTGGACCACTTTACTTTCACGATTAATTAATATATATTTATTGATAGCTCCATACCATGGAAAGTTATAAGAATCACTCTCTCTAAAGCCTGAATGGCTTTCATATTATGAAAACATTTGAAAATGATTGAAAATTGACTTTTTTGGTCGCAAAATGATTACGTACAAAGATTCCTTCAACAACTCTAGTCCGAAGCGGACTTCAAGTGGGTTTTAAATTTAAAAAAAAAAAATTTATTTGGCAAACCGGCAGTGCCGCGGGCCCCATCGAATATTGCCTAATAAGATCCGATATATTTTACAATGGCAATGATCGATAGGTATTTATTGCGCAATAATTATATGTAATGATGACACAGAGTATTTTTAATGGAAATGAAGTAAATATGAAATATAGAAAAAACAACCAATAAAATAAATAAAACTAAAATAAATAAATAAATTCTTTCACTGGGGTTGGTTATTCCTCGGACCAGGCGCATGGAGACTCATTTCTTCAACATGGGGAAAATGGGGATAAAAGTGGGTGTGGCGGGTCCCGGACCCATTCCAATCGATTCAGCATCCAAAATTAAGTGGAAAATAATACCCCACACGCCTAGGTACCAGAAATCTCAAAAACCCACCTTCGAAATGGGTAGATAGATACCCATTTTGACCCATAACCTCTTCCGGTGGGCTCCAATTGTTTCGGGACCCATTTCATTGGATTCAGCGTTTAAAATTTAGTGGAAAATGATACCCCACACGCCTAAATTGCCAAAAATCTCGAAAATCCATTTTTCGAAATACACATTTTTACCCCTACCCTCCCAAATTTGGTCCGATCGAGCTGAAAACATTCGAGGACCGACCTAGGCCGGAAACAAACCCCTGACCCAATTTCAGGTTTTTGGAAAATTTTCTACTACCAAAAAAGGCCCGGACGGTGGACGGACATTTGACATTTTTGATCTAGACACGTCCAGAAAAAAAAATAATTTGTGCCAAATCCGAGAGGTTGACTTTTTGCACGAAAACATAGGTATATTATTCAAGGAATAACCAACCAAAATTGATTAGTTTTGCGGTTATATTTGAATAATTGGAAAATCAGAAACGCGTAAACCCATTTCCACGATCGACACGGGCAATGACTCATAGTCTTGTTATCATGTTGTTATCGACGTATCGAATCTTATGAGGCAATTATTTCATGTGGTTCCGACACAGCAGATTGGCGTCATTTTCTACCGCCAAAAGCGTTGTCAACGAATTCGAAATTTGTTTGGTTTACATCAACAAAACAACATTTTGAAAATAGGAGGTTCAGGCAAAATTAACGCCAATGATATTATTCATGTCTTCCTTCTTTGTAACTGCGCCGTTCATACACAAGTCACACATTCATGTTTTCGGAACGCTGAATTGAACTAGGATGACCAAATACGTCGTAGCTGCGGCGACAATCTGAAACACAAATCAACGCTTGATGGAGGTGTGCCTGATCGTGATTACAATTTTATGATTGCTTATTCCTAGAATAATCACCCTATGTTTTCCACTGCCGAGGAAATTTTCTAAAAGTCTGAAATTTGGGACAGGTCTAGTTGGTCCTCAAAACTTTTCAGCCCGATCGGATCAGATTGGGGGGGAGAAGGGGGATAGGGGTCAAAATATGTTCTTTGAAAAAATGGATTTTCGAGATTTTTGGCGATCTAGGCGTGTGGGGGTATCATTTTCCACTAAATTTTGAATGCTGAATCGAATGAGACGGGTCCCGGAACGATCCGCCCCCACCGGAAGAGGTTATGGGTCAAAATGGGCATCTATCTACCCATTTCGAATGTGTGTTTCGAGATTTCCGGTACCTAGGCGTGTGGGGTATCATTTTCCACTAAATTGTGGATGCTGAATCGAATGAGACGGGTCCCGGAACGATTGGCGCTTTCTGGAAGAGGTTATAGACGCTGGATCGATTGAAATGGGTCTCCATGCGCCTGGGCCGAGGAATAACCAACCCCTGTGAAAGAATTCGCAGCGTTATTGTTCGTAATATCAAACCCATGGGCTCTCGCTTTACATGCTGTTCATATTTTGGGGTTTATCACCCAACTAAGCCCTCTTAAGTTGAAATCGCCCAACAAAACGTAGATGTAATACTTCATTTGTGTACTCACAGAGGTTATTAGAGGGTATCCCAAAGTGAAGAAACCACACGCAGTGAAAGTGATTGTCTTCCTCATGGAGACGTACAAAGACAATTTTTTCTGAAAAAAGGAGGATCCGGTCAAATTTATAAAATAATTCAGATTGTGTGAGGTACGTTAGAAAAATAGCTCGTAGCTGAGGGGCTGTTTTTTTTTTGTTATAAAGGATGATTGGTTACTTGCGTAGCAAACTTCGAGATTTTTTAGGAAATTCTATGCTGAACAAAGAAGTTCCTCTTTAACATGGTCCAATTCCTTGATATATATATTTTTTTTTCTCGATAAATTCAGTACTTACTGACGAAAAAACTCCAAAAATCCCTGAAAAATTAATTTTCCTTCAAATGTGAGGGCACCATTTAAATTTACTTTAAATTGGCTATTTAATACCATGAAAAAAGTCATAACCCAGCTGTATTATCTACGAACGAAACGAAATGAACAAAATTTGATATGTACTCGCACGCATCTCAAAAACCAATTCTTTATGTAGACACCGACAAATTTTCTGAAATCTGCTCCTGTTATTCCTTGAATAATCAACCTATGTTTTCATGCAAAAAGTCAAATCTCTCCGATTCGGTCCAAAATTATTTTCTGGACGTTTCAAGGTGTCTAGATCAAAATTAGCAAATGTCCGTCCGCCGTCCACGCCGACTTTGGTAGGAGAAATTTTTATAATAATCTGAAATTTTTGTCAGCGGTTTCCGGTTCTAGTTATCTACATAAAGGACTGTGCTTAAAATGCAATATAGTACATTTTGACTTTGTTTCATTTGTGGATGATACTGATTTGACATGAGTTGTTTCATGGTATTGACCGAGGTTGTATTGAGTAGCCAATTTCATGCAGATTTTAATGGTGCCCTCACATTTGAAGGAAAATTAGTTTTTCAGGGATGTATGGGTTATTTTCGTCAGTAAGTACTGAATTTCTCGAAAAAACCCGAAATATTTAGAAAACGGTTAGGAATCGGACCATGTTGATGAGGACCGTTTTTGTTCAGCATAGAATTTCCTACAGGATCTCGAAGTTTGTCACGCGAGTTGCCAGTCACCATATAATTCAATGCAAAATGAAGACATTTTTCCTACTATTTTTATATGAGTGGATTGTTATCGTCGAAAAACTCACATTTGTGCAAAGGGATGGATTTCCTCGCATCTGCCTGAAGAGCTCTTTGTGGAAACATTCAATCTGAAACAAAATCCCGATTTCCGTCATTAGCCCTAATCGTAATGGTCACCAACGTTATAGTGAATGGATAGCGAACATATGATTGATATTTTCAGAAAATTTGGGCCGTGAGTTGTTCGATGTTAACGAGCCGACCAACGAAAAAAGATCACGCCTTATGATCAAGGACAATATTGTTGTTTGAACTGGTCAGAAAATCATTGCCATCCCCTGTAAAATATAGGAGTTAGGCTAAAGAGACATAGGCATTAGGTAGATGACCTCAGACTTCCGTGAACTCTGAAGATTTCTGGCCTGCCAACATTGACCTCAGCTGCCAGAATGGACAATTTGAAATCATGACTGCCACTGTCTCCAACTGTTTCTTTAAACTTGCCTATGATGTATGTTCGAAACTTCAACATTATTTTTTTGTTATATTATATATATTATATTATTTATTCAAGGTCATTTTTTATATATGGTGCCTACACAAGTTATGGAACAAACTCACTCTACAACTTATTTGCTACAAATGGTGTGTTTTGAACGTTAAATCCAATGAAGTGGTTCCCAGAACGATTGGCACCCACCGGAAGAGGTTATGGGTCAAAATGGGTATGTATCTAACCATTTCGAATGTCTTTTTTCGAGATCTCAGGTACCTAGGCGTGAGGAGTATCATTTTCCACTAAATGTTGGACCCTGAATCGATTGGAATTGGTCCGGGATCCGCCACACCCACTGTTTTCCCCATTTTCACCGTGTTGAAGAAATAAATCTCCATCCGCTTGGTTTTTGTATTCGACTTTGTGTCAGTAAAACAGATCCAACTCCCTTGAATTTCCATATAAAATAAAAGTTAAGGATACCGTTGGAAAGAGCGTTAAATTTCCTACCTACCTATATGAAATCCGGCTTTTGGTTAGTTACTCCTTGAATAATCAACCTATGTTTTCATGCAAGTAAATCTCTCTAATTCGGCCCAAACAAATTTTCTAGGCATTTCAAGTGTCTAGATTAAATAACGCTGCAAATCCTTTCACAGGGGTTGGTTATTCCTCGGGTCTGGCGCATGGAGACTCATTTCTTCAACATGGGGAAAATGGGGGAACAGTGGATGTAGCGGGTCTTGGTTCCGGGACCCGTCTCATTGGATTCAGCATCCAAAATTTAGTGGAAAACGATACCCTATACGATCGGCAAAAATCTCGAAAATCTATTTTTCGAAAAACAAATTTTGACCCCTCTCCCCCCACTTTTTGTTGCAAATGAGCAGTAGAATCGACCCTTTCATTTTGTCCTATAATTTATGTGGACTTCCTGTATTGAATGATGTATTTATTCGTTCATACCCCCTTACCTGTTCCGATGCCATTTCGCACGTTCTGACCACAATGAACATCGTCGTCAGGACGACGACCAATGAGATCAAATTGACGGCCGAATAAGCCGAGTACCACATGGAGTGGTCATTGACGACTTTATAAAATGTCACGTAACTGTAAAACCCCATCGACGTCATTTCAATCAGCGAACGAAGAGCGAAAATAAGCAAAGTTCCTTCGTATATGGACAGCACTTCAACGAGGAAGTCCACGGTTTTGGAATGACGATCAGTGAGAAGGTAGTGTTGAGGGGAGATTTTGAGGAATTCGTCGAATTTGGAGCGAATGGCTTCAGTCATTGTGCACATCTGCAGGACAATCAGAGTCGTGTTGAAGTACATGAAAGCTGTGAGGTGGCCTGAAATGACGTCGACGATTTGATCTCTCTGTTCAGCAATGTGAATTTGGAAAAGTGAGCAGCAAGTACGGAAAGCGAACATTCCCACGACGATCTTCAGTTCGACAGACTTGGACTTGTAAACTCTGAGCCGACTGACTCGCACGTACGATCGCCTGAATTTCGTTCTGTTGACCAAGATGCTTGTGAAATGTGTGAAAACAGCCACTATGTCCAAAGAGCATCTGATGATTTCTGTTGCCGACCAAAAATTGTCAGTTTGATCATTCGTGTCGATGTGTTCCAACAAACTGTACAACATGGCGGCCACTGACGCCGCTGACGAGACAGACAAAATCAAAAACGACACTACGACCAGAGGTGTAGTCAATTCACCGGTTTTGTTGACGCAAATTAAACCCAAAAAACGGGACACGGTAAAGACTGCACCAGGGTCTTTGCTTTCCTCGAACAAAGGCCCGATTTCCATCGCTGGTCAAGAGGGTAATGAGCTTCCAGTGCTGGCCTTGTGCACCGACGGATCCGCTATTGTAAACATGTTTGAAAATGGGATCGAATGGACGAATTGATGCCACATTGCTCCTCAACGCGGTTTGACGTGCACTCAGCCAACGAAAACGTGTCAATAAGAGAAACGTACCTAACGGCTTCATAAGAATAACAACCACTTAACGGCCTGGTTTAAATAACGGCGTGGCTATTAATTGCTGTCATGACTCCTATCAGGAAGGATATCTGGCGGAGGGTCACGAACCGCAGAGCGCAGTTATTATTCTTTAATCACGCAAAAGATCGGATATCCATTTTTATTATAAAGAATTCACTACAACATCAAATTGTCCTCATTTCTATACAGAAGGCCTCACTTTAGTTAGGGATTCTACCCTCGCATCAAGTTCCTGGCAAATGCAGGGTGTCCCACAATTTGGAAAATGACACCTCACAAGCTTAGGTACCAGAAATATCGAAGACACACATTCAAAACAGGCATATAGATACCCATTTTGACCCATAACCTCATCCAGCGGGCGCCAATCGTTCCAGGATCCACCTCATTGGATTCAGCGTCTAAAATTTAGTCAAAAATAATACCCCACACTCCTAGATTGCCAAATATCTCGAAAATCCATTTTTTAAAAGCATATTTTAACCCCTAACCAACCCTCGTATTTGGATGATTTTAGGAGAGGGGGGACAACTTGTAGGACATCCTGTACCCCTGTTGCCAAAGGCCAGAAAATGATGAAAATTAATGTCAGTGGCCGACTCAATAACTCTCAAAATGCTGTTGGATACCTAATGGCAGATTCTCTTTGTATACCTGCACAAGACGTAAAGAACATTCATAGCAGTCTAACATTACACAGACGAGAATTTGTTAGCTGGAATTGCTTGCTTAGCTGACTAGCTTGACAGTAAGTCTATGCCAATGCCAATATTAAATCTCCTGCGAAATTGTAAAAGTAACATCCAAACCTGAGAAGGGATCCTGCCCAGTGGCATAAAATTTAATCTAATTTTGCTTGTTACAGGAGTATTACTTATGTTTATTGTGTATAAATCAAAAGCAAATAATCATATCAGTCAATATGGTAAGCGGCGAAGGGGCTGGATGCTCTGGTACGGTGGGGCATCTCGTAATATTAAAAAATCAAAACTTATCGTGAGAGAGATGATCTACCCTGACATTAAAATGGTCAACAGCGTCTCCCTACTTACCTGTTTCCTGATCTTCTCACACTGCCGCAACATCAAAACCATCCAGCAGAGAATTCTCACAAGCGTCCACGTGCGAAACGCCAATTCTGGAGCACTTGAGGGACCTTGCCAGTAACGAGCCGTCAAGTAAATTTTATACATAGTCAACGTCATTTCAACCATAGAAGTGCTGAAGTAGAACAAGGACTGTGGCCCGTACAGGGAGTTGACCAGTAACGTTGTCTCAACAATGACTGAATGGCTGTTGAAGAGATTGGCAGCGCAGACATTCGAAGGGTGGCTATTCTTGAGCATCTCGAGACACATCTTGAGTAGAAGGTGCTTCTGGGTAATTATCAAGTTGCCTGCAATTGTCGCAAAAACCATGGTCATTTCGTACAAACAATTGACAACTTGGAGTGGAATCCAGTTAGACCTTTGCAAGAAAAATGCCCATGCAGATGTCTCCACGAAGGTAGAGATCAGGTTCAAATGAGTCATGCTTGTCTGGGCATCGCCTCTACGAAGGTTCGAGAAAATCCGTTCAAAATCTGCTTCCCTCCTGAGAATTGCCACTTGGTGGGAGACAAGTAAGGAATATTGCAGCACGCTCCTCATCAAATCCGTCGGTATCATGCTTTTGAAATACTCGTTGGAATTTAAAAACAAAACGACGTTCACTAGATTCAACGTCGCGCTGACGATAATGAAAATTGACTGGGACATCACGGGCAAAAATTTAACTAAATTTCCTCCTCTCGAAGACAGCGGGAAAACTCCCAACCATCTCGATAATGTGACGCTAAGGCTTCGGTTTGGACTATGGTGGATCGGCATCTTGTCAAAACTGGTTCCACAGCATTGACTGAGTCAATCGATAGCGTCGAGTGGGATTTCGTTGAGACCAAATCAAAATTACGATAAATATTTTCTCAATATGAAGGATTTTCTGATTGAAAAGCTTTAGAACAACTTTCATCCAACAGTTTTGTCAGTGTCAACATTAGCCAGCACTGAGGTATCTAGTGTCAATACCGGTTCAATCAAGGCCTGAGTCGTCTTGCTTCCTTCCTTTGTTGGTGGAGCCTACTAGAAAGAATATATTATACGACGATAAACGAAATGACAAATAGGAAAGTAAAGTGAAAACTGAAAAGTAGGCCTCCGTAGGTATACTTGAGCCGTTGTATAGTTGAGCCTACCCAGTTCTAGTTCTAGGTGTTTCGTAATGTTCTTCAGGGTCATGGTCATGTGATATTAGAAAAATGCAAGAACGACATATCTGTGTAAGTAATCATGCAGAGTGACTAGCACCACTTCCCTTCCCTTGCGGCATAAGGGGCTTAGTTACGTCTACAATCCCAAATGATGTGATTAACCGCCAGAACTCCAATCAGGTTTTTCGCCAGATTTCATGTCTTCTGCCACACTGAATGTGTTAATAAGTGGTAGTAGCAGGTCAGGGAGGCAGAGGTCATTTTGGTTGGTTATTCCTTGAATAATCAACCTATGTTTTCATGCAAATGGTCAACCTCTCCGATTCGGCTCAAAATTTTTTTCTGGGCGTTTCATGATGTCCTGATCAAAAAAGGTCAATGTCCGTCCGCCGTCCGCCGTACGCCGTCCGCCGTCCACGCCGTTTTTGGTAGTAGAAAATTTTCTAAAAATCTGAAATTTGGGTCAGGGGTCTGTTCCCGGCCTAGGACGGTCCTCCAAGCTTTTCAGCCCGATCGGACCAAATTTGGGCGGGGTAGGGGTCAAAATGTGTTTTTTGAAAAATGTATTTTCGAGATTTTGGGCGATCCAGGCGAGTGGGGTATCATTTTCCACTAAATTTTGGACGCTGAATCCAATGAAATGGGTTCCAGAACGATCGGCACCCACTGGAAAAAGTTATGGGTCAAATTGGGTATATATTACCCATTTTGAATATGCGTTTTCGAGATTTCCGGTACCTGGGCGTGTGGGGTAACATTTTCCGCTAAATCTTGGACGCTAATTTCAATGAAGTGGGTCCCGGAACGATTGGCACCCTCTGGAAGAAGTCATGGGTCAAATTGGGTATATATTACCCATTTTGAATATGCGTTTTCGAGATTTCCGGTACCTGGGCGTGTGGGGTATCATTTTCTACTAAATTCTGGATCCTGAATCGATTGGAATAGGTCTGGGACCCGCCGCACCCACTGTTTCCCCATTTCCCCCATGTTGAAGAAATGAGTCTCCATGCGCCTGGTCCGAGGAATAACCAACCCCTGTGTAAGAATTTGCAGCGTTTTTTATTCAAAGTCTTCATAAAGCCGAAAACGTTGCCATTACTGGGGTACATCACTCATTTCGAAATGGGTAGATAGGTACCCAGTAGGCGCGAATCGTTTTGGGACATGTATCATTGGATTCAGCGTCCAAAATGTAGTGGAAAATCTCACTCACATGCCTAGATTGCTAAAAATCTCGAAAATCCATTTTTCGAAATACACATTTTGACTCCTATCCCGCCCAAATTTGGTCCGATCGGGCTGAAAAGTTTCGAGGACCGACTGAAACAGACCCTGACCCAAATTTCAGATTTTTAGAAAATTTTCTACTACCCAAAAAAGCCCGGATGGCTTACGGCGGACGGACATTATTTGACTGTTTTGATCTAGACACTATGAAACGTCCAGAAAAATTTTTGGGACAAATCGGAGAGATTAACTTTTTTCATGAAAACACAGGTTGATTATTCAAGGAATATAACCAACCAAAACAATGACTTGACAGTAGCGAACAGGTAGACATTTCCAGTAGTAAGTAGGTTAACCTAATTTCGTATTCGATCGTTACAAATCGTTCAGAGGGTTCCTGTCAAACCTACCTATGACATTACTCTACAATTCAGTGCGTTTTATCGATTGCAACAGTGCGACTCAATTCTCAAAGACGCCCAGTGCAAAAAATCTCCTTTGTCCGATGTATTGCTCGTATCGTGCCGGTCACTTCTGCGTGAAAACCTGATCAACTAGATCACCACTAAATGGGTCTCACCTGGAAAACAATAGATTTTCACTCAAATAAGACCATGAAAGATCTTCTAATTACCACCAGCACACTATACGGCCATCCGATCAGCAACCACAATCGCTTATTTATTATATATTGTGTTTCTATCCTAACGCTATCCTCGGGCTCGTACCTTTATTGTTCATTCGTTCACACGGCCCTTTTTCCCACAGTGGGTTCATCAGTTTCCATAGATAGCATCCGCCTCATACGCGACATCAGCAATATGACCATCTGCATTATAATTCTCTCGAATTACTATCACTTTTACGTTCTGATCAAAAACCGCGAAGCTAGTCGTTCCTTGTTCAGAAATGGTCTTGTGTGGGTAGTATCTGGCAATTTCGACCTGGCTGTGTTGTTGTTTCATATTGTGGAAATCGCCGGTAACGTTTGCCACCCCGCGATAGATGTAAAATTTTTACGATTTATTTCCTGGTCGATCGTTATGTTTTACAATCATTTAATAATTTATCAATACGCCTCAGTTTTGAGTTTCTACAACGGAGAATTATTCATTTTGACAAAAGTCTTGATGAATAAATTAAAAAAGTTTTCGCTTGAAAATTGCGTGATTCAGTACGAAGATATTTTTTCAACTTTGACGCGTGCGGACGCGTTGTACAGAGCGCAACTTTTGGTCTCAGTGTCCTCTCTGTTTGTTGATGCCTTGTATTTAAGCACGTACGTAGGTTTAGAATTGAAAATTCGCATGATCCCTCCTTGGGAACTGATGTATTCATTTTATAACGTTCTTATACGGTTGGTGTTGCTCGCTTTTATTGGTGACAAATGCTACAGGGTGACCGAGCAGGTAAGTGGTAGGTAATACATGTATCTACGCATATTTATTGACGATAAATACGTGAAAGATATTGAGCAAACAAAATCTTGGTCTATAACTACTCACACGGCATTAAAAAAGAACCAAAAAAACCTTGAGCATTGAGGCCTCTTTAATGGCCTAATTTTTTGAATATATATAATGCGAAGTTAGAATGACTGTTAGAAGACTAAGATTGGCTTGCTATTGATGTCGAAAATCCCGCAGATTCTCGCAAGAAGCAATGCAGCTCATTTTGATGCTCGAAGGGGTTCATTTGAAAAACGCTGTAAACCCTTTCACAGGGGTTGGTTATTCCGCGGACCAGGCGCATCGAAACTCATTTCTTCAACAAGGAAAAAATGTAAACAGTGGGTCTGGCGGGTCCCGGACCAATTCCAATCGATTCAGCGTCCAAAATATAGTGGAAAATGGTACCCCACACGCCTAGGTACCAGAAATCTCGAAAACACACATTCAAAATGGGTAGATAGGCACCCATATTGACCCATAACCTCTACCAGTGCGTGCATATCGTACTGGGACCCTTTTTTGGTTGGTTATTCCTTGAATAATCAACCTATGTTTTCATGATAATGGTCAACCTCTCCGATTCGGCTCAAAATTTTTTTCTGGACGTTTCATGATGTCCTGATCAAAAAAGGTCAATGTCCGTCCGCCGTCCGCCGTACGCCGTACGCCGTCCGCCGTCCATTGTCCACGCCGTTTTTGGTAGTAGAAAATGTTCGCTGCAAATTCTTACACAGGGGTTGGTTATTCCTCGGACCAGGCGCATGGAGACTCAATTCCTCAACATGGGGGAAATGGGGAAAGAGTGGGTGCGGCGGGTCCCAGACCCATTCCAATCGATTCAGGATCCAAAATTTAGTAGAAAATGATACCCCACACGCCCAAATTTCAGATTTTTAGAAAATTTTCTCCTACCAAAAACGGCGTGGACGGCGGACGGCGGACGGACATTGACCTTTTTGGTTGGTTATTCCTTGAATAATCAACCTATGTTTTCATGCAAATGGTCAACCTCTCCGATTCGGCTCAAAATTTTTTTCTGGACGTTTCATGATGTCCTGATCAAAAAAGGTCAATGTCTGTCCGCCGTACGCCGTCCGCCGTCCACGCCGTTTTTGGTAGTAGAAAATTTTCTAAAAATCTGAAATTTGGGTCAGGGGTCTGTTCCCGGCCTAGGACGGTCCTCCAAGCTTTTCAGCCCGATCGGACCAAATTTGGGCGGGGTAGGGGTCAAAATGTGTTTTTTGAAAAATGGATTTTCGAGATTTTGGGCGATTTAGGCGAGTGGGGTATCATTTTCCACTAAATTTTGGACGCTGAATCCAATGTAATGGGTCCCGAAACGATCGGCACCCTCTGGAAGAAGTTATAGGTCAAATTGGGTATATATTACCCATTTTGAATATGTGTTTTTGAGATTTCTGGAACCTAGGCGTGTGGGGTATCATTTTCCGCTAAATCTTGGACGCTAATTTCAATGAAGTGGGTCCCGGAACGATTGGCACCCTCTGGAAGAAGTTATGGGTCAAATTGGGTATATATTACCCATTTTGAATATGCGTTTTCGAGATTTCCGGTACCTGGGCGTGTGGGGTATCATTTTCTACTAAATTCTGGATCCTGAATCGATTGGAATAGGTGTGGGACCCGCCGCACCCACTCTTTCCCCATTTCCCCCATGTTGAAGAAATGAGTCTCCATGCGCCTGGTCCGAGGAATAACCAACCCGCGTGTAAGAATTTGCAGCGTTTTTGATCTAGACATCATGAAACGTCCTGAAAAAAATTTTGAGCCGAATCGGAGAGGTTGACCATTTGCATGAAAACATAGGTTGATTATTCAAGGAATAACCAACCAAAAAGGTCAATGTCCGTCCGCCGCACGCCGTCCGCCGTCCATTGTCCACGCCGTTTTTGGTAGTAGAAAATTTTCTAAAAATCTGAAATTTGGGTCAGGGGTCTGTTCCCAGCCGAGATAGGTCCTCGAAACTTTTCAGCCCGATCGGACCAAATTTGGAGGGGGTAGGGGTTTTTTGAAAAATGGATTTTCGAGATTTTGGGTGATTTAGGCGAGTGGGGTGTCATTTTCCACTAAATTTTGGACGCTGAATCCAATAAAATGGGTCCCAGAACGATTGGCACCCACCGGAAGAAGTTATCGGTCAAAATGGGTATGTATCCACCCATTTTGTATGTGTCAGGATTTCTGGTACCTGGGCGTGTGGGGTATCATATTCCACTAAATTTTGGACCCTGAATCGATTGGAATGGGTCTGGGACCCGCCACACCCACTGTTTCCCCCATTCGAGGAATAACCAACCCGTGTGTAAGAATTTGCAGTTTTTTGGATTCAGCGTCCAGAATTTAGTGGAAAATAATACCCCACACACCTAGATTGCAAAAATTCTCAAAAATCCATTTTGCGAAATACACATTTTGACCCCTACCCCGCCCAAAGTTGGTCTAATCGGGCTGAAAAGTTTCGAGGACCAACTAGAGCCGGAAACGGGTCCTTGACTCGAATTTCAGATTTATAGAATATGTTCTACTACCAAAATCAGCGTGGACAGCGGACGGACATTTGCTAATTTTGATCTAGACACCTTGAAACGTCCAGAAAAAATTTTTGGGGCTAATCGGAGAGATTGACTTTTTGTATGAAAACATAAGTTGATCATTCAAGGAATAACCAATAAAAACGAAAAAAATAGCTCAAATAAGCGGAACACATTCAATTAGGCTCTCGCTAACAACTGTGGAGTTTGAGCGGCAAAAATGTCAAAATTTTTAGGCTCATCACAGGTGGGTTATGCAGAAAGTAGTAGAGCTGTGGGTTGTATAAAGTAAATGCATGTACATAACTACTTAAATACTCCATTGACTTTTCAGCCCAATCGAATCAAATTTAGGGGGGTAGGGGTCAAAATGTATTTTTCGAAATATGGATTTTCGACATTTTTGGCGATTTTGGCATTAGGCAGGGCATTAGGCTAAATTTTGGACGCTGAATCCAATGAGATGTGCCCCAGAACGATTGGCGCCCACCGGAAGAAGTTATGGGTCAAAATGGGTATCTATCTACCCATTTTGTAAGTGGGTTTCCGAGATTTCTGGTACCCAGGCGTGTGGGGGTATCATTTTCCACTAAATTTTGGACACCGAATCGATTGAAATGAGTCTCCATGCGCCTGGTCCGATAACCAACCCCTGTGAATGAATTCGCAGCGTCTTTAGAATAAAGAGATTGCCCATCAACATTTTTGGGTACCATATAAAACATTCAAATACTTGAAATATGCTTATGAAGCGCAACGCAATAGCTGAACTCAAAAACTTCTGTTTGTAGCATCGCAATTGCAGCCACCTGCTTTGATGATTTGCCTAATCTCAACCGTTACATCATTGTTTGCCCTGTTTAATAATCTTTTACATCGACTAAACTCCAAGCATCCTTAGACTGCATTGTCATGTACTATTGTTAGCATTGAATACTGCAGATAAATGGAAAAAAACTGCCTTATTGGAATTAAGAGGCTAGAGTAATAGTAATGGTGTTGATTACATTAGCTGCCAAATGCTGATGTGATTCCATGTTGGGCGTGCCAAGTTTTTCTGTGATTGGATTTATTCTCTCCTCAAAAATTTGCTGAGATGAGTAAAAGTTCGATTTTGTAGAGTTTTCTGCGTTAAGTACATTTTTTACGACTTTTTGAATAATATATTGATTTTACTTAGCATAGGGCATTAATGATGAGATTGCGAAAGAAGAATTGTTATTGATTAGAACGTTTGTCCACCTGTATCCTAAATGGGCCTATCGCCCGTTATAAATCGAACCCTTTTAGTCAGTTCCCGCAATATCATCACCATTATTCTACTGGGTGTATTGATTTCCTACTTCCATTGCCAAGCGTTAAGTGATATTGTCAAAGTGTGGTCAACCTAATGTGTGTAAAGGAGCGATAATGCCCATCAAAAGTTCACAAACGTGTAACATTTTGGGGAAAATAGGTGATCACATTATGCACATCCCGAAAAATTGGTTCACATCCCTTCCATACATATAGGTACTAGCTGAGGAAAGGTTTACCAAAAACACAGTAAAATCATGATTAGCATTTTCGCAGTTGTATGCACGTTGTATGGTCATCCAGTCCAATACCACAACCGCTTGTGCAAAGTGTATTGCGCTTTATTCTTATCTGTGGTCACCTGTATTTATATTTACGCGCGATTTCTATTCAAATTATTTTTTCCAACAGTAGCTACTAAAGTAGTTTTAGACAGCATTGGACTTCTAGGCAGTATCAATAGCGCCGGGATATGGTTTGTTATTTGGTCAAACTACTACTTTTTCTACATTCTCATAAAAAACCAAGAGCTTTGTTGTATTTTATTTAGAAATGGCGAAGTCTGGAAAGCGTTTAGCTTCTATGACCACATTCTACTTTTATTTTGTTATTTTGTAATCACACTCAACTCCCTCTTTCAAAATTTCAATTTGAAAATGGCGCGGTATTGTTTATACTCCACCATTTTATTTTACAACCATCTAATCATTTTTCAATACGCCTCAATTTTGATTTTTTACAGTAAGGAAATTTCCTCATTGATGAAAGTTTTTCTAGTAAATTCTTACAGATTTTCTATGGTAAAATATGTGACCAAATACGAAGGTATTGTGGCAATACTGACACAAGTGACTGCATTGTACAATGTGCCACTTATGATTGCGGTTATCTCATTGATTTTGGATGTTCTTTACCTAACTGTTTATACTAGTATACAAGTTTTGTTGGGTTTGGGTTCTTACTGGGAATCGGTATACATGGGTTATCATACTGTTATAAGGGTAGTACTACTGGTTTTCATTAGCAACACATGTTACAACACAATCGAACAGGTAAATATGAGAATACTAAGATGAGAAGTAATTTACAACTGACTTGAGCTGTAAGTTTTCATCAGAGTGTATTGCTCGCCTCTTCCTATCAATGTTATCATATCTTGTCAATGTTGGGACTGACATAGTAGATGACTCCCAAATGTCATTACCAAACTTCTTTGTTTGATTTTGGTAGGTTACTCCTTGAATAATCAACCTATGTTCTCATGCAGAAAGTCAACCTCTCCTGGGGAATGGGGGGGGGGGGGTCTAAAAGTTTCAAATTCAAATTTGTCAAAATTAATTTTTGAGATTTTTGGCGTGTCAGGTATTATTTTTGACAAAATTTTGAAAGCTGAATCCGATAAAATGGGTCCCAGAACGATGGCAATCACCGGAAGAGGTTATGGGTCAAAATGGGTATCTATCTACCCATATTGTAAGTGGGTTTCCGAGATTTCTGGTACCCAGGCGTGTGGGGTATTATTTTCGACAAAATTTTGGACGCTGAATCCAATGAGAAGGGTCCCGGGACGATTGGTGTCCACCGGAAGAGGTTATGGGTATCTATGTACCCATTTCGTAAATGAATTTCAAGATTTCTGGTACCCAGGCGTGTGGGGTATCATTATCCACTAATTTTGGACGCCGAATCGATTGAAATGAGTCTCCATGCGCCTGGTCCGAGGAATAACCAACTCCTGTGATTGTTGTTTACGTAGGTATACAAAACATATTTTGGAGAAAAATTAGGAGCTGTCTCCTATGTATTTTTAAGTAGGTTATGCCTAGATAGAATGTTGTTCTGAAACAGCTTATGAATAGAACTATTCTCCAATTTCTCACAACCACCATTTCATATACGCTTTTGTTAACAGATATTTATTTTATTATTATTATTTTATTTTTTTTTTTTTTACCTTTTTGATTTTTAGCTTGGAAAACCATTTTAACTTGAATGCCGGTCACTATAAAAATCTGCTTTTAATTTATTCAATCTGTTTTCAGGCAGATAAGTTCAACCTTCAGCTGTTCAGTTTGATGAGGACTGAAACCAAATGGTGTGACAATGTAAGGACTCCTAAATTTCGCGTTCACAAACTTGCATGAACCAATAAATGTATAGCTTCAATTCAAATTGAGAATTTTCCAATCTAACAGATTCACAATGAGGACGTCAATTTTGGACGCTGAATCCAATGATACATGTCCCAGAACGATTCGCGCCTACTGGGACAGGTTATGGGTCAAAATGGGTATCTATCTACCCATTTTGAAGGTGGGTTTTCGAGATTTCTGGTACCTAGGCGTGTGGGGTGTCATTTTCCACTAAATTTTGGACGCATAATCCAATGAAGTGGGTCCGGGAACGATTGGCGCCCTCTGAATGAGGTTATGTGTCAAATGGGTATCTATCCACCCATTCTGAATGTGTGTATTCAAGATTTCTGGTACCTAGGCGTGTGGGGTATAATTTTTCACTAAATTCTGGACGCTGAATCGATTGGAATAGGTTTGGGACACCGGACATCGACTGTTTCCTCCATGTTGTTAATTTTCGACGATTTAGCCGTGTGGGGTATCGTTTTTCACTAATTTTTTTACTCTAGCTACCTAGGCCCCCAGCATAGTGGAATCTTTACGTCTCTAATAACCGCTTACTTTTGCAGAGAGTTGTGTGGCTGTTCTGCAGGAAGAAACACGTGCCAATATTCCATGCGTGTGGACTCTTCACATATGGACGACCCCTCCTCATATCGGTAATGTTAACAACATGGACGAATTTGAATTACTTAGACCTGTTTGTAAAATCGCTATTATTCATTTCGGTACTTGTTGCAGGTAATATCATCGCTGGCAACGTACATAGTCATTCTTCTTCAATACAGTAAATACCAACCTTCGACGACTCGACCCAGATGGAACCCCACAGAGGCTACGGTATTTTCGACAAAAAATGAAACTCAAGGCGCCGGAGAGATTTAAGTATTGTTTGAATAATTGAATTTTATTTGAACTACGACCTTTAATTTATCGGTAATAAATGTAAAGTGAATTGATGGAGTTTAAATGGCATTTCATCCTCAATAAAACACTGATACTCCACTACGACCCAGAAGCTTACTCGCCACCAAATTAAATGTTAGTAATAAATGAATGAATAACAATTTTATAGTTGCCGAAGTAAAAACTGTATAATATCATATCACTTGGCTTAATTAAGTACAATACAATACAAAAAAAAAAAAAAAAGAAGAAAGAAAAAGAAACTAAACATGATAATATATGCCTTCAAGGCTCGTGAGCAGGAGTTCGGTTATTTTATTTTGGCCTTTATTCATTTTTATACCCATATAGACATATCTATATATGTTCTAAACATGCTCTTAATATATATGTAACGTGTGTTTTAATTGAGGAAGGAACATTGGGTAAATTTTAGTATTTCCTAATAGTCCAGTAACGTTAGGATTCACTTGGAAATAATTTCTGGCAAGGTGGAAATAGTAGTCGGCAACTAAACGATGTAACCTAGTTGTGCACGGTTTCTCGGGCCCAGATTTTGACAGAAGTTAGAAATACTGAAGACATTTTTGGCCTTTTTTCAGTGTTTTGCTTGAGACTTTTAAACAGTACATCCTAGCAAAAAGTGAGGAAGAAAAGCTGCAGCATCAACATAAAATAACCAAAGAAGATGGCGAACCTGGCGGCAGATGGCTGTACCAGTAAGCCTGAGGGCTGGAATTCTCTTTGATATAATTTTCACGAGGACCATGGGAAAATGGTTGACTCTAGTTGGTTATAGGATAGTAAAATTAGACCTACTTTGGGCTCCACTTGGAAATAATTTCTGAAAACAGGTTTATTCACTTTGTTTGGTATCTAAAAGAAGTATCCCAGTTTTGCACCCCTCTCCCTCGAGCCCGTATTTTGAATGGGGTTCAAAAAACAGCGAAATTGTCGGACTTTTTTCAGTGTTTCGCGTGAAAATTCTAAACAGTACATCCTAGCGAAAAGTGTACTATTATCTAAAAGAAAGAACATACAAGTCTACATCGAATGAGCTCCCAAAACATTAGTTTTGACCTTGTGGTATGCACACATATAAAAATGATCATGTGGGTTATCATTTTCGACGAAATTTAGGACACTGAATCATATGAGATCGGTCCCGAAACGGTTTGGCGGCCACTGGAAGAGGTTATCTATCTACCCATTTAGAATATGTTTTCGAGATCTCTGGTACCTTGGCGTGTAGGGTATCATTTTCCACTAAATTTTGGACCCTGAATCGATTGGAATTGGTCCGGGACCCACCACACCCTCTGCTTCCCCCATGTTGAAGAAATGATTCCTTGTGCATGTGGTGAGCCTGCTGAGACTGCGGACCACATCATCCGGGACTGCCCCAGCTTTGCGAGGGAACGGGACCTGTGCCAGCTGAGCGACATCCAGAGGAGTGAAATCCTGGCTACGGAGGGGGGATATAGCAGGCTGATACGCTTCGCTGAGATGGTTCTCCTAGTGCTGCGGGCCCGTCATCTGCAGGCTAGAGAAGTGGATGGCAGCAGCAGGGACCTTCAGCAGCGCTAAGTGAAGCTCTCCGCCCCTTGGTCAGATGGGGCATAACAACTGACCCACCCTCTGGTCGGCAGGGTGTAACAAATGCTGACCGCAATAAGGGACCGCATCCTATGAGGTGCTACTCTCTGAATGGGACAGGTATCTGGACCACTTGGGGAGAA
Source organism: Cyrtorhinus lividipennis (assembly GCA_019603395.1). Classification (NCBI taxonomy): domain Eukaryota; kingdom Metazoa; phylum Arthropoda; class Insecta; order Hemiptera; family Miridae; genus Cyrtorhinus; species Cyrtorhinus lividipennis. The sequence goes on from CM034008.1 coordinate 6,665,455, forward strand.
GAGGGAAACCTCTGGCATTTCATGAAACGGTAGTGACAGGTACAAAGCCTCTGTCACGGGGCTATCAGCCAGTTAGCCCTTTAAGGAAGTAAGGGTCGTCAGGGCATTGACAAACCTGTATCCTTCCAAACTGGTACCGCGGGTGGGGAGGAGCCCCTGGCCACAGAGGCAATGCTTCGGCAAAGCCTCACCGGCCAGCCTCCCCAATTGAGGTAGGAAACTACGGTCCGAAATAATGGACCGTTCGCGGGGGTCGTGGTTGAGGCGCACCCTAGCCTGAGGGCTTCACCCTATGAAGGTGCCTATAATGGGTAGGCCTGTGCTGCATACATCCGTGCAGGATGTACCAATACAGACCGG